>BLKR01000577.1:0-466032 GCA_011170035.1 Teleogryllus occipitalis
TAAGTGGAAAGTGATTCGACTTGAGTTTCTGTGTAAGTGCATTCAATCCACAACGGCCCACATGACCCTGATCCCCGCTATTCTAATTGTATTTTTTTATTTTGCGCCCACCTTGGAAACCCATTCTGAGCTAGTCGGCGGAGGGGAGGGCCGCAACTGGCGCCCATAAGCGGGGCTCGATTATTGGATGCATTTACCAAAACTCGATTTGAGAAAAACTGAGACCAAAATTTGGTGGAACCAAAATTTCTAGTACAATTGAATCACAATTCACTAAGATTGCTGAACAGGTTACAGAGAACAAAAAAAAAAAGGTGTTGTGTAAAAGTGTGTTTTTTCTGGAGTGTTTTTCAAAAAGGGTATTATATGAAAGTGTTATCTGTTCGAGATAGTGTTTGGTATTTGTGTGTGTAATAATTTGTAAAAAGTGTATTGTGTCTGGGAAAGAGGATTGATTGATTCTAGGCAGTTAATACAGTCAAAATGGCAGATAAATATAACGCGGCTAGGAATTTAACTACCGTTGAAGGATCGTCTGGGGATTCAGATAGCGATAGGGAAGTGGAGGACAAGCTCCAAGTACCATGATCGCGAAAGAAACGGTAGAAGTAGAACAAGGAACGTCAGGAGAAACTAGCATGACCTCGCCGACGGAATCACAGCAAACGCCAATACGAGATCCGGATGAGGAACAACGAAACCTCGACAGGGCAAATTTAATGATGCAACGATTAATAGGACAATTCATGCAGCAATTAGATACGAGGTTAGGAATGCAGAATGAAAAGACAGAGGAAAATATAAAGAAATTAGGGACTAACTTAGAAACAAAATTAGAAGAAAATAACTCGGCAATAAATGCATTAGAAACTAAATTAGAGGAGAACAAGAATTCATTAGAAACTAAATTAGAGGAGAATAACTCGGCAATAAATGCTTTAGAAACTAAATTAGAGGAGAACAAGAATGCCTTAGAAACAAAATTAGAAGAAAATAATAGGAAGATAGAAGAGAATTTAAAAATACAATTCACTGAATTAGCAGAACAGTGGAAGGTCGAATTTAAGAATGAGATTCAACAAGAATTAGGGCAGGAACACGAGAAGTTAGAAGAAAAATTCACGGAACTGGGTCATGAATTAGAAGAGAAGATTGATCAAGTTACGAAAGGATTTGAAAATAGGATCGAAATGCAATCAGATCTTATAACCACCGTGTCCGACAGGCAGAATGAGATAGAACAAGGTGTAGAGAAGTTTCAAAAATTAGTTACTGAACAAGTTAAGGTTCAAGCTAGTAAATTAGATAGTGGAATAAAAGCTCTTTCGGAACAAGATGTGGTTCTACAACACCAAATTACAGCATGTACGAATGACGTTGTAGAATTGAAAAATCAAATTGAAAATTTACCATCGAGTGGAGGAAGCGTTCCGCACACGTATTTTTCATTACCGTGTACTCCTAAATTTAGTGCAGCGGGAGATGAAAATCCATGCGTATTTATGAGACAGGTGGATAATTTCTTTTCTTTAAATTATGTTCCGGACAATAAGAAAACTCACATAGTCTATCAGATGATGCAGGGTAATGCACGAATATGGGCAGATAGTTTAGGAGAATTACCAAAAACTATGACAGAATTTAAAGAAAAATTTTACTCAAGATACTGGAACAATGAAACTCAAATTACTTTCAAAGTTAATGTAATGTATGGTACGTGGAAGAAAGGTACGATGTCCATGCAAGAATATGCAGAGGAGAAGTTAGCTTGTTTCAAATTATGTACTCCGACGATCCCGGATGACGAAATTGTCTGTTTGTTAACACGTCATTTTCCGTCAGCCACACAAAATTTGCTTAAGAATCTCTTGCCAATGTCCACGGAAAAGTTAATAACGCAGCTGGGATTGTATGATGCGACTTTCGTGTACAATGAGAGGTTACAGAGAGCAAGGGCAAATGTTAATGGGCCGGTAGAAAGCCAAGACAGCAGGCAGCAGCAACATTATGTAAGCAAATCAGAGAAAAGAGGAACTTACAAATCGAAACAGCACGTAGAAGAACAGACCTATGCTAGACAAGATAGGACGCCGTCTAAAGATAGGAATAGAAAAAATTTTATTGATAGAGGAGTTTTCCAAAACAGAAATACTGAACCCAGTACATCTCGCGGACATGAGTCGGAAAATTAGAAAGGTTTGTTTCGACACGCCATCCCGCCGCAAACCTAATAGAAGAATCTAGGGAAGAAGAGGTGGCGATATTATCGATCGAATTAATCTCATTTGATGACGAACCGTGGAACGAAGAAGAACAAAAGCAGATCGGATCCAGGCGACAGTGTCCGAAGCTTAAGGTTAAATGTGAGGGTGTTGATACGTCAGTACTAGTGGATACAGGTTGTGCGACCTCTGTCATAGCGGAAAGTTTGTTGAATGAATTGAAAAACCAGGGAGTGGAGGTACCTACATTGCCGCTCGTAAAGTCTTTTCTGATAGGTGCGAATCGGAAAAAAATCAAAGCCAATAACAAGACAAGTTTATTTGGATATAGAGATAGGCAAGAATAAGTATCAAGTTGTGTGCCTAGTAGCGCCGGAACTTTTATATCCGCTCATACTGGGAATCGATTTCATGAAACAATACGGGGTTGTTATCAACTTAGAAAAAATACCATGACGTTAAAACCGAATAATCAACAGGATCTCGAATTTGATTCGTTCACATGGAATTATTGGGAGGCGAATTGTTTGGAGGAAGAAGATGTGAAGCTGAAAATTCGTTCGCATGTGCAAGGAAATTCTAATCTTAATGAAAATCAGAAGAAACAATTAATTGAAGTATTACTTAGAAATCAGAAGGTGTTTTGCAAAAACAAGAATCCAGTAAAAGATTTTCAATTCGAAATAGAACTAACAGATAAAACGCCATTCACGGGTTACCAATATGTCATTCCAGAAAAACATAAGGAGGAGGTGGATAAGCTCATTGCTACAATGGTTAAAGATGATATTATCATGAAGTCCAAAACCTCTTATCTAAGTCCGATAGTGCTCGTAGAAAAGAGTAATGGAAAGATAAGGTTGTGTTTAGATGCAAGACGATTGAATCAAGTTACCCTACCGTACAGAGACAGACCGTTGCGTGTAGAGGATTTAACTAATCAATTATCCGGCATCAAGTGGTTGAGTTCAACCGACTTCACTGCATCTTACTGGCAAATAGCGATAGCACCTGAATGCAGACAATATACAGGATTTATTCACCGGGGAATTTCGTATGTTTTCAAAAGAATGCCATTTGGACTCAAGAACAGTGCATCTGCTCTTGTGCAATGTTTAGACAATATCATTGACAGAGAGAGGTCTAGCGATGCTTTTATCTATATTGATGACGTGCTCGTGTATTCGAAGACATTTGAAGAACACATGAACAAGCTAGATATTTTGCTGAAACGTCTCATTGAAAATAATTTACAGTTGAATTTGGGAAAAAGTAATTTTTGCACTAAACAAGTTAAATTCCTGGGGTATGATTTGACAGTCAACGGAGTCAAAATGAACATGGAGAAGATGCAAGAGATAGATAAAATTGCACCGCCCAAAAACACGAAACAGCTTAAGAGTTTGTTAGGTTGCGTCAATTATTACGCCAGATTTATTCCTAATTTCGCCATGCACACTGCAATATTTCTTCAGTTACTGCGATAGCACACTAGATGAAAGTGGGATTACAATCGGAAAGTACAATTTCCACAGTTTACGATCACTTAAATAATAACAAAATGATGAAACAAACCAATAGACAAACAAACCGACAAGAATCATGTAAAGAAGAAAGAAGAAGAAGAAGAAGAAGAAGAAAGAAGGAGAAGGAAGAAGAAGAAAGAAGGAGAAGAAGAAGAAGAAGAAGAAGAAGAAGGAAGAAACAAGATAGCTCGACATTCCAGAATCAAGACAGAAGAAAGGAAGAGCATCAAGTTTGGTTAAAAGATTTTTTCGGCATATGAAATCAAATCCCACAAAATCTTTTTTCCGAAAGAAGGGGTTATGTGACCATCCGTTTTGCCGAGGTCTCGGAAAACGGAGCACATCAATATTCAAGAATAAGATAAGCTGTTTGAACGCGCGCCAACGCGCATGAATACAATCCGAAAATGGAAACTACGAACTATATCCGTAAGAGGGCGGCTAGGTAGTGTATGCGACACCGAGAGTCGGGAGAAAGAAAGCTTTCTTTTCTGAAGTAACAGCTGGAGAGTGAGGACCTACTGATCACGAGAAGGCGGCACCTCGTACTGCTACGGACTTCAGGACTGCATCTACGATAAAAACTCTTCAAGACATTCGAGGAGGTAATTATCATATTACAATGCATTAAAACAATTCATCAGGAAAAGGATGAAAGTATAAGTGACGCATTTAAAATCTTTGTAAGAGAGAGGAGTGTGAATAGCATGAAACTAACGAGGCCATTCATTTCTTTTCTTTGCAGCTTTTTTATTTTTATATTTATTCTTCTTATACAATAGACTCAGTTGTCGTATTGTAGATTCTTTTAAATATGGAATTAAAAGCTAGTTACATTCTATAAAAGAATAAGAAAAGAGTATCAACGGAAAACGAGACGGAGGCCACATCGTGAGTTGAACAACGGTACTGGAAAGGGGCGACCGTGCGGTTCTGCAGAGGGGCGGCTTTGCTCCCGACCGAGCTGCAAGGACAATGACATCGAGCGATTGGAAGAGTCGACGCCGCAGATTTCTCTACGCCGTGAGAAGACACAGTAAGGTCGTGCCAACTTGAACAATTTGTAGATATTAGAAGGAATAATTTGTTTAGGAAAGAAAGTATTAGTACAGGTTCTTTATACCGATATTCTGTGAAAAATAGAATCAATCTTTTCTTTCAAGAAAAACTTAGCTAATTGTAAAGTTGCAACTAGGAAATTTACGACTGGAATGATTAGGCAAAGTTTTAAGTATTCTTTGAAATTGATTTAAATGAGAGAAAGGAAACAGTGTAGTTAATTATTAAGAGTGTAAGTTGTTTTTTTTTCAGCAAGACAAAATTCTTGTATATGTAAAGTGTTTTATGTTTATTTACTGTAACAGCAATTTAATTAGAATATACTTAAGTAAGTGGAAAGTGATTCGACTTGAGTTTCTGTGTAAGTGCATTCAATCCACAACGGCCCACCTGACCCTGATCCCCGCTATTCTAATTGTATTTTTTTATTTTGCGCCCACCTTGAAAACCCATTCTGAGCTAGCCGGCGGAGGGGTGGGTCGCAATATATATATATATATATATATATATATATATATATATATATATATATATATATATATATATATATAGCAACGGAACACACGTCGTCAATGCTCATACGATGCGCCTTGCGTATTGCAACTCTGTATTGATCAGGTATGGTGGTTAGCCCTAAGAAATTCTGCCCCGCGAGGGCATTATCGACACCCTTCGACAGTTCACTGCCGTCTCAACGTCAGACCTGTCGAGTTGTTCTAACTTAATTGCCTTCAGTAGGATGGCATCAGGAATGCATATTATGAAGAATATAGGCCAGTTTGTGCTCAAGAAAACGATTGTGACTCTGGTACACAAAATGATACATTCTTAATTGAAGAAAACGCGCAAATACAATAAAAATTATTACTCTTTCTTAAGATCTACACTCTAACACAAGCTTCGCGTTCGTAACAGGGCATTAACTGCAATTACAACTGGCCCCTCTGTTTTTATTGATTTGCACAAGTGTAATTATTCTTTAAAATAAATACCCTTCTTTAAGATTGATTTGATAACTTTTTTCTTATTGAACCAGCTGGTGTCAGAATACCCTCACCCCTGATTGCAAAATAAATACAAAGTTCTAATTTTACTACTAAACTATTTACATTTCTTATACATTAATCAGTTGAATGAGTCGTTTAAACAATTTCAATTCAAATCAGATATATAGTTTCTTGTTCAACTGTTAATTTCATTTGCATTCAATCAAAACTCTTGCTTGAAAAATAGATTATTCAATGGGTTTTAAATTACAATTATGATTTCAAATTAATTAGTTACATTTTTCTGTTTTGTTATTGATGCCTTTTTCACGCACGGGTACTCACGCTTCTGCAATGAGAGACGTGTAGAACAACCCCGGCGGGTACTACGAACGGAGCATGCACGCCCCGGCGCTGGAAGACAGCGACCTTGTTTCGCGGCGGCACTTTGGCTCGACGCGGCGTTGGCCTCGGCGACGCGTGCCGGCAGCAAAGGTAGCGACGAAGTTGTGCGCGGCCTCCGGTAAACCCTGCGGAGCGCTCGCCACTTCTCGGTTTCGCTCACCACTTCTCGCGTTCCGTTGCCTCCGTCCGTTCACGTTCAAGTCCAACTCTTCTCTGCCGATAAAGCAAAGCGGTCTCGCCCCAACGCACGTTTTCCGTTCTCAACACGAAGGCTTCCCTGGCCGCGTTGGCGACGGGAGATCGCCCAGGATTCTCGCCTAAGCGATATGGCGTAGCGGCTGCGTACAATTTGTCCGTGGTATGCCGAAATGAGCACTTAATCACTCATTGGAAACTACTGCGTTTCTCCTCTCCTACATCTAGTTTCTCAACCGTCGTTCGGTATTAAAAACATAATCATTGTCCGTACTCCTACGAGAATTCTCACGATCCGTCTTGCTCGAAATTTTCCACTAAACTTATCTTGCGCAACTTTCAACAAACCGTCACTCGCGAAGATTTCAAGTGGACTCTCGTTACGCGACTTTCAGCGAACCGTCCCTCTCGGAGATTACAACTCGACTCCCGTTCTTCTAACGGAAAAAAATTCTTGTTGAGATTTACCTCGTTTTTTCTACAGGAGCCAATGGTAAGGTTTGGTTCCTGCTCTTATCTTCGGATTTTCTCGTTGGTCGGAGCGCGTTCCGCTCGACCTGGTCGCTGCAGACTTCAGGCGATGACGTTCGTTACCGTTGCGCGCCACGTTTGAACTGGCGGACCGCCCGAGACGACATTTTGGGAATTTCTTCATCGTATAAACAAGGATTCTCTCGAACCAAATTCACGAGTAATTCGTCGAACATAATTAGTTTATTCGCCATGTCAAGATAAAGTCACAATAAAAGTTGCCCAAATTCTCACTATGATTTCACTACACGCATCAAAACTGTTCGCAAACTAGTTTTCTACATTACAATAACAAAATGACATAACCACAAACTACCTCAACACAATCTGAAATCGACCTTCCACGCTGCTCTCTGATTGGTGTTGGGTAGAATTCCGATGTAACCTTAACGTAAAAGCTTGGAGCTTGTGAACTCTTAAGTTTACGGACTTACATCTACGGTTACGTCAAGACATTGAGAATGGTCTCATTTAGTGACTCATTTGTAGGTTTTGCGGCTACGTGACATTTACGGTTGTTTTTTTTATTTACGTCAAAAAACAGTTAAAAACTGCGTATGACGGGCTATGGGGAAAAGTGAATTGTGTGCACATTTTCAAAATTCTGTGATCCCTACACTAAATCATATACTACTTAAGTTTTGAATTTTGAAAGGGAGAAAAAAAAACAAAAAAACTCCCATGTAATAAAATCGATTTTCAAGGATAAATAAGCAATAAATTTTGAATTTTGAAAGGGAGAAAAAAAACAAAAAAACTCCCATGTAATAAAATCTATTTTCAAGGATAAATAAGCAATAAATTTTGAATTTTGAAAGGAGAAAAAAACAAAAACTCCCATGTAATAAAATCTATTTTCAAGGATAAATAAGCAATAAATTTTGGCTCTTATTACTTCCCTGCCGCGACAACGTGGAAACGATAATTTGAATAATTGTATTTCCCACTGAATTCTAGAAGACGTGCACAGAAAATGAAGTTAAATTTATGTCCAGAAGCAAAACAAGGGGCCATCTCAGCATTTGCTCAATGGATCAGGGAAACTGGACGAAAAACCTGATCGAGATGGGGGTCATTGACCCGGAAGCTGTGTTACAATAGTTGTTACAGGCTGTTTATACTCATTTATACAGTCCAAATGGTAATTAATGCATTATGTATCATTGTTAAAATTAATGTTACTTTTCTTGTGATGCTCAGTATAGTCTCTAATTGTATAGAAACAGTTATGCAGCAGAAACGATTTCACTGGGGATTTAAACTTTTCTATCGAATTTAATCGTTTAATGTCATCTGGCAAAGTGTTGTAAAATAATGTGCATGTATTGTATGTGAATTTTTTGTAATGAGCTGTTGATACTGTCACCTGATGAATATGATTTCTACGTCGAGAGTTATAGTAATAGACTTCGGCATTTTCTGAAAAAATATTCCCGCCCTTGAGCAAGTCATTTTTTACAAAAACCACTGATTCGTAAATAAAAAGACACGGTAATGGTAGAATTCTAGATTAATGGAAGATAGGTTACAAGAATCACGTGGTGGATTTGGTTAAGACTGTACAATTGCTTTGTAATCTAAAAAGTCTTGGGAGCTATAAGATGTATTTCCCCAGAATATTATGCCATATCTCAGGTGGAATGAACATTCGCGAAGTATACACAACGAGCAGTATGAAGGCTGACTGAATTTGCAAGAATTCTGAACGCGTAGCATAATGAACTTAATTTTGTGTTCAATTCATTTAAATGGACGTTCCATTTAAGGTTTGACTGAATTGAGAGACCTAAATTTGAATGCATCAACATGAAACATCAATTTAAGTATTTGTTCATTTTCAATGGAGCACAGAATTGTTTATTTGAAATGGAAAACTGCATTAAAACCGTTTTCTTTTCGTTTACTATTAATTTGTTATTTCGGAACCAATTTGAAACATCTGATATTGTACTATTTACGGCTTCTTTATTGCAAAGGATGTTCGTATCATCCGCAAAGAGAACCGTTCTTCCGTTTCGAATCGCCGAGGGCATATCGTTTACGTAAAGTAGGAACAGAATAGGGCCTAAAATCGATCCTTGAGGAACTCCACATGCAACGGGCAAAGAGTCGGAAAGGTGCGTACGTAATGTTCCATCATTCCAGTAAGGTACTTCAACTTTCTGAGATCGTTGTTTAAGGTACGAACATAACCAATCTAGAGCAATACCACGGATTCCATATGAAGGTAATTTTGAAAGTAAAATGTCATGATCAATGATGTCAAAAGCTTTTGAGAGATCTAAAAATAATCCAATAGGTGCCTCGTTTTGATCTAATGATGAGGCGACATCTTTAAGAAAAGAAAATATAGCTGTTTCCGTTGATTTTGATTTTCTAAATCCATGTTGGCAATCTGAAAGCGCGTCGTGTTTAGTGAGAAAGGTTTCCATTCGTACGTAAAAAGTCTCTCTAATATTTTTGAAAAAACTGATAGAAGAGAGATGGGCCGATAATTTTGAATTTCATTTTTGTTGCCTTTTTTGAAGAGCGGCTTAATTTTAGCTGTTTTGAAAATATCTGGAAACGTTCCAGTGCATAAAGATGCATTAAATATGTGAGTTAACGGGTGTATAATGGCATACGCACAAGTCTTTAACAAAGAATCTGGGAATTCATCTAAACCGGACGAATATTTATTTTTTAGTTTACCGATTATTTTGAGAATTTCATAGGAAGAAGTTTCGGAAACGAACATTGTGTCTAAAATTTTGGGTGCACTGTCTGTTTTTGAATTTTGTGCCTGAAGACCCTTAGTGAGATCGGCAGCAATTCTCGAAAAGTATTGGTTAAAGAGACTAGCCACTGTTGCCGGATCGTTGACATTTATATCGTTATATTTTAAAACAACATTCTCTACGGGTTTTCTAGTTGATTTGGTAGTATTTTTATTATATTCCACATTGATTTTGTTTTATTATTTGAGTTCAAAATATCCTGATCGTTTTTCATGATTTTTGCCTGCCTTATGACTTTTCGTAACAATGTTTTGTATTTTTTAAAGTAGATAAGGAAATCTTGAGATACGTCATGACGTTTAGAAATGAAAGAAAGAATTCGCTTGTTTTTACAAGATGTCCTAATCCCTTGTGTTATCCAAGAATTGCTTTTCCGTGAAATATTTAATTTTCGTTTTTGAAGAGGAAAGCAAGTGTTAAAATGAATTGAAAGAGTTGAAAAAGAAGAATTATATTTCTCGTTTGTATCAACAGTATTATAAACCGCTTCCCATGACTCCTGCATCAAGTAGTCTATGAATAATTTAATTTTACTTTTAGTAAACAATCTAGTCATACGTGTATTATTTATTGTGTCAGTGATCGCATTTCTTATAATGGTAAGAATTTGTGCATCGTGGTCACTGTATCCTAAATCTTTTGTTTCAACTTCATATCGAGTAGTAGTTTTGTTAATTATAATTTGATCAATTGCCTTCATCGAATTTTGTGTGATCTGTGTAGGTACATTAATTGTAATGTCTAAATTGAAGGAATTAATTAAATTGAGAAACTTTTCTTTCTCGCAAGATTCGACCAGAAAATCAATGTTAAAATCTCCGCATACAACAATGGATTCAAAAGAGCGATTGCTGACTTTGTTAAGTGTTATCTCCAGGTTTTCTAAGAACAAAATATAATCTGCAGTTCTCTTTGTTGGAGGTCTGTAAATGCAAAGTATTATCACTTTTATTGAAGTAAGATGTACAACAGAAATTTCGAAAATATTTTCAATGGAATACACATTTAATTCTGCC
Source organism: Teleogryllus occipitalis (assembly GCA_011170035.1). Lineage (NCBI taxonomy): Eukaryota > Metazoa > Arthropoda > Insecta > Orthoptera > Gryllidae > Teleogryllus > Teleogryllus occipitalis. Next base: position 10,718 of record BLKR01000577.1, read on the forward strand.
AAGGGGATAGAATCAATATTATTTCTAACGTTTATTAATTAATTAAATCATTATTTAATAGTACGCTTATCAATAGTCAATTGTTTTCTTCCAAAGGGTAATTGTTTCAAAATCGATATACATGAGTCGATAGATGTCCACGATACTTCATGGTGGTGCTGCGTTATGTTTTGTTTTGATTGTTGAAATTTGTTTACAATTCAAGGTTTTGTTTCAGGGTAATAATTGCATTGTGGCGTAGACAGTTTTGTATTTGCGTTTGTGGTGAATTTTGTAGAGAACATTCGGACAGTGGGTTTTGATAGGTTGTACTGAAGTAGTGAAGTTGTTCACAGGTTGTGTCGAATTCCGAAACGTTGCCCACGCGCCCCAAAAGACGCAAACGCACATTAACTGAACGCAGGCAGTCAGCGTAAGTGTCGTGATAGTGAGATCATTTCGTTTTCTGCGTGGTCGTTGACTATGAAATGTCAGTTTTGTTCTGCTTTGTACTTCACATGCGAGAGAAATTCTGCAAACAAGTTTACTCTGCGTTGCTTAAATGGGAAAATAAGCTTATCTTCAAGCAATATACCTGAAGAAATCAAAGTTGTTTATAGGAGATGATAACACATCAAAAAACTTTTGAAATAATATCCGTCAGTATAATGCTGTTCTTTCTTTTGTGTCATTTGGCGCCGATATTGCATTGCCACCTGGTCATGGGCCATACGTGTTCAAAATTTTGGGAACTCCACATCACAGAATATCTTCGTTATACTCTGAAGATTCAAACAATGCAACATATTGTGAACATTAGACTGCGCGCAGTATTTTACATTTATCTCAGATGGCACCGTGAAATTTTGACGGGTTTTCATTTCAGTAAATTTAAAAAGGGGAGAGATATTTTCGTTGCCGAATTATAGAAAACTTATTTGTAGCGATAAACGAACGAAGAGATTTGATTTTTCTGTATTGCTAACAAAATAGAAACCCACCCTAAGCTCTACTACCACTACAAGCAAAAGGAAAGCTCAACAAAACGTGCGCATAGTGAAGCTACATTTATGTCCAGAAGCAAAACAAAAGGGGCCATCTCAGCATTTGCTCAATGGATTAGGGAAACTGGACAGAAACCGATCGAGATGGGATTAATGTTCATTTCTTCCTTTTCTTTGCCTATACACATTACCTTGCTGTTATTGATGTTTATCTTCATACCCCTATCCTCCAGTGCACACTCCCATTCATTTCCCATCTCTTGCAGCTCTCTTGGGTTTTTGGCGAGCAATAAAATATCCACATACACCAATGCTTGTGTCCATACCAGTCTCATTTTCCAATTTCCAATTTTACATTTTTTAGTACGCCTTTTGGTTTGTTTAATAACCTGATCCATAAAGATTATGAAGTAAGTAGAGGGGTAAATGAATCTCCCTGTTTAACTCCTTTTCCCATTCTAAATTTCCCACTGAGTTGTCCATCCAGCATTACGGTACCATACTCATTTTTATATATGCTTTTATTTATCGTCATTTTGCTTGTAACCTTTGCTTTTTCAAGTGCATCCCATACTTCTTTCCTGGGTACACGGTACTGAAAGCTGACTTTAAATCTATGAAAGTAGTGCATATTGTTTTCCCCCTACTCAATGTTTTCTCAATTATGGTTCTTCGAGTGTAAGGGCCGATTTCACCAATGCTTGTTAACACGCTAACTAGAAGTTAGGGGATTTTAACGTCCGTTAGAGAAAAAACGTGTTTCACCAAACTTTAGCGCTTGTTAACTTTCCGTTAAAGTTAACACACGATCTCAGCTCCGTTAGCAGCACTTAACGCCTGATTAAGCTGATTGCAGCGCAGCGTTCGAACACACAGCAGAGAAAAATGGAGAAAGCTCTGCAATATATATTGGAAGACGATATTTTAGAAAGCCTGGAAATATCTGTGCGCCCGCATGTATTCAGGGACTTTTAAACCAGATTCAGTGGTACCAAACAATCGACACTAGAAATCCTGAAATTTACTTAAACAGGATCCGGAGTTTTCATCAAACAGGTCCGAAAATATTACACGTAATAGTTACATACCATTTATCACAACCAAACCATATAAGTAACAGTTTTGCATGCACATTGAAAACTTTCTTATTATATAACCTTCATGAATGCGAATTAGGTTATGAATGGTTTCGTTCATTACGTACATTATTCATGAAATTGTGTTCATGAAATTGTTCATTATTATCAAAAGATAAGCTACAGTTTTCTTCAGACTCAAGTCATTCCAAAAATTTTAGAAACTATATCACAAAATCATAAAGTTCAAAGTACGATATGAATTAATTACATAATATTATAATTAAGTTCATTATTGATTAAAAATAATAACTCATTATCAGAAATTTGTTTCAATTATATTCATTTCCAGGAACGGGTCATTCGCACCAATTAACCAGTGACTTATGACTACGTTATTTTGCAACTGGCAGCTACCTGCAGGTTATGGGTGACTATATTGGGGCCAGCAAATCTATGGCTAACCGTAGAGTTAGCTGCGCTTTGGCTAGACTGTTGACTGTAAGCAGAGTAAATATACTCACCGCAGAGTTTCCAGTTCACGACCTTCCAAAAACAAATAATTACGCATTTTGTACACTCATTAAAGTTAACTGGCGATTAGCTAACTGAAGCCGCGGAAGCGTTGGTGAAACGGAACAAATCTTAACGGAGACGTCCCGTTGAGGTGGGTTGGTCCACGTCCTGACGGGAGGATACAGAGAGGGCTCTCAAGTATTCCTTTCCTTCACAAGTCGCTTTTCTTCTCCCCATTGTACATTCTCATTCTTCTATACTATCCTGTCTTTTCTTCTCCCTCTTCTATTTCACTGGCCCCCTCTGTATGCTGAACGCCCACCCATGTGTTTGCCGTGCATGGCGACCCGTGTCGGAGGGAATGTATGTCCTGGCGGTTGAGGGGCCTGTCTGTTTCCCAATTACTCTCCTCGTGCTCCTTTTTTCTTGGCACCCAGGGATACGTGCTCTTACGTATTTTGGGGAGCATTCCTTGTAGGTCTCGATACACTTGCTTTGGCTACGGACTCTTCTAGACGGGCGGTCGGGAGCTAACCCACTCCCGATCAACCGGCTTGGACTAGGTCTTGTACTGAACTCCAGGGTGAGCGGGGGGATCCACGGCGGGGCAGCGCTGTGACATCTCCCTACTATATCTCTGTGCCAACCCTGGCACCCCAGTGCGGTGTCCCCTTGTTGGACTCCATGGTGGGTGGGGAGCACGGAGATGAATCGTCTTCTACTCTATGGAGCAGAAAATAACCCCCCCGCCCTCCTCCGCAAGGAAGAGGAGATGTTTTGATAGAACTATCGATTTGAATAGTTTTTTCGCAAAAGAAGATGATCGACCGAAGAAGCCCCGTTTCCTCATGGCATGCGCCGAGGAAGGGAAAACTTTTAAAAGCATAAGTGCTGTCCGTCTGGCGCGAGCCATTGAAGACGAGTTTGGTAAGCTCCAAGCGGTCGTGCGACAAAGAAATGGTACCATTCTCTTTGAAGCACGCACCGACGAACAAATTGGTAAAATTCAAAAAACAAAGCAGATTGCCGGCATCCAGGTGGTAGTCACGAATCACCCGACTTTGAACTTGTGCAAAGGCGTGGTAAACCACGAGGACTTTGCTTCTGAAAGTGATGAAGATCTGTCGAACTTCTTTGAGAGTTTTGGAGTCACTGAAGTGTATAGGATCAGACGGAAGGAGCAGGGGAAATTAATCCCCACTTCGACCCTGATCCTTACATTTGACCGTCCGTCCCTTCCAGAAAAAATAAGTACTGGTTTTTACAACCTCCGTGTGCGACAATATGTTCCGAACCCTTTGCGCTGTTTCAACTGCCAAAGGTTTGGTCATACTCAGCAACGCTGCATGTCGGTTAGCGCAGTATGCGGGAAGTGCGGAACACCAGCGCACGACCCACAACCCTGCGACAGACCACCGCACTGTCTTAACTGTGAAGGCAACCACGCAGCCAATTTCAACCAGTGTCCAATCTATCTCCGTGAAAGGGAAATCCAAAAGATACGAGTGACAGAAAAAGTTTCTTTCCCTGAGGCGAAGCGTCGATTCCAAGCAAGGAATCCAGTAGACATGTCACGATCCTTTTCCAGCACTTTAAAAGCTAGGCCCCCGGTGGTAACCGTGAGCTGCCAAACCCAATGCACTCCAGTCCCAGCAGCGCATTTCTCCTGCCAGGTTGCACCTATAGACTTCCCTGAAGATACGGCCTGTATCCAAGGGGGGAAAATTATTATACCAACCAAATACAAAATAAACAGCAAAAAACTCCAGCCACCGAAAACTTCTACTGAGCCCCCTATAGAAACAGATTCCAATCAGAAATCGACACCAACTCAAAATTCGTCGCCGAAGTCTCGTCCTCCTCCCACTGCCGAGACTCACACTGAAAGATCTTCCAACCCTTCTAGATCTCGGTCACCTGTGTCAAAACACCGGGACATCCCCCTGACACAGGCGACCTTATCCAGCAGCAGTCAGGACGACTCTGCTGTTGGTGAGGAGCACCTCAAGAGCTCCTTTATTACGAAGGTGAGAAAGAAAAAGAAGGCTCCAAAGAAATAATAATTTCCTTAAATGGCTCTCTCATGGAACTTGAACGGTTTTCGCATACATTTAGAAGAATTGAAGCTCATACTCTCCCGCCACAGACCATTTATAGTCTGTCTCCAGGAAACCCATCTTCTTCCTAACCACCCCCTCTGCCTGCGCGGATTTCAAACCTATCGGTTTGACCAAGATGCCGGACTTCGTGCTCACGGAGGTGTCGCGGTTCTTATCCGAGACCATCTGTTTTCTGAGGAACATATCGTTCGAACCGACCTTCAAACTGTATGTGTCCGTATATATCTGCCGTCCTTTTCATTGACGGTGTGCAATATATACATTCCTCCTGGCCAAGCCGTGTCACAAGAGGAACTCGAAGAAGTTGTTTCTCAGCTGCCCGCCCCTTTTCTTATTGTGGGTGACTTTAATGCCCACAATCCCGCCTGGGGTAGCACGAGGTCATGTCCCAGAGGTACTATTGTCGAAAATATTATTGACCAGCAGAACCTAATTCTTCTGAACTCTGGGGAAAATACTCATTTTTCCACAGCGTCAAATACTTTCTCGTCAATAGATCTGGCACTCTGCAGTCCATCTCTATCTACCATCTTAGAGTGGACTGTTCTTGATGACTTACATGGGAGTGACCACTTTCCTACCATGGTACGCTTCAATATTCCTAGTTTAGACGCTACCCGTTCACCTCGCTGGGTAATCCATCGAGCTGACTGGAATACATTCAGCGAGGAAATAAACATTCCAGAGAACCGTTCAAGTAACGTCGATGCCTTAGTCGCCCAATTCACTGACGCCGTTCTTCGCGCAGCCACCATTGCAATCCCGAAGTCTGCGTGCTGTCTACGACACATCCCTGTGCCTTGGTGGAATAAGGACTGCTCTAGAGTGGTCAGCGCTCGAAAAAAGGCACATGCACGTCTTAGACATTATCCAACTGTGGACAACCTTATTGAATACAAAAGATGTAGGGCGAGGGCAAGGAGAATAATTGTAGAGAGCAAAAAGGAATCGTGGAGAGCATACGTCTCCTCCCTGAACTGCCACACGCCACCACGCCTGGTATGGAGAAGAATCCGCCAGATAAAAGGACACTCTTCTCCAAACACGGTGCCATGTCTTCTCAAAAATGGTGAAATGATCACTTCTCCAGATGAGATTGTAGAGGAACTTGCCACGTACTATGAACAGATGTCAAGCTCGGCGAACTACGCTCCTGATTTTCTCTTGATCAAAGAGAGGATGGAGTGCCGTCCGCTGGAATTCTCCAGAGAGACTGCCGATTACAACATCCCTTTTTCCATGTCGGAATTGCGCTGCGCTCTTGCATTGGCGAAAAGAACTGCCCCAGGTCCTGATGGGATACATAATCTAATGCTACATCTTCCTGATGAGGCAATGCAATTCCTTCTCCTCTTGTTTAATCGTATCTGGGAAGAGCACACCATTCCTGTTCAATGGCGAGAAGCCATAGTCATTCCAGCTTTGAAGGACGGAAAAGATCGGTCGTTGCCATCGAGCTACCGACCTCTCGCTCTCACCAGCTGCCTGTGCAAAGTATTGGAACGGATGGTAAGCCAGCGCTTGGTCTGGACCCTGGAGCGCAGAAACCTGCTCACACCAATCCAGTGCGGCTTCAGGAAACACCGGTCAACCTTGGACCATCTTGTCACTTTGGCAACCGAAATATCAACCTCTTTCGTCCTGAGACAACACCTTGTGGCCGTACTATTTGACATAGAGAAGGCCTACGACACCACCTGGAGGTATGGCATTTTGCGAACCCTGCACTCGTGGGGATTAAGGGGGAAGCTCCCCTTATTCCTCCAAAATTTTTTATCGAACAGATCATTCCGAGTTCGCATTGGTGACAAACTGTCTAGCAGTCACCCTCTCGAAAACGGCATTCCCCAAGGGTCGGTGCTAAGTGTCACTCTGTTTGCCATTGCCATAAACAGTATAGCGTCGGTCGTGCGAGAACCAGTAAAGGCATCGCTGTTTGTGGACGATTTTGCCATCTATTGTTCGTCCAGTAGCATCAGTGTGATTCAGAGGCAACTCCAACTGGTGCTCAACAAGCTCCATGAATGGAGCTTGTCAACAGGTTTTAAATTCTCGCCTAGTAAATCTACTGGTGTACACTTCTGCCGAATATATCACTTGCACAGCGATCCAGTTCTCTACCTGGGAGGGAATCCGCTTTCATTCGCTGACTCTGCCAGGTTCTTGGGACTTACGTTTGACAAGTCCCTAACGTGGCGTGCTCACATCCGCACACTAAAATCGAGATGCGTCTCCCCCCTCAATCTTCTTCGACTGCTAAGTGGTACGTCTTGGGGAGCCGACCGCACTACTCTATTGCGGTTATATAAATCACTCATCCGCTCAGTTTTGGATTACGGTAGTGAAGTGTATGGTTCGGCAGCCCCTTCCACTCTTCGGCCCATTAACACCATTCACCACGCTGGTATCCGCCTTGCAACAGGTGCATACCGCACCAGCCGAATTGAGTGCATTCTAGCTGACGCTGGGGAGCCATCCCTGGAAAGAAGGCGAGCTATTCTATTATCGTCCTATGGAGCTAAAGTGTCGGGTCTCCATAGCCATCCGTGTCGCCGAATTATTATCCACCCAAAATATGAATCATCGTACATACTTCGAACATCACTACCCCAGCCCCCAGGTATAGGATTAAGAAGTCTTTTGCGGGGACTTAATGTCGAACTTCCCACTCCTGTAAAGCCCCCAAGCGACCTGATCCCCTCTTGGAAGCTTCTGCTCCCCAATATTGACCTCAGACTCTCCAATCTTTCCAAACATATCGCTAGTCCTCTGGTTTACCAGATGCAGTTTCAGGCTATGAGGGAGGCCTATCCCGACCATCTATTCTTATATACGGATGGTTCATCGTGCAACGATGCAGTGGCATGTAGTTTTTATTGTATCAAGACCACCAAATCATATCGACTACATTCCCAGTGCAGTATATTTACTGCCGAGATGTATGCAATTCTGGAAGCCCTGAAATACATCGAGTCAGCGAGGCTGCGGCGTGTTGTTCTCTGTTCTGACTCTCTCAGCTCCCTTCAAGCTGTCTCACGCCCGTCGTCAGACTACCTGATAAAATCAGTTCAGAACCTCATTCATCGTCTTCGGTCTTGCCACTATGACCTGGTCCTTAGTTGGGTTCCAGGCCATGTGAACATCACAGGGAACGAGCTGGCCGACCGAGCGGCGAAATCAGCGACCCGTAGGATACACATTGACATCCCTGCTGTACCATTGTCGGATGTTAAGGCTTCGTTGAAACGATCCGTACTTAGAGCGTGGCAAACAGAGTGGCACAATACTACTTTTAAACTTAGCGCGATTAAGAATTCCGTAAATCCTTGGCGCTCCTCATCCCGCTTCTGTAGGCGCGAGGAAGTAATTTTAACCCGCCTTCGTATTGGACACTGCCACTTTTCCCATAGTTTCCTCCTTCGAGGGGAAAGTCCTCCCATCTGTGACACATGCCGGACGGTTCTTTCTGTGGAACACGTCCTGCTGCATTGCACAAAATTCGATGACAGCCGACGAAGGCATAGCCTGGGCAACTCGCTACGGGAGGTGCTTGGGGACGACGATTCTGCACTCTCAAAACTCTTTTGTTTTTTGAGAGAAAGTGGAATACGTAATTTTATTTGAGTGACATGGACAATATTTTATGTAGTTTGTTTTGTGGCCCCTTTACAGCCAATTTTACATTTTATGATAAATTTTACGAGTCTGTTATATTTTCCTTCTGCCTTATTTAGTCGTACACTATTGCGGGATTCATGCCCTTTTTAAGTAATGTTCATGCTTTTAATTAGCGGGTAAGTTGCTTTTGCAAACTTACTTAATCTACCCTTTTAAATACTTTGACATGGGCGCCAATGACCTTGGCAGTTGAAGCGCCCTTTAAACACCAAGTAATCAATCAATCAATCAATCCAGTCCGGTCAGTATCAATTTAGGAGAAAATTGGCAGAACGGTATAGGAGCTGCAGTTGTCTACAGACGGACTAACAGTTGTTAGGTTGGTACGTTGATTAATTGGTACTGATTCCGGGCGCGCCAATGCCTAAGATCGTGTCCCGTAAGTGTAGTAAAGTAGTTTTGTAGAGTATGTTTTCGCTCAGGATGGCTAAAACCGACGCCGACCTACCGTCGGCTAGCGGGTCAGCAATTGATTTAACGCGACATAAGTTTTAGAAATCGAATGATTTGAAAAAAATGTTTAAAAGTTGCAAATTGGGAAAGCATATACAGACACGTTCGGTATGTTTATCTAAGTTGATTCTATTTGTGGGTAGAAGTACTTCAAATGACTTTCAATAAAGTTCCTGGAATTCTCAATAGTTTCCTGCAACAACACATTGATCAAATTAAAATACATGTGTGGGATTCAAACCTGGTTCCTTTCGACCCAAAGCGCTCAATCCGTTCACGCCTTAACCAGCTCGGACATTCCGGTTGGATACGGGCGGCATACTTCTATATCAATCAGTCAAGAGATAATTGTATCAGCTCTAGCAGTAGCAAGCCGGTTAGTTGAAAAAATGTGAAGAAATGTCTTTTGGGACGACAAAAGGCAGCCGTGACCATGAGGCATACTCGAAGCTAGACCACTAATGAGATTAGAAAACTACTTCGAGAAAGTCTGTGCCATTCTATAGCACAACTTGTTTATTTACCATACGGTGGTACATATGAGGCCAAACTCAAATGAAAATATTTTGTGCAGGTTTTGAGAAAATAATATTCTTAGAAATTTAATACATTGCAGACACGAATTAAGCGAAATCAGTTTATTTAAAAAATATATATACATGACCTTTATTAAAGAGCTGATTTTTTACAAATTAAGAGCACAATTTTTACAAGGAAAAATCGCCATTTCCAATTTTGTACTTTTGACATTTTAAGGGTTATTTTTGGCATTTTCGAAAAAACGGAGCAATAGCTGAAAATGAGACTAGCACCGTATTTTTTACCGTCCCTTACTACATATGTGGAGAAAATGTAAAGAAAAAATTTACGCTATCAGAATATCCGTTTGAAATTACCAAAGCCACTAGATTATTGAGATCGAGAGGGGAATATCAATTTTGAAGAAAAAAACCGTTGAACGGTTTAGGTGCTAGCATTGACCACAGACGGACGAATTGCCATCAATCGATTTTTGGGTATTAACCAACAAAACATGGATTCTGGCTACACCACGTGTTAGAGGATTTTTTACCAAATTTGCCAACAGGATTTATCCACTTTTTCGTTACCAGAGCCCGGCAAAACAGTTTTTCTGTCGAAAATTCGTTGTTTTCCGGTGCACGATTATATAACTTTCTCTTCTTATGAATAACTTCTTAAGGCGCGAAAGTAAAAATGACTAATTAAAATATAATTCTTCAAAATTATCTGTTTTTGGCAGATTTAGCCAAAAATATACCAATATACCCTCTTTTGGGACATTTTAGTCACTATTAGATGCTGTCTAGATCTCCTTTATGATTCGTAAACATCTGCAATTATTTTCCACAAGTTCCTAAAGGAACTAAATATGCGTTTGTCCTACAATGCGAGTTCGAGTCATCTACCCGTACCTGCAGCGCATGTTTATCACGGGAGGTGGCGGTAAACTTCCTCGGCGGATTGTGAGATCCTTCGCCGACCTACACTTTGGCTTGCGGGGTTTTTCCAAACGAGGTACCTCCCCCTAGCCCGCCACGACCCCAGTCGGGACAAGCTCTAAGCTCCCGCCATATGTGGTAATGCAGAGCATGTAAGTCTGTGTGTATAAGAGATGAGGATAGGAAAAAGTTTACGCGCAGTGCGTCGCTCGTTCGTTAGTGGACCGGTATTTGCCTAGTTGGAGAATCCACCGAAAACTGCCGCTCAAGCAGGCGGCCGCTAGATTTCTCCTCCAGACAGCGGCGGAATTCGACCCAGGCATGTAGCTAGTGTTGAATATCCTGCCACGTCGGGTCTCGAACCCTAGGTCTTCCCAATCATACGCACTACAGTATCATTAATAGTATCCCTGAGCCACCTAAGCCAGTATATCTCTTTGATATGAAAGTTGCACGCTGCAGTGATTGTTTGGTGGGATCGCCTGTTTGTACAATGGCTCCTATTGTGTCTAGTCTGGCTGCTAAACTTCGGTCCTGAATATAGAGATTACTGTAAGAAGGGACCAGTTTGACAACTTCTTCTTGTCTACTGCTTGAAACATAACTGCTGGTTGTCTATACACTCATTTTGTTAGGGCGTTCGTTTAAAGTTAGCTCATTATTTTGTAAATGGCGTCATCACTATCTCTTGCAGTGTCTTTGCCCTGCATGACGTACATGATTCCCGATCTGTCTAACTAGTTTCTTAGAGTTACTCCTCAATGGCAATAGATGAAACTCTTATTTCTGACGGTGGAAAGGTGTCTGATGCAGAGTGAAACAAAAACATTTGATGTTTAATGAAGCAGCTTCAAGATGTTTCGAGTGAACTTCACACCAAAAACAAACAGCCGAACAATTCAAAGCGGCAAGTTTTGCCGCTGTTGCGGATGAATCAACGCTCCGCAAAGAAGTACTTCAATATCTACCGTCAAGGAACGTTTCAAAATATTAGAGCTTATGTTGGCGATTCATTTGTGTGCATTGCCGTTGATGTAACAATAGATGCGATGACCATTACATAGCAAATTTGATAATTGGAGAACTACTTCCATATTCCGAAAACGCTTCTCAATCACATCAAATAGTAAGCGGAGGGAACTGGATTGTCCTTGATAGTTTATATGGGAGTGATCAATCCCCTGTCTTTTTGCGTATTAAAGTTCGCATTCCTTCTCCCAGTCGACCTCATCACTGGATATTCTCGTGAGTGGACTGGTCGCTGTTTGAGTGGTCCCTCTGCCTGTCAGGGCCATCTATACAGTGACACCCATTTCGTAATCGCTGCTGCCACAAACTCCATTCCTAGATCTAGTGGCGTTCTGGAACTAGCCCCATTCGATGTGGGAACTCGATGTGCAAATGCGATAAAGTTCCGGAAGCAGGAACTAGCAACGCTGAACCTTCATCCAACCGTTCCAAATCTCGTAGAATAAAAACGAGCTCGAGCTCAATTGAGGAAGTCTTGCACGAAAGCCAATCCGCTTCTTGTGAATATCATTTACGTGACACACCTCCGAATGCTGTGTGGATGAACATAAGGAAAATTGAAGGGACTTTCCCTTTATGCGCTTTTAATGAATAGGCAGCTGCAAACATCGCCAGGTACAATAACCGAGGAACCTGCTTCCCTCTGTAAGAAGGTGCCTACCTTATCTTGTTACGCCCAATCTTTTCTCTACCAAAAGAAGGACGGAGACGACTGCCCTTGATTTTTTCGGTTGGCTGGAAGAAAGCTACTTTCCGTTCTTTTCATGGACGAACTTGTCTCAGCCATATCGAAAAACACTTCTCCTACAGTAGACTAGATACATCACGCTAGATCCCAGACTCATAACGTTCATTTCAAATTCAACTTTTCTGTAGCGTATATTGTTTACCGAGAAGTTCGCTTTTCTGCAAGCCCTGAAATGTATCGAATCACGTTCGCTATTACGATTTGTGTGTAGCAGATCCCGTATTGCTTTTAGTCACTTAACGCAGCCTCTCACGGACCATCAGGCGACAAAACTCCGTGTATTGTCGCACCACTATTACCGAGTACCCGGTTACCGTTGACCCGGTTCATATGGTAATCACATGCAGTGAGCGAGATGACCATGCTACGAAGTCAGAGATTCGGAAGTCGCTAATGACATTCGTTGTCCCTCAGCAGATCTTATAGCATTTTTGAAACGCTCCATGTGTAGTGCATGGCAAACCGAAACCACAAAACAACTTCGAAATTAAGACCGATTAAAGTCTCCCTGGTGTTAATGACAATACTTTGTGTAGTCCTGCGGCAGCCACGGAATGCACTTCGTCCACAAAGCGGTTTACTTTAAAATAGTCGCTATTTGGAAACTATATCAATGTTTTTATTTTGACGAGAAAAAATATAATTACGCGAAGCGTTTGTCGTTGCACGGCGTGTACCATAGCAATATAGGAATATTCTCCAATTTTCGGCATTAGGGACCCTCAATAGGAAAATTGCCAACTTTTAGTAATTCAAAAATCGCCGTTTGTTTCCGTATCAATATACTATTTCCTCCGTTCTACAACAGTATTATGGGATGTAAATATTAATTTACGTGTTTTATTACATAACTGCATATGTTCTCAGTTCGGAGTTCGCACGTGATATGTATGAAATTGACGTCGTTTTCGTGCGACAGACGACAGCATAGGAAAGGGAGGCAGCGCGTAATCGCGGTGGAGCCATTACGCATACTTCTTTCCTGAAAACATTGGGTAGCCATTTCCGCGCTAAGTAGTTGGAAATATTAAAATAATTTTTAAATGGTGCATGAAAGTTCGTGACGAAGTAGCACCACAAGGTAGTATGTGTTATGTACGAAGCTTAGAATATTCTATTCTTCATTTACATGAGATTTCTTTACTGTGTTGAGCACTCACTCATGAATGGGCTCAAGCGTTCAACATCCACTGTCCCACTATCGTTTTCTCACACGGACAATATTTCATACTCCATTCCGGGGGGGATATCTTTTTCCGTCTGTTATGCACTTATAATGAAGGTGCTCAGACGCACCTCCGCTGGTTAATCTCATGTCTTGACACCAAAATATTTCCTATTCGTCCTTTCAATTGGCTTGAGCAACGCAGAACTAAACTGCTTTCGGTGGTTGTGTTTCGGGGAGATAAATTATTTTACGGACGTTCGCAGGCGCAGAGGGCTCTCCACCGCCACAGGACGAGGACCAGGAACAGGCGATGCCAGTGCGGCCGGGAGGGCAGCGGCCTGCCAACAGCGCCAGGACTGCCCCCTCAGCACCGGAGCTGCAGGCTCACGTGCGCCTGTTAGGGATGCCAACTTTGAAATGTCGCGACCGCGATGCCATCTTCGCCTCTTCCAGGGACCTCGAGGATCACAAGCGCCAGCACTCGGGAACGCAGCCGTTGTCCCGCGGCGTCTGCGGAGCATCTCCCACCGCGTCCAGCGACCTCGCTCCTCACCAGCGGCAGCTCCCAGCAGAGCGTCCATATTCATGCGACGTGTGCGAAAAGGCCTTCGCTAAGGCACGCGCTCTCGCACGTCACAAACAGCGGCACAAGGGGGAGAGGCCTTATCCGTGTGACGTGTGCGGAAAGGCTTTCACTACCGCAGCAGCTGTCGCTCTTCACAAGCGCAGCCACACGAGAGAGAGGCCTCTTTCATGCAACGTGTGCGGCAAAGATTTCACTATCTTAAGAAGCCTCATCGTTCATAAGCGCATACACACGGGAGAACGTCCATATGAATGCGATGTGTGCGGAAAAGCTTTCAGTCAGTCAGGCAATCTGGCCAACCACAAGCGCGCGCACACAGGAGAACGTCCATATGTATGCGATGTGTGCGGAAAAGCGTTTGGTCAGTCAGGCAATCTGATCTCTCACAAGCGCACACACACGGGAGAGCGCCCATATTCATGCGATGTGTGCGGAAAGGCTTTTAATCAGTCTGGCGACCTCGCCAAGCACAAGCGCACGCACACGGGAGAGCGCCCATATGCATGCGATGTGTGCGGGAAGGCTTTTACAGTGTCAAGCCACGTCGCCGTGCACAAGCGCATGCACACGTAAGAGCGCCATTTGTATGCAACGTGTGCGGAAAGGGTTTTATTTTAAGTTAACTACCCTCGCCAGGCACAAGCGTACGCACACGGGGGAGCGACCAATGGGCTGCGACGCGTGCTCGCTTCGTTTCAGTAGTAAGGCCTCTAATGAAATCTCGCTGGCAACGCATTCACATGACAAAATGAACTGTGGCTGTAGAAGAATGCAAGGGTGGGCACCCTTGCATTGTTATCAGTGTAGAGTAAATGAGTGTACAGTATGTGAACTCACGCATGATGATAATTAAATCACAAATATGATTCAAATGAGTTTGTAGGTTGTAGGTGTAAATAATGTTAATGTTTTTTTTAATTTGTAGAACTTAAATGTTAATGAAATGGTAAATTGCACTTCAAGATTTGCAAAGGCTGAACAAAATCTCAATTTTTATATGATAACTGACTCCTCAATTTATGTGATAAATGATCGATACCTAATGAAGACAATTTATTAAAAAATTAAATATTTTTATCGTAAATTTTACATTTAATAGTAGAGGCGTTTTACGTGAAATTTGATGTCATATTCCTTATAATGAACTGCAGACATCACAAAGTAGTCCAGGGGTGTCCACTAACCTCCAATTCGGTAGACACACATTTGACGGTGTTTTGAACTAACTTGCATTGTTGAGATTAATAGTTTACGAACGCTGACTTGTTTTGTATTTTATATAATATGAATTAATCCTTTTTTGGACACCACTAATAAAATTATTGTTAATTTGCACAAAAAGAATCATGATTTTACTTTTGAGAAGTACTGTTTCGAGCGGGGTTGGCTAAAATTTCCTCAGCTGCAAAACCTTCCCGAATTGTTAGAAATACCTTCGCAAAAGCAACAAAAAAGTCAATTGAATCGAAAATCTACTTAGGTTTTTAAGAATGTTTAAATAATGTTAAGTAAACTAATAAAAACTATTTTTATTTATGAAAGTTAATCACCGTGAAACCATTTAAACACATAAAACAATTTTCTAAATAAAGTAAACTGACATAATACAAACTTCGTTTACAAACAAGTGGAGTCTCTCGCCCAGCGCGGTGGTGGTCGGACTCTCCGCTGAGCCTCCATCCCCCCGCCATCTTGTGCAACTATGTTATCAAAGGATGGACTATTGTTTTTAAATTGCGCAATTCTTCTTTGAAATGTATGTGCCTATGTGAGTTTCTTTCTTAATTTTCCTCCGTCGATCGTTTTAATTTGTGACCCATGAACTGAAACTGCATGAGTGATCAAATGTGCCGATATGATGTCTCTAATAATGTGACTTGGTGTGCCGATGCTTGCTGCTAAGTAAGTGTTGCCAAACATATATAAATGGCATATGGTGCTTCATAGTTTCGTTGCTGATGTATTTTATATGTAAATGGACAATCATCTGCTACGTCACCAACCTTGTTGCCAACGGCACTATAACTGTTGATCGGAGACGTTATCCATTTTGTCGCCAAATTTCTGTGTATGAACACTAGCGTTTTCATCCGGATTAAAAATTCTTAAATTAATGTGTGAGTGACAGGGCAGCATCCGAGGTGGCAATGAGGTTCTCCTGGGATAGAACACACCGGTGAAGTGGATGCTGGACGCCGCTTTTTGAAGACTTTCTCTTTGGGAACAAGATGGCGGACTTCGTTAACGACCTGTAAAGTAGAGACTTTAATATAGCAGCCCCCGTATTTGTTTCTTGGCGAATGTCTTCACTTTTCTGAGGTGTAATTGTATCTATTTGACCTTTTCATGTGCTTGGAATTTTCGAAATTGCCATAGGGGAATTGCCACTGGCCGTGGTGGACCGGGCCCCCATAATGGTGGCATCTCGCGCCAATGTAACGGGCCCGCCATTACTGCGTCACCAATGTTAATTTGATCATCGTTGCATCAACTGGCAAGTGATATACTTCGCTTGGCTCAGGTTTATATTACTAGAAACTTATGGTTAAAATGTAGGTTCATAATGAATAGCAGGAACAGTCGAAGACATCAGTAAGCTGTTATATGTGTGTAGTCAAACGGTAACGGCTCCTGGCTAACCAGCGAAGCGCCAGCGACGCTGAAACAATGATCTCGACAAGTCCTTACCATAGAACGCAGACGACAAGCTCTCTCCTCGGACATATTGAGAGCGTAGCGCTAATACACAATAATGACAGAAAAGTGACTAAGCACTGCCTCTTATCTGGCCTACGACAAAGGTCGGACGAGAACCTACACCTCCAACTTATTGTTAGGAGAAAAACGCTGAAGCGTGCGAACTGCAAAACACAACCCACACTGACCTTCGGGTGCGCCAAATAAAAAAAGAAATTGAAAAAAGTAAAAAAAAGCCGGCCCCAGTTTCGGTCAACATTTTTTTAAAACTTTTCATCAGGGATGCATGGTAATAAAAAGTTAAATGTGTCAACAGAAACTGGTTTTGCTGTACGAGTTGTAATGAGAGCTTTAAGTCCAGATATACGTTGAGTAATTCGACTCCAAATACTCCACATGACAGCTCGGCCTTATCTGATATACCGCCGTGTCCTGCTAATGAACGAATTCTTGCTGCGAGCGCCTCAACCCAGGGAGGACTATCTGAGAGAATGGAAGGCTCTCAAAGAACTGGTCAGATCCAGCTGTATCTACATCTGATAATGTTTACAAATGTTTGATAGCAATAAACAACAAACTTGATAACTTGCAGATAAACGAATCTGCAAGTGTACAGCATAGAGAATTAAAACATGCAAATGATGTTAATGCAAACATTTGATAAATGGCAAGCTTGCAGCTTTAGATTCTGTTCCGGCTGCTATCTCGGATCTGAGGACTTCATTTAGCTCTTTTAGAGATCAGGTTACATCCAACGATGTGTTACTCAGGCTGAGCTAGAATCTCGCTGAAATGGCCTTGAACAACATGTCTCCTCTATCGAACACGATCTTCAGAATGCCTCATCTACTTCTGGTACTGAAGTTGACAGGCAGACGACATTGGTGATCTCTGGATGTCCTATGCAGAATGAAAATCATGTATATTTTCTACAACTTCTTTTTACCATTGCTGTGGTTTTGGGCTTGCAGTTTGATTGCAGCACAGTTCATTCTGTTCGACGTTTTCCTACTAAGAATAAGTCTTTAATAGATTTACTTCTGCAATTATTCGGAATTCATGTTTGTCCGCTATACGGACTATGTTGCTACTTAAGAGCGAATGCACTGCTATCATTGAGACAGTCGAGATTTCGCCACCCTCATAGTACTACTATCTCTTTGCTATTTATATCCAACCTTATTCTCACTGCATATGATAGAGGTACGGTGGCGTTGATTTATCTTTTAGGCTTTTCAAAGACCATTGGCACTATTAATCATGTGCGTTTATTAATTAAGTCGAGATCCATGGGGTTTTCTGCTTCTGAGACGTCTTGGATTCGGTTCTATTTGCAGAAGATATGTATCTGGTGTTCTGATAATGGCCTGTTTTTGAACCTGAAGAAATATTTATTGATAGATTGTCAGACAACTAGCAGATTTTCTGTTGAGAGCCAATTAATCACTCGTGTGGATAACTGCGAAGACTTGGGGTTTGGCTGGACAGTTTCTGGAGGTTTTATCATCATTTAATGATCTAGAGTCATCCTTGCGATGGATATCGTATCAATATCGCAAATTACTTCCTACTGATATAAAGCGTAAACTATGTAAATAATTTGTTATTTCTCGTTTTGATTATTGTTATATAGTTTAAATACCCTGTCTTATGCAAAGATATTTGTACAGAATTCAACTTTTACAGAATGGCTTGCTTGAGATTTTGCAACGTATGTAAATACTCACATTTCAGCATATAGATCACTGGCTGACAATAAATTGGCTGACAAATCAATTAGCTCTACCATCTTTGCCTTTTTATTGTTAATATTGTGAAGTTTGTACAACCCTGTATATTCGTGATGATGTGCAACTTTTTTGTAAACCGACAGAATATGTTAGAGTTTTGCGTTCTAATCGCGCACTTTTTCTCGACACTCCACAACCGGGTGTGCGGGGAGAGGCGGGTTCTGTCTACGTCACAGCAGTGCAGGGCTGTCAACTTTATTGAGAGAAAACTGCGTAATAACTCGTCTTGGAGTATACAACTATGAGAAACAACGGATGATTTTTTAAAATCCTGAAGCAATAATTAATAGTTATAGAAATAATTGAGTAACAAGAAGGAACATGGTACTTACAGGTCGATACAAAGAGAGACCGAAAACTAGGAAATCTGCATTGGAAAGGAAGAAGGTGGGCCGCTCTGCAAACTGAGTCGTGACGTTCCGAGAGGAGCTCATATTTTCTACTGGGCCGTGCTAAGCCGGGCTGAGCGAGGACTAGGGAGCTCGAGGATCAAGAAAACACTTGTCCTGCCTATGCATCGTACAGCTCAATTTGAGGCTTCTAACCGTTATCTTGGAGCTTATTTATACATTCCACTCCCGAATGACTTAAAGGTTTTGAATTTCTAAGGGTTTCGGTGAAGAGATAAAGAGTTTATACGAGATAACTAACATCTATGCAAAGTTTTTGATTTTTTTTTTTTTTTTGCTTCTTTCTGATTTCAATTCATCAATCTTAAAGTTCAATCCATATTGCTTAAGGGACATTTTGTTAATGGACATTTTTATATTTTACAATATTTCAAATGTTTACAGTTTACAATGATTTTATTGATTTGTTTAGAATTATGTTATTTACTGTATTGAAGTAGTTATTGTAAATCTTATCAGTCTGAAAGTCAGTGATTACATTGAAACTTGCCGTTGCCATTTCCTCAGACCACATTTGTTTATTTCACGTACTAAATTGAATTCTCTTAATGATTTTATGTATTTTATATCATCAGATTTTTATTATGTATTGTAATATTTGACATAATATTCTTGTGAATGTAAATTTGTAGAGGAAATTCTGCAATAAATTATGATTAATATTATTATTATTATTATTATTATTATTATTATTATTATTATTATTATTATTATTATTAGAAAAAGGAACACGTACAAAATAAATTTATCAGTAAAACTTTTCTTACCTGAATGAGTGCACGCAAAGGTTTTTTTATGTTATACTTTTTTTTAACGTTTCATCTGAGGGTAGTATCTCCAAAATGGAATATGGCACTACTTTTTGCTTTTATCTCGGACCTGCCGCAAGATGTCGCATGATCGACACCGTATAAAGCAGTGCAGCAGATCAGCGACTCTAGCGGCACGACCGGAAAATATGCGAAAAACCCTGCCATATTCCATCTTGGAGATACGACCCTCAAATGCCTCGTTAGAAAAACCCAAGTATGAAACCCAGATGTTTGGCAAAATGCCTTTTTGTTAGTTTATATTTCATGACTTTTTACAGCAGGAAAGACTCAAATGTACTTCTGAAGTCGTTTTAGGAGGTTTTAATTTTTTTGTCTATTTTTGCATTTTTTGTTATTTTCCCCATTTTGTGCCTTTTCCGTCATTATTTTGCTATTTTTTCCTGGCTCCCACTTTGATCAAGCTGAATGTATGCCGGCAAAACTGGACAACACGAAACGCGGTCGTATTTATTCTTTCTGTGGAAGCAGAGATTGTTAAAAAGCTAAATGGGAAAGGAAGATATCAGTCATGATTTTTTATTTTTTTCATTAATGCTGACAGTCAAGAGAAACCCCATCCTACTTTTGAGTATGGCCTCCGATTCCTTCTGAGGACAGCGTTCTGTGTACGACATACCGTTCTCAGTGCTGGCAATTACACAAGTGTGAAGGAGGAAATAAACAATTCAGTTTTGAACGATACCATTCCAATGTTTTTAAAAAGGGAGTCCACAATATCATTTCGGAGAGAGAGCGTTGGTAATAAAACAAATTCGTAGCGATTATACAGTACAGCCATTGGAATCGAGATTAACTCGAAAATGTTGTTTGCTTACACGTTGTGCTAATGTAAATTTGAGTTAGAAAAATATGTTAATCATTTTAAATATTACTTTTAACAATAATTCCTTTTAAATATGATTTTGATTGTTTATACTCCTTTAATGCACCCCTTTGTAATCTCTGTTTATACACCTCTACCTTAGCTTGAATAAATGCCTGATTTTCATGCTTATTTTAATAAAAATTAATGCTTTTTTAATGCCGTATTTAAGAAGATTAAATGCCTAGGTGCCCCAGGGCTCTAGTAATGTGTTCGGCTGTGGATGCTGTATGTTTGTGCTTTCCCACTGGGCATTCAAACTTCTTGACCTTGTAAGACCGGTTAAAGTGTGAATTATTATTCCTTATTTTACGTCGAGTAATATAGGCTAGGTGTTTAGTAAAATTTTGCGCAGCCCCCGAAAATCAGGTGAAAGAAAACATCTTGAAAGATCCGTAAAAAACAAAAAACACAACAAACAAGGCAAGTTTTCTTTCTTGTTATGAGTAGTTTTGATCTGTAAATATCTTCCAAGTTCCAAGGAAACGCCGTTTCTTTCGAGTTCCTTCAGTCAGTTTTCTTGTAGCTACAATTCTACAACTATAGTGATGAAACTGGCCAGCATACGCCGACCAGGATCATCAGGGAAAACAAATTTCTGGAATGAAAATGAAGGTTTAAGAGTTAAATCTGCCACTGATCTTCAGCTAAATCGGGCATTTTACACAAATCTACTGTTCCCACCTCCAAGTCAGGAAGCCTTACAGTAATTTTCTTTAAATTTTCGAAATGAGGGAATGTGCCGCTAGCCGACGGTGGGTCGACGCCGGATCTCGCCATCCAGCGGGGGTAGATCACCGCCATCTTACGAGAAAACACATGGACTACACTTACGGGACTAATGACGCGCCGTAAACACGAAAAAATCAACCTTTATAATATACATAAAAGGTTCTCTCTTGTGTTGGGTCCATTGGAAGAGTGATGGGAGACAGTTTGTATGTGGGCTGTTTCTTGCGCAGGCGAGGAGTACATCCCCCCCGACGCAGAGAGGCGGCCAAGAGGGCGGCGGCGGCGGCGGCGTCCGCAGCAGAGCAGCTCTTCCCTCGCGCCCGCGTCTGGCAGCCGGAAGCGCAAGCGCTCGGGAGGGCGTCGGCATCCGTGCAAAGTGTGCGAAAAGACTTTCCCGTACTTGAGCGCCCTCTCCGTCCACATGCGCTCGCACACGGGAGAGCGCCCCTACGTATGCGACGTGTGTGGGAAGGCCTTCAGACTGCTTAGCGCCCTGCCCCCTCACATGCGCACGCACACGGGAGAGCGGCCGTTTACTTGCGACGTGTGCGGCAAGTCCTTCCTTCAGTCCATTGACCTCATTGTTCACATACGCATCCACACGGGAGAGCGCCCGCACGTGTGCGACGTGTGTGGGCAGGCTTTCACTCAGTCGAACGCTCTTATCACCCACAAGCGCAGGCACACGGGAGATCGCCCGTATCCATGCGACGTGTGTGGAAAAGCCTTCAAACAGTCGGGCACGCTGACCCGTCACAAACGCAGACACACCGGGGAACGCCCGTACGCCTGCGATGTGTGTGGGGCGACTTTCACCAGTTCGGGCGGTCTGATCATTCACAAACGCAGGCACACGGGAGAGCGGCCGTACGTATGTGAAGTGTGCGGAAAGGCTTTTAGCCAATCGAACACCCTCCTCGTTCACACTCGCACGCACGCTCGCTCTTCTGAAGAAAGGACGTTTAACTGCTTCGCGTGCTCTCGTAGCTTTCCCAGGAAGAGGGACTTGGTCGCGCACCTCCGCAGGTGCCCACCGGCGCAGATCGCGTGAACGCCCGGCGCCGACACGCCACCGCAGATTCACGTGACAGAAGCACTTGTGAAACTAAAATGTATTCTAAATAAATATATGTACGTGAAGAATTTATAATTACATAGAATGAAAGTACATATTTTTCGGTTTAGGTGAACTTGCATTTTTTGGTAGGAAGAAGGGCGATGCGTAAGAAATATTGAGAATGGAACGTGATTGTAGTTTTTGGGTTTACTCAGTCGTTTAAGGCGTATGCCGGGATGGTCCCTAGTTTTGCACTCTCAGTCGTAAATGTTCAGATTTCCCTCCCTCCTTATATGATTCTATCCTGTACCAATGTAGACTCAATGGTTAGGCGGAAGAGCAGGTCCTATGGCCTGAGCCTCGCCATTAATGTAGACTATTATTACTATTATTATTATTATTATTATTATTATTATTATTATATTTAGGCGAGCGAAACGTTCTTCAGAAAACGATAACACAGGGCTGCGACGATTTGCCGCTTTTGATTATGAATCACCTTTTCTTGTTTATCATATCTATAATTTTAGTTGTTTTTTTTCTATCACGTTCAATTTTTGCAAACTTTTCTAGTTTTCGTATTTCAAATTTAGCACTCCAATGTCATAAGTAACGCAGGACTGCGGCGATTGCCTGCTTTTCTTTAAAAGAAGGGTGACAATGAGTCGGTGTTGCAACTTGATTAGATATGTGGATTGAGTTTCTTTACATGACCCATAGCTTTTTCGGAAATGTACGATTGATTAAATTTAAAATTAACGCTTGCAATGTTTTACAATAACTTAGATGTAGAAGCCAATAGGTACTGTTTAAAGATTAGTTGATCGTTCGTTAACGCCAGTTTCTGTCAGTTAGTTGGTCTCGGATATTTAGCAAGAACTGTTATAAAGGCAGTAAACGTGCAGTTAATTGGTGGGAAAAGTTTTTCAGAGAATGACCGAGTTTATCTAGAAGTGAAAGTGATCCGAAAGGCTTTTTTCTGATGTATGCAGCTCATTTACACTAAAACTCCAAAGGGAAACCACCTCTTTTGTATGGAAAGCGAATCACGCTTATGTCGGCATTTAAGTCATTAAGTCAAGATAATTCTTGGGCCCTACATAGTGTGTCACACGTGTTGCAGGTTTGAGAAAATGGGATCAACGGATGCAGAAATCTTTATCTTTTGGTATTCCAATAGTGTGGAGAGAATAAAATAATCTGTAAACGACTCTCACTTTTGCTTGGCAAAAGTGTACGCACATAATAAGGAAAGTATGAAAGAAATAGTTCACCCAAATATTCCGCCAGGCATTAGCCCCGTACCACATGGTCCTGTCATTCCTATACCAAACCCACCTCATGACCCACCATCTTCATCATCTTCATATTAATCAGACTGCTGTGATAGTGAAATGGACGTTACTGTATTCCCCAAAGGGAGAAGACCCCGGTTGTTTAAACAAGAAGAACTTAATGATTCTTTGCGAGATCTTGGCCTCTCAAAGGAATCGACGTGGATTTTAGGCTCTTGTTAGGTTGAAAGACAAAAAATATGCTCGCTCCATGCACGTTTTACTGGTATCGAAAGAGAGAAGAAGAGTCCCTGATTATTTCACGAAAGAGGGTCAGTTTGTGTACTGCAACAACATTCATGATGTTCATTCAGAATTTGGAATAAGATGTCGGTGATCAATGGAAGTTGTTTATAGAGTCTTTGAAACGCAGCCTCTGAACTGTTCTGCGTCATAATGGAAATGAATGTGCCTCAAAAACAGTTCTAGTATCCCATTGTGTTCATTTCAAGGAAACATACGAAAATTTGAAACAACTCTTTATAATGTAACATGAGTATCGATCTTCATTTTCTCCACTGCCACCTTGATTACTTCCGCAATAATGTGGGAAATTTTAGTAATGAAGATGGAGAGAAGTTTCATCAAGATCTAAAAGACATGGAAAAACGTAATTAGGGCCGGAATTTTGTTGTGATGATGGCGAACTACTGTTTGTTCTAAAGAAAGAGAATGTCGAATTGCACAGATGACCGAGGATGCAAAATTTTAGCAAAAGAAAGCGTTAGCAGAGTCTTTGACATTTTTAATTTAATTATATCATTGTTATTGTAAGTATGTTGTCAATGTACATAAGATGAGTACCGCATGAGTACTTATTTATACTACTTATTTCTTCAAGAGAATTGTGTATATCTAGTTTTAAATCGTTTATTCACTGTGTGTTTCGTGAAATATTCATAAATCAGTAGGTTTTGTTTAGACATTTATTTATTTAGTCAAAAACAGTAAAGAACTATATGTAACGTGTGGGGAGAAAATCATCTGCGCACGCTTTCTTGAGTTTCAGAATCCCTTCCCAAGAATTTAACTATCAATAGTTGAACGATGGAAAAAATCGTAATAATAATAATAAATTTAAAAAAGCGAGAGTTTAACATTTAAAAAACTAGATATTTCCTTTCCGAGTTATAGAAAACTTATTTGTAACGATAAACAAACTGCAGATTTGATTTTTCTGTGTTGCTAACAAAATAGAAACTCACCCTAACCTCTACTACCTCTACAACCTCTACAAGCAAAAGGAGAGCTCAACAAAACGTGCGCATAGTGAAGCTACATTTACGCCCAGAAGCAAATCAAGGAACTATCTCAGCATTTGCTCAATGGATCAGAGAAACTGGACAAAAACCCGATCGAGATGGGGGTCATTGACCCGGAAACTGAAGTACATAACTTGTTACAGGCATATTAAGTCTTTTTCAAAATTATACAATACAAACGTAAACTAATTCATTATACTATATCATTGATTTGTTAAAGTAAACATTTTTCTTTTTGACGATCAGTATAGTCTCTTATTGTGTAGAAACACTTATGCAGCAGAAAAGATTTTACTTTTAACTTGAATTTGTGTACCGGATTTAATTGTTTAATTTAATCTGGCAATGCGTTGTAAAGTACCATACATGTGTATGTGGATTTCTTGTAGTGTGTCGATACTGATACTTGATGAACGTGATTTCTACGTGTATTGTAATTATAAATATCAGTATTGCATGAAAATATGTTCCCACCGTTAAGTCAGTTTTGATCAATATTACATGGTTCGTAGATAAATAGGCAAGGTAAGATTCCAATCTCAATGACATGAGACTTGCAAGGATCACGTGGATGACATTGTTTCATTATTCGAATAATTTTTTCTTGCATTGTAAAGGTGTGGGTTCTACAGGATGAGCTGCCCCAGAATATTATGCCATTCTCAGACGGAAATGTACATTTGCAAAATACACGCGTGAGGTATTATCGAGAAGCGCCGGTCAAGCAAAATGTAATAGAATTTCCAAGAAGTACTCATCCTATTGATTACGGTATGAGGAAAGTTTCTGTGAGGCTTTTCGCCCCAAAATTCCAGATTTTAGAACCCTAGAACCTTTCGTTTAGGAATTTTTAAACTAAATATTTTTTTAAAACTTTCAGTGCTGTGGGTTGTATTTGACATGAATATTTAATTTTTTTTCAAAAATCCTTCATATTTATAGAGTACATTCGCCACATCTCCATGAAATTATCTTTCCAGGCTCCACCAAAAAGTTTGGTTGCTTGTGAGTGCCACAAAATCCATCTACACCACTGAAATAATGTAGGAGAGGATTTTATATAATGTAATCAATAAAATGTTAGGTGATGTAGCAGCATCTGGAGTATCGTTTACTATGCCAACTATAATTACATCTTTGTTGTCCAAGAAATATTTAATATAAATTCAGTTTAACATTAATAAGCCTATGCAATCTGATTCCTGCAATGTTTTGTATTTTCTTTAGCGCACTTTAAATTATTCTCCTGTTCTTGCTGTGGGCTGATCTTATACACCAAGTGCATTTCTTAATTGTTCGTAGCTACGGAGAGAGTACATCACCATTCCTAAACAATTGTACGTGCAGGGGGGAAAAAGAAAAAAGACCTTGAACAAAGCAGACAAATCAGCACTGTATCTGTAACGCTGATCTATAATGATTAATATTTCATTCTGATTAATAAAAAATTTAACTTGTTTGCACATCTTGATATTTGAGTTAAAGCCTTATTTTACGTGGGGAGACTCGGGCCATCAGGCCCGCTCTTCTGTCTAACTTCGCAAATTTCGCTACGCTCCTTTCACCACCTAGCGGAGAAAGGAGGTATTATCTTGGGCGACGAAACAGATGGATCTCAATTTTGCTCAGAGGCTTCTTATAGTCTTGAGGATCTTTTACATGCAGTAAATCTACTAACATGGGACAGCCGGCTTTACTTCCCCTTCGATGCAAGGCGTACGAAGGATTTTTTCGCCCTTAAAAATTCACAGTTTCGATCGGGTTTGAACCCGCAAACTCGGGTACAACAGACCGGTACACTGACAGTTACACAACCGAATCCGCATATTTTACTAACTTGCACTTACAGTAGTGAATGTACTACGATAAACGTTCTCCTAGTTTTCTTGCAAATAACACCTGTAAGACCACGGCAAATAACACCTGTAAGACCACGGCAAACGGTAAATGAACGGTTGCACTATACGCATAAAAATCTTCATCGGTATCTAGCAACTACATACTTCTAGTTTTTGCTGCTTGAGCGAATCTTGAATGAATGATTATGCAAATAAACCTTGTCAATCGGCGCAATCCACAGTGTACATAGAATGGGTAAATAGAAGATGGAAGAATCTAAGACTTCTTAGCGTGATGTCACAAAGACAGTCTCCAGCGCCAAACCCTTCTATAGGTGGCATTAGGAAGTATCGATAAGCACGGGACCAGGAAAATGTAATAAAATGGCTAATAATAACTCATTCTGTAGATTTTGGTTCGGGGAACGTTACTTTGAGGACTTTGGCCACAAAATTCCATGCTTGACGGCCCCAGAACGCTTCGTTTAGGAGTTATTTAAGGGTGTAGACTTTGACAATGAAGCCGAGTGTTGCGGGTTGCATTTGACGTGAATAATAAATCCTTCATATTTTTAAAAAGTCCAAGAGCAATTCATCATGTCTCCGTGATATTTTCTTTCTTTAGAGACCTAATTTATAATGATTGTTTTTCTTGTGAGAGCCGCAAAAGGTATGTACACTACTTAAATAATAGAGAAGACGATGGTTGTTAAGGATTCTCCAAGTTAAAATCAATATTTGTAGAATTTTCTTCCTTGGAGAATTTTAATTTATTATTTTAAAAGAAAATAACATAGCATGGTTTTCCTGTTCTACCTTTCACAAATCTGTATCATTTTTTAAATTGTGTCACCTCGATCCTACATTTCGTACAGAATCCTAAAGTAAATTATAAATTATGCCCAAAGGTCCGTGTATTCGAAAGACCATACAGAATAGATAGCGCACCTAAAATCGTCGAGAATATGATCACATTCTAATAACTGTTATTAGGCTGTGGTATCATAAAGAGATTTTGTTTACGCAATAGGGTGCAGCAATCGACTGCTTTTTTAGTCTTTGCACATGCGGCAACTCGATATCGAACTCGAAGTGTTAGCAGACGCCACTATTTGGCCGGATTTATTGGGCGACTTATATCGCTTGGTAATCACTCATTCGGCCATTTTATATGGAATTTGTTACCGACTGTGGTGGCAGTGTGCTGCTAACTCTGTTTCCATGTCGCTTAATCGCACTCTTTTCGTGTTTGACAACATATTTGATTAAGGTTTAATAAGTGCCACTGCTAACCTCACTGTTTTCAATTGCCCTAAATCATCGTCATATTGTAATTAATTGGATACGTGGTAAAGGCTTTGCAAGAAATGATGACAACATTATCGTTTCCATGTCGCGGTATTATTCCTAGACGAAGGACATCATGGATAAAAGCCCAGAATGTATTGCTTATTTATCCTTGAAAATAGACTTTATTACATGGGAGCGTTTTTTTAAATTCAAAATTCAAGTAGTATGTTACTTAGTGTAGGGATCACAGAATTTTGAAAACGTGCACAGAATTCACTTCTCCCCATAGCACGTCATACAGTTTTAACTGTTTTTGACGTAAAATAAATAAACTAAAAAAGTATCAGTGAAAGTGCGTAGTGAATTCATCGGTTATGACAAGTGACTTACTACCGGAGAAGAAGAAATGTCATTAAAGATGAAACAAAAACTTTTGTACATTTGCGCATGCGCAAGATATCGCGATTGCTGTCGCTAAGACGAAATAATTCCCTAAGAAAGCCTGGGATCCAAATTCTTCCATGCAACCCGTTTCGAGTTAAACATGCTACGTCCTGAAATTGGAAAAAAATGGAAAAGTACTGAAACGTTTCAAAAATTACTTACTGCAAATGTAAACAGTAACCAATTTCCGTATTTATAAATAATTTGGGCGCCAGGAAAAGGTTACACTTAAATTCCTGATTATCTCTTACTGTCTTCGTATATATTACAAATAAATGTAAATCCCGCTATCTCAGTCGACTGGTTCTTATTAAATAATTGTTGCTACTTTCTCCGCCACCAATGACTCAATGTGCCATCCATACGAAGCGGCGAGGAATCTGAAAATAATTCTAAAATGTCTACTCTAGGATTGCACGTAATGGCAAATGAGAATCAGCTTTCGTTCAAACTATGAATTATAATTTTTTATGAATGCCAAAAGTTATCAAGACTACCATTGATTATTACAAGTTATTGTTAGGTAATTACCATATTTCTCGTAATTGCAATAACATCGTTATAGAACCTTTTATCCTTTCTTGCCTCTTCGCGCGCACGTCGCTCGATGTCGCCAGGTAGCGTAGAGCAATCTTCTTGTTGAAGTCCACGATGATCAGCGACCAAGTCGAAACTTCCTCCAATCACTTCACAAGCACTGTCTATATTCGTCTTGCGCCTCAGGTGTGCACCTATTTCAAACTGATTACTTTTTCCAAGTCGGAATAATATCCCTCTAATATTTTCTGTCACCTAGCTTGGCAATTCACAATTCACTAGTAGAATATCTAAGTCAAATCTTGTAACTCCACCGCGAAAATATTCTAAGTCCACTTTCCAGTTCACTTATGAAAATATTACAAGTCCGAGTTTGCTATGGAAAACTCGTAAATTTTACTAGTTCCCCTTGCACACCTAAAGCGGAAATACTCTATGTTCAAGTTCACTCTCACGAAATATCACAAGTCCCGATTTGATTATTAACGTCAAGAAAAACCACACAAGCGATCCGCTCACCACCACGACACGAGTCGGAATGCACAAATTCCCAATCTGCTCCACCCTTCAAAGCTCGCTGTGTTTTTTTCGTGTTGCTATGGTGTACCCTCTGCGTATCTGCACCATAGAAACCCACATCTCAGGACGAACTCGCGTTGCTTCGGTGTCATCTGCGTATCTGCACCATAGAAATCCACGTCTTTTGCAATATCTACAACATTTTGATCTTTTTTGCCTAAATAAAATGTCCGTCATGTTTGGTATATCACAGTACCTTGCATATGTCAACGTGTAACTATTTGAACTTCAGTTCGAGCCTTCCGTCTTATTGAATTATTCAATGAGTAGTCGATGGAACTCATCTTCAGTACACTTTAACTTTACTAGTTTTTTTCAATAGAGAGGACCGGTAGATTTGAAAGCCTATGTTGTCCCTGATTATTCCTGCAGTATGTGTGAATTCTCCGAAGAGCAGAAAAAGAACGTTTAGCACGGGCATTGGATACAGGTATTGTTGCAAATAGAGCACGAAGCTCACAAAGTTTTCTGAACGTAGAGGTCGACAATCCAGAGGACTTCAAGTAGAAGAAAATTTTTGAAATCTCCATTGAAAGATATTCCTCTGTTAAATATGCCACAATGAGTTCACTTGTGAGACGAACAAAATCAAAATACTGTCCATAGCTGTTTTTCAATGAACGGAAAGCTTCCTATGGGAACTGCATTTTATTTCCCTCCTCTACATAAAGCTGGAGAAATTTCAAATTTTTGAGGACGTCAAACAGAATCTGCAGTTGATGTAATATTTCGTTTATTTTACAATATAGTACATTGAATTGTGTCAATTTGATCGTTACAACGGCGTCTTTTCTTCGGTGCTTCGTAGTGTTCAACACATCTCGCACATACGAAGTCAAATTCATTTCTTTCCTGCATAAGAAATGATTTAGTAATACATAATTTGGTCATACAGAAACTAACATCGAAGCTTTTGGTTTGTAGAATGTCAAACAGTACGTAAGCAGCGCTAAAAATTTCGCTAAAGGTTTCAAGTAAAAATTGAAATTCAATTTCCTTAAGTATGTTCGTGAAATCTTGAGCTTGGTGGAATGTCTGACTGTCCCATTGATGAGGATTATGCATAATATAATGAAACAGCCTAAAAATTGTTCTTTTACTCTTTCGACTAGTCTTTCGTGGTAGTTCCAATGTGTGGGGCACACTTTCGGGAACCGTGTTTTCAGTATTTTATCCAAAGCTGCGGTTCTTTTTGTGGAATTTGTAAAAATGGAGGCAAAGCTACTTAACGTTATAAAGAAAATTTTGCATTCTTTAATCCTTGAAACAAACTGTGAAGGCGCAAGATTAAGCCTATGGGCAAGACAATATATGTTAGGTGCGTCTCAATATCTTCCGCCGTCTTTTGGAGACCGTTTATTTCACCCGCCATTATAGCGGCACCATCGTATAGAACATGAACGGAAAAAAATGTTATTCAGGTTGCGCAAATTTAATAAATATAGTCCTTTTTCTAATTATTTGTTGTTATCAGTTTTAGACAAATATATTCTCCCAATAATTGTTAATTTTATTTTCAAGATTAACAAAAATATAATTTTATATCGGTTACTTATATTTTTATTCAAACATTCTTTGTTCGTTTCTTCGTAGCTTATTCCTTTTGTAATTTATGGTTTTCATTTTCACAATTGTCATGTTCTTCAAATTTTATTATTTTCAATGTGTGTTTTGGCTCTCTAAACATATGTGTAATCCCAATGAAAATATATTATACTATGTTCTGTATGCCTCTATGCAGCACAGAGTAGCTGATGGCAATTTCACTGTGCCAGCTCTCTCAGTTGCCACAATTTGGAACTTCTTCCAATGCGATTTATACGTTTCGACCTAAACGTGCAAAAACTCTTTCTCGATTTCACCCGTTATTAATATCGATATCTCTTTCGATTGCTTCAACGTTCGAGCGTGCACTAAGTCTCTATACTACGGTTTTCAGAGAGCTGCGTTTGATGGCTATCAGGTGTTTTGTGTTTTGTCCAATCGGGACCTTACACGTCACTACACGAACGTCATAATGGTAGCGTTCAGCCTTCAGATTGGATGACACCGAAACAGCTGATACACTTCATACGCAGCTATGTGCAGGGCAGAGTCACCAGTCTGCAGGGCTCTGAGCAGTAAAGATTTTGGGGCCTCATTGATCAATTATTTCCCCAATGTATAAATTAAACTCCAATTTTTTATTTTAAAATATATCTAAATACATTTTATCATTTTGTTTATAAATGTATGACAAATTGCAATATAATTTAAATAAAATATTAATACAATATTTGTGGATTTCATTTATCAATCAATAAATACCCATTGATTAATACTTTTGGTTTACACTCGACTATTCGTATGTATAGTAGATATAGAAAATATAACTCATTTAAAACATCTTCTTCTCCACTTTTGCCGAGAAAATTCTTTTATTAAATCATCCAATTTTTAGCGACGCATAACATCAGACTCAATTGATAGAAATGCCAATGAACTCAATCTATCTTGTCGTATTGTCGTCCTCAGAGAATTTTTTACCCTGTGGCGGCTTGTAGGCTAGTGCCAGCGTGCTTTGGCATCACCAACAAAAAGGAAGGGAAAAAAATTTCACCACAATTGTGTATAAAATACTGTTTCTTCAAAATAGTTTTCGTGGTGCCACAAGCGAAGTGATACAGAAGTTCACGTTCTCCTCACTAGAGTGCACTAATGACACTGTCTTCATCGCGCAGACCTATCTCTCGCTTAGGATGACCCCCGATGCCCTGGTGTTTCGTACGTAATGTCGTGTTGTGTTTCGCACATGGAGATAAGGTGGGCACAAGGCTTCCCCTCTTCTTCCCATACCCACCTTCAGCAACTTTGGGAAGCTGCGACCTCTTGAGATTTGTGTAGGCGCTCAGGCCTTCAGCCTGAGTATTTTATTTGTTCTTATTATTTTTAGTTTGTTTTCAGTTTAATTTTCATTAATTTTCAAAATTATTTTTCAACTTAATAAACATGGTCATTGTAAAATTAAATTTTGTGCTCGCGAATTCTATTTTAGAGATTACTACACCAGTTTTAAAACATCATAACAATGTTTAAGAATATCGATGGCTTTCGACCGATGTTTTTTTACAATTTTGAAAATCGATGTTTTGTTACTGACGTCGCATCACTTACTGGCACCACCAATAGAATTCCGTACCGGCCGTCACTGTTTTTAACTGTGGAAAAGATCGCTCACCAGAAAAGTTTATCATAAATATTAAAACCGTTCTAAGATAGATTTCTTAGTTCGGAAAAACTGTCTAGAGTTTATCATTTACAATTATTTTATAGAAATCAATCTAATTAATATGAATACTTTTATCTTCGTTCATTTTTAAAAGCATGTAATGATGAAATTTTTTTAATTCTCCGGCAAAATTCAAATCCAGATCCTCAGGTTACGATATGACAAGCATTTCCCGTTAGATGATAACTCATTGTTAGACAAGTTCATATTTCAGTATAAAGAAAACTTGTCTGACAGATTTTTATAAACCTGGCCTCTACCTTCTACCTGAGCTTGCAGAATGTCAATGATTACATTAAAAGTTGGAACCTGAAATTTGTCTCTGGCACTTAAAACTACGTCTTCCGCTTGACTATCGTTAACCTGTTTTCTCTGAGGATGTTTTTGAGTAGATTTTTTTATAATAAACATCAGACAGAACTAATTTTGACGCGTTTTCGAATTTCTCAAAATCTCCGCTGAGATTTTGCAAGTCAATGATTCATAGAGGACACTGCAAACTTTCTAATGAATTTCTGCACTTTAAAGAGCTTGAGATGTGCGATGAAAGTGATGCAGTGTCATTCCATATTGTTAGCATAAAAACGAACATAAATTCTTGCATTGTTGTAGCGATATTTGTTGTCTCTCGCTTAGTATCTCCTTTTTGATCATTATCGTCTGAGATGAAATATAACGCGTTAAGAATTTGAGAATATGGATCAAGTATGGCATGGCAACAGTGCTCTCGTCCCAACGCGTATCCGAAAGTTTCTTTAAAAGATTTTCATTGCCAACGTAATTTAAACAAACTCCATCTGTGCATTAAAGTAGGAAAAATGCGTACAGTGTTTGCACTAATGAAAAAAATGACGGCTTGTCATGAAAATAGCCATGGTATTTATAGCGACAAAATATTTAAAAAAATACAAACATCAAGCTCCTCCTTTTTTAGTACCTTGTCGCTATAAATAAAAGTTGTATTTTG
This sequence comes from Teleogryllus occipitalis, assembly GCA_011170035.1. Taxonomy (NCBI): domain Eukaryota; kingdom Metazoa; phylum Arthropoda; class Insecta; order Orthoptera; family Gryllidae; genus Teleogryllus; species Teleogryllus occipitalis. Next base: position 44,435 of record BLKR01000577.1, read on the forward strand.
TGTACAGATTGGATGCTGACTGTACACAGTATACAAAATGACAAACTAATTGGACTAGTATATTCTAATAATAAACAAACGTTTTCAATTATGTACAAGAAAAAACGTTACGATATATAATTAGGTACATAAATACTTTAACGGATAAACACAGACACTGCGACTTAAAGCAATACAACACCTTAAATTTTGTTTTTTATGTTATTGTTTCTTCAAGTTTAAACTTGAAATTCGGAGAATACCGATAGCAGTGCCGTAAACCAATAACAGAACTTAAACAAAAGGCCGATTGGTTTGAATAATCGTAGTTTTGGATAGAAAAAATTTAATCCTCCAAAGTTGGAAAGATTCAATAATTGATAATTCTGAGCCCATAAATCTTAATAATATTTATAAGTGTAATTAAGCAACCATATAGATACTTAGAAATATTTTGAAATTTTATTAGACAATATTGCTAATTTGTTTTTTTATGTTAACAAGCATCAATAAATCTCTGCTTTTGAAGGGGCCCCAAGCAACTGCTTACTCAGCTTGTGCGGTAATCCGGCACTGGCTCTGTGAAAACCGCGTGAATATATGAATGGTTTCATCTGCAGCACCGCTTGAAACGATTGACGAAACTGCTTGACGGGCGCGAACATGCGTCACCTAGCGGCACAAAAAGACGCGGAAAACCGTGCCATAATGCCACAGTGGTGACGGGCCTTGAGAGGCAGCTCTGTAAAAACCGCAAAATTAGGCGCCACGTTACTAAAATCCAAGTATACACACCAAGTACTATACCCTGTGATATATACTCTTTGATACACACAAAAGAGCGCGCCCAGCAGTATTCCAGAGGGCGCTGCTTGACCCGGCTTGAGCTCAAGTCTTAGCCGGTGGTAGCAGTGAATTTTCTTTCGATGTGATGTTTTTTTAAATACATGTATTGTGCTCTGAAATATTATTTCACTGCCGTTTGAAAGCTACGAGTGTATGTTAAAAAATAAGCCTTTGTATTTTTTTGTTATGTTTAAAAATCTTTCTAGAGTGTATATTGAAATAGTACCTGCAATTGAACGTGGGTTAGAATTCGAATTTGTTAGTTTACTATGAGACAATGCAAGAATTGGTTATCAAGTTAAAGAATACTATACGATAATTATTAGAAATGGGATTATAATTGTAGCTCCGTGATATGTTGAAATGTGTTCATAATTTAATTTTAAGTGTGTATGTGAATTTAAGAAATCTAGTATGTTGTAATTTTCATTATGTGCAAGAATGTATTTTAAGCCTCTTCTGAGCTCTGTAATTGAGCTATTATCTTGAAATAAAGAATAATAGAAATAGGCTTTTATTGTCTTCCTGAAGCATTGATAGGTAGTGTCTAGTAGAGTTAATATATGTATATTTTTTCACATAGACTTTGCAAATGAATGTTTAGTACACTGTAATGTAAACTAAGATTTTGATTGCCACTGAATATTCAACTAATATTAACTTGTAATACAATTGCTTTCTTTTAGTAGACATACTATTATTTACATTATTTAATGTTTTTCAAATGTAATTGTAAAAATGTAGAAGTAATTTTACCTGTAATTTTTAAAATTTTTTAAACAAATTCAGGGTTTGAACATGGCTGAACCGACCTTGTGCTTGAGTTGGAATGACCATGCCAGTGAACTTGCTAGCATGTGGAAAACTTTACTGGAGAACAATTCTTTTGTTGATTGCACTATAGCTGCTGAAGGGAAAAGTGTGCAAGCTCATAGACTGATTTTGTCTGCATGTAGTCCATACTTTCAAGTAAGATGAATTTTATGTAACCATAATAACCGAAGAATTTTTTTCTTGTCTTATTTCTTATTCTAATATATATTTTTATAATGGCGAGGATTGTGGTCATGTGTGTAACCTGAGATAAGAGGGGGGGTGGAAAACAAAAAAAGAAATAAACCATCTTTTCCATATATTGGCCCCTTTTTAAAGGCAGATTTGTTGCTTTGATCTCCTTGACATTTTTCTATTATATACAGTGAACAGATTAATCATATTGCAAATAAATGCTCTTATTATTTTATAACAATTAGACAAAGAATATGAACAAATGTTCTGAAAAATGTTTTATTAGTAATGTTTGATTGTTTTTTGTACTAATATAATTTTCAATTTTTAAAACTGTAAAGAATAAGAAGATTAGATGTTTTGAACCTCTGTCTAATAAAACAATTAGTAATGTAAATTATATTATATTGTAATCAGTAGGATCTTGATTGCACTGATCAGGTGCCAATGCATATTTGTCATTCAACCCTTTTGTAATTTTTGGATCCCCTTTTACAATTCCATCAACTTCCAGGTGGTTGATACTGACCGTGTGGGAAAACTGATCTATGTGTTATGTTGCACTGTGTAATCTAAGAAAACATTCAATTAAGAGAAGCATAAAATTGTGTTTGGGTCCCAACCTAGCCTTGGTATAGCTATTCTGGTTGTGGGTGCTGTCGAATGGCAGAGAGAGAAGTAAATATAGCCATAAATTTTTTGTCATTAAAGTTTGTTTAAACTGCATATACAAGAGTCATGATTGTTTTACTTAAACTTGATTTACATTGATTAAACTTGCATTGTTCAAAGAATGTACTTCAGAATTTCTTAGTTCATATAAAACATTTGAAACAAAATAATATATGTTCTTTTAGTATTGTCTTGAAAACCCAATATCAGTTATGGCTAGGAAAATAGAGATATCAATGTTGAAAAACCTGAAATCTGGAAATTTTAAATGTGCTATAGCCCCAATCCTTTAGAGTAATGAATAGTTTTAATTTTCTGTGCTTCTTTTATTTTCTTTTTTTCCAATTTAGACAGTTTCTGAGAAGAAATGCTCTACCCTTCGTCACTGTTATTTTCTTCTCTTTTTATCAGATGCTGTTTAATGAGGTAAACGAGAAACATCCGATTGTCATTCTTAGAGATACGTCATTTGACATGCTTAAGACTCTGATTGATTTTGTGTATAGTGGTAAAATAGAGATTTCAACTAGTCAGTTGGAAAAATTTTTGGAATTTGCAGTGTCCTTGCAGCTTAAAGGCCTTAATAATTATCGTCATAGAGATGTAAGTAAATGTTAATGTTAGTGTAATAAATTATTCCATAAATGCTGATAAAAAAAGTTTTTTAACTTCTTTTTTTCTTCTTTCTTTTGTAGAGTACAATGAATGTTGTGGGCAACGCTTCTTCTGGAGAAATCCATCATTGTTCATCCAGGGTTAATCACGACAACAGTAGAGTTGAAAATTCAAGGACAAGTCATGAAGAGAGCTTGTTAAATTGTTCCCTACAACGTCATTTCCAATTTTCACAAGGCAACTCTGACAGCACACACAAAGTCCCTCCTGTTCTGTTTGAAGGATGCCATGACTCTGCTAAAGGGGTACAATCAAGAACAGCAATGATGCCTGTGCAGAATCAACCAAGTCATCCTGTGCATTGCAATTCTAATGTGGTTGTAAACACAGAACAAAGTTTAAAACAAGAACATTTATTTTGTGAATCAAAAATTTTGGAGACAGGAAATGAGGTATTAGATAACGCTAATCATATTGAATCCATTTCTGGAAATCCTGAGGGTGAAACGAATCATGAGTCTACTCCATTTGAAGAAAATTTGGACCAAAGTGCAAGTAAGTAAATTTGAGATTTTCAACATGTACCACTCTTGTTGAGAATGTTTCCTTGCAATTGATGATCATAATGAGCATTTTTACAGATATTACTCTTTGTACTATTCAAATATTTGTGAAGTAATCAATTTGTAACTTTCATAGAAATTCAAATTTTGAATGTATTTATGACTTGATGGAGTGTATAGATGACTTTTTTGGAGGCAAAATCATTTTATCCTATTTTCTTTCATATTGTGTGGTTAGTTGGAACAACTTCTCCAACTTTATCTGGAAGACCATTTAAATACATCTTCAACGTTGTTGATGAATATATATACTCGAGATAAAACTTAATTATTTCATTGTGATCCGTCCATTTTCATTTCTTGTTCGAATTGGATCTGCAGAAACTTTTGAGGCAGTTTTATGACTCTGTGATTTTAATGTTTAGAATTTGTTTTAAAAATGTAATTCGAGAGAAGTCTCGTATTCTAAAATGAAGTGAGACCTTTTTTTTTTTTTTTTTGCATCCTCTGCTATCCCAAAAAATGTATTGAAGTTGTGTTTTTCCTCGTAACCAGTTGGTAGGGTACTTTTAAAACTATATTTACAGTGGTAACCATTCAAGTGGAATATTTTAAGCTCTATCTTTGTTACAAATTTCCAATGTGCCCAGGAACTGAAAGAATACAATGCAGCCTCTTGCCATGTGACAGGTGTGTATGGTTTCATTAGGAAACCTGGAACTTTGGAAAAATCCATTATATTTGGACTGCAAAATGCAAATATTTCATTGTGTTATTGTGCCTATTCTTATACTGCACAAACAGACAGTATTCTCACATGCAGTGTACCACTGCATGCAGACATCACATGACAGCAGACGTCATGTGACAGTAAGGCTGCAACGAAGGGGCTGCCTGCCTGAGGGTTTGTTCAGCTGTTTTTTTTCCTGCTGCAGGCCATAGTGTTGTACTGAAAAGGTTTACAGATAAATTGTACCAAAATAAAATTAGAATAGCACTTTCGAGCAACAGTTAATAGAAAACATGTCAATTTTTAACTTGCTGTGAATTGCTCTCTCTTCTAACCTGACCCAGACAAACTGGCACTAGGTTGCCAAGTCACTTCTTTGTAACTGGACCCGAGTTTGTAGGTTTTTTTTATTATTATTGTTGTTATTTTTGATAATTAAGTTTTGTTTTTACTTTTCGAACTATTCTATAACATGATAGCTTCTGGAAATTCGAAAGTTTTATTTTCCAGTGCTCCACACTGAAGGAGGAAATTCTTTCCAAAAGTACTGCTAGCAGGAGAAAGTGGCAGTAAAGAGCACTATTATGCTACTATCTACTATAGACCAGGGCAGAAATTCAAAGTTAAAATTGGAAAAGAATTACACCAATTAGCGATGAAATTGCTGCCATCGAAGCTTTAATGTTGGGGAGGCATTTTTAATTTGTTGAAATCAAATTTAAAGGCAGTGTGTTCCATTAATTACTTTTTTTTTTTTTTTTCCTTTTCTTTTTCTTTCTTCTTTTTTCTTCTTTCTTTTTATAGCGTAATTTCCAAAGGCCCATAAAGTATTTATATATACTTCACTATGTGTAGTTTTATGATGTAAGAATTAGAAAACCAAATGTATTTAGAATGCTTTTAATGTGTTTATACTAAACACCGAGGGCCCTAGATATTTATCTGATACCAGTTGCAAGTGTCTCAGAAATTTTTAGATATTTATTAAGTCAAAAACAGTAAAAAAAACTATGTGAGGTGTAAGGGTGAAAATCATCTGCGCATGCTTACTTGACTTTTAGAATCTCCTCGCAACAGTTGAACTATTAATAGTTGAAAGATGACAATGATGATGATCATAATAATAATAATAATAATAATAATAATAATAATAAATAAAATAATAAAATAATATTATTATTACTTTTTTTCCCCCCGGGGGATGGTGTGAAAAATCTCTACCAGACACCTAGGGAGCCGAGTGGCCATTTCCCTAGGTATTGTAAGGATCGCACCCACTCAAAAAAAGACAAACCCCGTTTCTTCTTGGCCTTGTCCACTCTGGTATCGCTTCAGCATTTCATCAGAGTGGGGCCGTGTTCTTGGCCTATAGGCTTCTCCTCTGTCTTTGGTAGTTTGTCAAGCGTATTATGTCTTGTGTCGTTGGTTTTGTTTGGTGGGTCTAGTTTGTTCTACGGTTAGTTGTGTTGTGTATTGTTTTCTCGTTGTTTTTCTTCTGTCTCAAGATTCGTGTCATGTAGTCTGCGATTGTGATCCAATTTTCATGGCTGTTTAACATTGTCCACTACGTTGTCTGTATTAATGTCTCCTAGCTTTGTTTGCACATCGTGCTTTAGTACGTGCCATCTCTCGCATTCGAAAAATGTGTGCTGGACATCGTCCTTAGCGTGGCCGCAGTACGTGCAGTCTGGTCTGTCCACTTTAGCCATCTGGTCTAGGTAGGCTCGGGAGTGTCCATGTCCCTTGAGAAATTGGGTGAGATGAAAATCTGTCTCCCCGTGTTTTCGTGTGGTCCAGGGCTCAACTTTGGGGATGAGTCTGGCTGTCCACCTGCCTTTGTCTTCGTTCTCTCATCTTCTCTGCCACTGTTGGAGAGTGCGTTTCCTTGCCTTTCTTCAGGCGTCTGTCGGGTTTGTCAGAGATTTCTTGTCATATAGATCCTCTCGTTTTTGTGCCAGTAGATCAATTGGTATTACTCCCGCGACCACAAATTTAGTGGAATCCAAAACTGTTCTATACGCACTTGTTATCCTCAGGGCTCATCTTCTCTGCACGGATGTCAGTTGTTTGGAGTACCTTTCGCACCTCAGCGTGTTGGCCCAGATCTCTGCCATATAGCATGATGGATTGTGCTATGGTGAGCAGGGTTTGACACTTATTGGGCTTTGGGCCCATTGTGTTGGCCATAATTCTCTCCAGAGCTGTTACAATCTTTGCGGCCTTTTGTAATGCGTTTTTTATGTTCCTAGTAGGTGAGTTTGCGGTCCAGTGTCAGCCTGAGGTATTTAACACTTTTTGCCGCAGGTATATGGTGCCCTTGTATTTCCATACGTACCACGGGGTCCAGTCAGTGTTTTGTCAAAAGGGTTATCTCTTGTTTTGTTGATGGCCAGTTCTAGATTGTGGTCTGTCATCCATGTCTGTATTTGTCTCATCGTCTGGTTCAGTTTTATTTGTAGACCCTCTAGCATGCGTGCAGTGATGATTGCTGCAAGGTCGTCCGTGTATCCTACAAGAAAGATGTCATCGGGCCATGTCATCTTGAGGATGGCATCATAGTTTGCATTCCAGAGGTCTGGTCCTAGGATGGATCCTACCTATAATGATAACAACAACAACAACAACAACAACAACAACAACAACAACAACAATAGATTAACATTTCAAAACTAGATATTTTCGTTTCCAAGTTATAGAAAACTTATTTGTAAACGAACTGCAGATTTAATTTTTCTGTATTTCTAACAAAATAGAAACTCACCCTTAGCTCTACTACCACTCCAACAAAAAGGAAGCTCAACAAAACGTACACATAGTGAAGTTACATTTACGTCCAGAAGCAAATCAGGGGGCCATCTCAGCATTTGCTCAAAGTATCAGGGAAAGTAGACAAAATCCTGATCGAGATGGGGGGTCATTGACCCACAAGCTGAAGTACATTACTTGTTACAGGGATATTAAATCTTTTTTCTTTGTTTTAAGTAAACCTTATTTTTCTTTTTGATGATCAGTGTAGTGTCTAATTGTATAGAAACAGTTATGCAGCAGAGAAGATTTTACTTTTAACTTAAATTTGTGTACCAATTTTAATTGTTTAATTTCATCTGGCAATGCATTGTAAAGTAACGTACATGTATTCTATGTGGATTTCTTGTAGTGAGCTGTTGATACTGACACTTGATGAACATTATTTCTATGTCGTGTGTTGTAACTATAAATATCAGTATTACATGAAAATATATTTCCACTGTTAAGTAAGTCAGTTTTGACAAATACTACAGATTTATAAATAAATAGGCAAGGCAAAAACATGTTTGGGGAAATTGTAAGGCATCAATAGTGCTAAAATGTTGTGTATTACTGTATTGTCTTTCCAGCTTAACCTGGCCCCATTAGACACAATCTGTTACATTGATGATAGTTACATCTACTGATGTAATGAAACGAGAAAAGAAAGTACTTCAATACTTTTTCATGTAACCCTATTTCTAACGCTAGAACTTGCGTCAGCATGAAAGTACCCAGCACTGGGGGCACCAGGCTAAACCACTTATTGTTGTTTCATATAATTATGGTTTTGCTGTTGTATTATGATGTCTATTATTGAATAAGTTTGTTGTGTAGCACTGATAACATTGAAGTGCAATTGGAGCTATAAAATGATTGCAAACATTGTTCGAAAAATCTGTCTATCTGTTGTTCTGTAAATGAAGAAAATAAGTTAAAAATTATTTATATTTAATTGATATATGTTTGTAAGAATTGTAATAATCAGTAAAACTGTGAGTTCATTGCAGTGAAACAAGGAAATCTGATACAATATAGTGAGGATATTTTGTCAAGGCCCTGTGAGTTTGTAATAGATCTTTTATTTTGGGGCTACCTTTCGTGCTGCCCCTAAGACATTTCAAAATTTTCTCAAAAATGACTTCACATTTAAAAAACATTTCTTTTTACCTTGCATAGCCAGGGTACTTTATCTGTTAGAAGAAAAGAAATGAATTTATCAGTAGAATATCCCTGCCCAGGTTCAAACTCCCTATCCAGCTTATCTCGCCCTGCCCCTCATCGTTGCTACCACCACCATGGTTCATATGGGCCGCTGCAACTGATGTTGCGTACTCCTGGAAAACTTCCAGTAACAATTTTGACATGGAATTACTAATAATAATATTTAATGAGTCACATATACAATTACAATTGTGTAAGACGAGTCAAATATGATGTATATGGAGGGAGTACAATTGCATGCTTTTTCTTAAGTGCAGTGAGTGAAGTTGCATACTGTAGCCCTATTGCTCTATCAAAATGATTCATAATGCATTTAGTAGAAAATATAATGATCTTTAAGAGAGTTTTTACTATTTTCAATATTATCACCGGTTTTTGAAATATTCGTGATAAAATGAAGTGTACCCTTACCATTTTGAGATGAAATCTCACTCTGACAACAACTTCTCTTGTGCTGTGAAGGTTACTTCAAACAATTTCTTTAAGATCAGAATAAAACTAGAATTTTATGAAAAAAATATTCTTTATATAAGAGAAATTCATAATTAGAAAAAAAGTAGTGTAGGTTTTGCTCAACAAAATTTTCTACCTTTCGATGAAAAATGCATTGAAATCAGTTAACCATTCTAGAGATTACCTTGTAGAAGCAGACAGTTGACAAAACTTGTGAATTGTTTTTATATCATGAAACTAACCATATGACAGCAGGGCCAGTTACTTTGAAATCGCAGACAGGCACTCCAATTTTATTTATACATATGAATCCCAGTGGTGGCTCCAGAGGCAATTTTGACGGGCTGGAGAAAAAATTCTTTTATGGGAATATGCAATCCAGATGCAAGCAAAGAGTGAAAATAGTGTACAAATGTAGTATTTTAATAGGTCATGATGGAAGAAACATTCTTCCATCATGGAATAAGTTTTGTACTCTATTGCATCCTTTACACGAATTGGAGGAAATCTATTTGGAGACGTAATTCAAAAACTGTCAGTAGGTAACTGTGGATATCCTGCAAGAAAACATGGCTGTGTCTGCAGACAGCCGCCAGTTGCAAGTCCCATGTTTCTATTTTGATAATGGCACAGCTCTAAGTTTACGGCGACACCAAATGTGGCTGCACTTTATTAGGACATACTTCTCGAATATCCGTAACCAATGATGGAAAACACAGGACATGAAATGCTGGGTTTTTGAATTCTGAAATCGGAGAATAAAGTGTCGAACAACTACTTTAACATCAAATACTATACAAAAGGAAAGGAAACATGGATGTGTATTATTAGGGAAGGCAGTGCCCCTTTAACCTCCCTGCCGCAGCTGCCACTGATTAATCTTTGGCTTGATTGTATATAGGACACGGGGTTAGTCATTGCCAAGTCCTGCATGAGCACATCTGCCAATGTGATGTAACGCATGTGCATTCGTATCACCTCAGAATCAAAGAGTTTTTGTCTTAAACAAGTAAGATAGTTTGTTTTTCTTTCCATACATTTTTCACTTCCCTTGTGGTCACAGATGGTAAGGAGTCTCTTCGTTCCAATGGAAATTCAGCTTTGGTGTTACTGCAGCAGCAGCGACAGCAACAACTACGAGAGCAGCAATTACAACAGCAGCAGCCGCTTAATGAGCAACAATTACAACAGCTGCAGCAAGCAGATGAACCTCAATTACACGATGTTCCACATTCAGACTGTGAACTGTCTTCGCCTCCAGTGCTGCCCAAACGAAATAACCACTTACTACCTGAACTTTTGGTGCCATTGAGTGTTAAAGCAGATGATTCAGAGAGCGAAGAATCCATGCACGCCCTGGATGTGCCTGGCAATGACACTGAAGAAATGGATGAAGAAACAGAAGTTACACATGAAGAAAGTCTGGATCCCAGCTCTGGTAAGTAAAGAATTGTCTTTCAACCTTTTACCCTCTAAATATTGTACCGCTAAATCCAATTCAAAGTTCATTTGTATATGTTGTTTCATTGGGATAGATCACGTCCTTGCAGAGGGAAACGATTTCTTTGTGTGTGTGTCTGTGTGTGCGTGCGCATGTGTCTATGAACAAAATCGGTTTTGCCTGGTTGTAATGGATAAAATAATAAATGGTTCCCTAAATTTGAGTTTATTGACAGGTGAAAATCAGTATTTTGTTAATGAATTGCCTTTAAAGCCATACTTCTTGACTAAAATATTCTATCCTCAGTTGCAATTTATAACTAACATTTCAGTTTATTTGGTGTTGGTGCTTTCATCATTTTCACTTGATGCAACATTTTTCTTTTTCTATTCTGTTGGTGCTATGAATTCTCCCAATTTTTTTAAGACTGAATTACCATAAATCAGGGCTAAAAAATGTGATAGTTTTAATAAATTCTTGATTTTGAGAGAAATGTTTAGTATTGGAGAAACTCAAGTAGTACCAGTGTCTGGAAACAGGATTTCATTAATGAAATCAACGTTTCGTGGATTCGTCACACGCGCCACGTTTCGTGATTTTTAACCTCGGCTTCCGGGAATCGTTTAGGATTTATTATTTCGTCTTTCCGGGTGCGTTAACTGCTGTTGCCATTAGACCCAGAAGGGTCCGTCTATAAATTATGTTACGTAAATGCGAATTATTTTGAATGCCCCTCTTCCCTGTAACGTACCCGTCACACGCACTTTAACCCTCCCTAAAGAATTAAGTAACTACCTCGCTCTTGTAAATGTCGGAAGTTAAAATAGATTAGAGCACATTAAAAAATTGTATATATTTTGTTTGTTATATACTAAAATTTATTATAATTAAAGTCGGAATTAGTTGGCGATGCTGGCTGCCTCAAACAATAAGATTGAAGCAAGTTTTGAGTGAGGAAAGGAGGCGAGAAAATTTCAGATCTCAAACACAAGCCGTCGTGGATGACGCGTTGGCAAGAGTCCGTGCCAATTTAATTGGATGCTGAAATATACTACAGATCAATTTCAGTATTTATTTCGTAATCTTACAGATTCAATAAAGTTTACGAAAAATGTGTCCATTTATTGTAACAACATTGATAACTATTATTTATGTTTTGTACACAGATTGCTTAGATAATATTTTAATGTTTTAGTGTAAGACTCCAAAAAAGGAAATATTTCAGCAAATGATGAAAAATATAAAGAATTAATGTGACGTAACCCTAATCCACGAATACCACCCTAAGTAATGCAGCGTAACTGTGCCCCTGACCCCCTCCCTAGATCCTTAGCGTTACGTAATTTAAGGACAACCCCAAACTCTAGTGCAAGTTTATCACGGGAGGGATCAGTAAACTTCCTGCGGCGACCTGCTCTTGGGCTTGATGAGTTTGCAACCAGGAATCTCCCACGACTGCAGCCGGAACAAGCTCTATGCTCCCGACATATGTGGTAGTGTAGAGCATATAAGTCCCAGTGGGTATAAGGTATGAGGAGAGGAAAAAGGGAAAGAAATATTACCCGAAGTCCATTGCTTATTTAGGGTACTGCTCCGGCATTTGCCTAGTGTTGATGGGAGAAACCACCGAAAACTACTGATCAGAGCAGCCGCCCGCCAGATTTCTCCAGACAGCGGCTGAATTCGACTTAGGTATATTGCTAGTATCGAAAATCCTGCCACCGTCAGGACTCGACCTCAAGGACTTCTTGGTCATATGCACTACAGTGTCATTAGTTGATTCCCTGAACCACCTAAACCAGTATATCACTTTGATAAGAATGCTGCACGCAGCAGTGAATGGTTGCTGGTCGTAGGGATCTGTCGTTTCTACAATGACTCATATTGCGTCTAGCTGCTAAACTACGCTGCTGGATATAGAGATTAGTAGAGACCGGATTTTTATGTAATTACATATTTGTTGTTTCAACTTACCGTTCTCAAATTTGTAATCTTGGCGAATCGTCACCATCCAAACATAATATCCAAGTTTTTCGTTACATATTTTTAGCACTATATTACATATTTTGCCACTTTCACAAAATGTTTTTTATTCTCCCAATTTTATTATATATTTTTATTAAAAGTTGTATTTTTTAAAAATCGGAATTCTTTCCTATTAAAAGCATTACAGCGTGCGAGCTTCCCTTCGTGAAGACGGGGTCGGATGTTCTCATAGTCTCGCGCGTCTGCTTCAGTTATCCCTGTACGCGTCAGCGACTGAGATCATAGGTCCCAGGTCGTCGAGTGTCATTTTCAGGTGTGAAAAGTATCACGAACAGCTGTCTTCGTGATCTTTAACCTCAATTTCCGAGAAACATTGGCGACCGCAGACGATCGCGTTGGATGAGAATGCTGCACGCTGCAGTTATTGTTTGCTGGTGGTAGAAATCGGCAGTTTTACGATGGTTCCTTTTGTGGCTAGTCTGGCCCATAAACCACGGTTCTGAATAGAAATAGGTGAAGCGTTTACTACTGACGGGGAAGTTGTGAGGTGCAATAAAAACATTGGATGCTCCCTGAAGCCACAACGTCAGCAACATGCTGTAAGTGCACTTCACGATAGAAACAAACAGCTGTACTATTCAAAGAAGCTAGTGTTGTTGACACAAATAAAACCAGGAAGCACAGAAAAAGATTTTTTCAAGGATTTTTGCCGGCCTATGATAATTGCCAATATTCCGTTGAATAAATTGCAAGTTCCAGCTAATAGATCGTTTTTTGAAAAATATTGTGGGCATGCTGTTCCGAATGAATCAACCCTCCGCAAGAAATATTTGGATATCTGCTATCAAGAAACGCTTTAAAACAGTAGAGCTGATGTTGGCGATTCGTTTGTGTATGTTGCCGTTGATGAAACAACGGATGCTATGGGTCGCTACATAACATATTTGGAAACTCGAAAACTTTGTTGCGAGAACGCTTCTAAGCCACAAAATTTGCGACAATTTCGAGATTTGTGAATGATGGGTTAAAGTTATTGCGTAGTGATGGAGTGAAGGAAGACAGGGTACCATGATACTTGTAATGCATTCAGATGCTGCAGCATACATGAAGAAAGCAGCTCTTTCGCTGAAAGTGTTTTATCCTAATTTAAGCCATGACACTTGCATAGCACACGGACTTCAACGAGTTGCTGAGGAAATACGAGCTAATTTTCCTAAAGTGAACATGGTTATTTCAAGCACGAAGATGGAATTTGTGAAAGCTCCGTTGGGCGTGCAGATTTATTGAGAACTATTGCCTGGTGTGGCTCTTCCTCCTGAGCCTAACACGATGGGAGACATGGTTGCAAGCTGTGCACTTTTATAGTGCACCTTTCAACGACGTGAAGTCTGTTCTTGATTGCTTTCCTGGTGATTCTTCTGTAGCGGTGAGTGATGCACAAAATATTCTCAGGGATGCTAGTGTCCCTTTCGAAATTGCTTTCATAGACAGTAATTTCTGGTGGATTGCTGATTGTATTACTCAACTTGAAGCTGTTGGTATGTCTGTAAAGGAATCGATGGATATTGTTACAAAAGCCAAGAATTACTTAAAGTCTGTTAAAGGAGATGTTGGTGAGAAAGTGTTTAACAAGTTCGATGCAGTATTGCAAAAAAATCCAGGATATGAAACATTATTGAAAGTTCACAATATATTGAGCAGAAATGAACAGGATATTTCAGAAGAAATTTCACCAAAACACGTACCTTTACTCAAATTCGCCCCAGTAACATCGTAGCTTTTCTTCATACAAAATCATCCTTTCAGATCGGCGCTAATATTTAACTTCTGAACATTTAGAGAAGTATCTTGTGGTGCTTTGTGAAAAATAATTTATTTTTAAAACAATTGATCTCAGTATTAAAATGGAAAACTATCTCCGCAGCCTATGATATGTAAATATATTTCAGTATTTGTCACATAGCGGTTCGGAATGAATGGTTTAAAGAAAGTTAAAGTATTTTTTTTAATACACTACTTGCTACGTCTTCTTATGCTACACATTAAAAAAGGTGCTGGTGCTCTTCAAATTATTTTTAAAGCGTTAGTTTTCTTTTTAAATATTTCTTCAGGAATGTTTTATTAATTTGATTTCGTATTATGTAATTGTGTTTTCTAATAAGTGTATTTTGATATTACATATATCCGATATTACATATTTGTTACATATTCTTACTGTTTTCATTACATATTTATGTACGTATTTCGAGTTTGATACTTCATATTTTTCCGGTCTCTAGAGATTACTGCAGTGGCGAAATGGAAGGGTAATCTGGGAGCCTTAGAATACCCAAATTATTTTTAAATAAAATCTGTCGTTAAGCGAGCCATTTGTTCTATATACTTTTACTGAATTGTTGAAGAAACTTAAATGTTTTCGAATCCTTTATTCACTTACGCGCGAGGGAATTATCAAGGCCGTAGAAATGTATTCTTTGGGGCCGGTAGCTGAGAGAGCAGCCTGCCAGTGAATAGACACCTGCTGGCTCTGTCTCGCATGCGCACAAGAGGGCGCGCGCTATCTCTCTCTCACTCGCACTCACTGGGCAGGGAACCGCAGAGGGGCTAGACTTCCGGGAGGCATGGAGTTGTACCGCGATGCACCACCACGTCCCGGCATATTCACCTCATCACCTGACGTGGGAAAGTAAGAGTTGTTTGTGTGATTTTTGTTTTTGTTTTCTTTGTGAAACAATGAAGCTAAAGATTTAGTGTTGTAGAAAATATTCCACTGACTATGCGCAAGTCCCATAACTTCTGAACGGTTCACGATATCGAAATGCAGTTTTCGCTCAACAATGCCGTAGAGATATTCTCCATTCACCGTAAGAGAAAAGTGGATGTAAACAATAGCACGTGCTTTGGGATGCTCTCCATTGGTTAGTTGACGCGTTACAACCTCAGGCGTATTCATTTGCAGAAGAAACTAGTTTCCGATGTAGTGGCTCATATTTCTCACAATGTTAAAATTCCAGTCGAAGCTTATAATCTTTAACTCAGACACGAAAATAGGAAGACCATTGTTCCCACGCTTGCCCTTCCGGAAAAGGAGATATCGATGTCGGTGATAGTTATGTGTCCAGCGCCTGCTTGGTATCAACTCTAGCGGAAAAAAATGAATCCGAAGAGTTAAGAGGCAAACTGTACCCCTCGCACGCATAGAAGTCATTGGAGCTGTTGATTTCGTAAGAACTGATGACACGCAGGTTCGGTCACGCACGGTGGGAAGCGGTATACTCATGCGAAGCAAAGCAGATCAGTTCAGAAATTTTTGTCAAGCAGTTCAAAACGTTCGCTTGAAGATGTCGGGAGTGCGGTGCAGGTCCTTCCGTAGTGAAACACTATATTGGTAAACTATTACGGACTGGTTAAAAAGTGTGGTATTGAGCGTTTTAAATACATTTTTAGCGCGTTTCAGCACTTCCCGAGCAAGGTATTTCTAAAGTGACGCCAGAACGCTGGTGTTGGGCTTACTATTAAAGAGGAACAGAGAATGTGGGAGGTAGTGTTTCAGTGACAGTGTCGTGAAAAAGATAAGTCATCACCGAAGGTTCCTCTTCCAACATCGAATCATCTACTTCAGACATGGAAGGAATTTAACCTCTTCCTGAAGCAGAGTGATCGCAAGTAAATTGTTTGCATGAGATTAAAGGGTGAATATTTAATACAATTTCAACAAAAACGTTTATTTTATTTCTTAAAGGCATGTTAAAAATACTTGATTTATGTACAGCGAGTCTTCACTTGATTATTTCTTGATACGGCAGTTCCTCTTTATTTTCACTACATTTCTCTTAATTCTTTATTTTCACTATTCACTGCTGTTGCACTGTCGCACAGTCCTAAGCACTGACCACTGTCCGACACACTGACCACTGTCCGATGCACTGACCACTGTTCGATTTACTGACCACAATCCACTGCACTGAGCACAGTTCACAGCGCTGGCCACGATTCACGTCTCTGATCACAATCCATTGCACTGCTATTCACCGCGATGCACTCACTTCACAGCTCAGTTTCCACTGACTCCTGGCCGCCGCGTATTTATACTCGGCTGGCGCCCGCCTAGAATTTTCTGGTACTTGCGAATTACGTCCCGAACACTCCGGAATCATCTAGTTCGGAAACGCGCCGGCAGATGACACTATTCGTTATAGTATAGATACGGAGTAATATACCTTGTTAGATATGAAGAGAATATTGAAATCTGCATCAATGCGGACATTGCTATTAATGGACTTTCAGCGTCAGAATTATTTAAAAAATACAAAATTGTTTCTTTTAAAATTGTTACAGTAGCGACTTAGATGGACTATAGATTTCAAGATTTTGAAAACTCATTTTATTGAATTTCTTGACGCAAAGCAGTTTTCTACCTACAAAGCGTCATTTCGTTCAGAAAAGTTTTCTTTCCTAATAAAACAATATCCATTCTTTGACAGAAAACAGCTTCGAAATGAAATGACAAATGTATACATTGATAATGCAAATACATGGCTGCAGATTTGTTGCTGAAGTGTTTGTTAGACAAATTGGTCTAGAAAAAATATGAAGAGCGTGTTCGGTTGTTACAACTCAGTCTAACGTTCCCCTTATCTACAGCATTATGTGGAAGGAATAGGATTCCACTAAAGAGAGTAAAGACATTTCTGAAAAATTCCATGGGAATTAGCAGAATCGGTAATTTCAGTACACTGGCTATCGGGAAGTGTCTGCTAAATTAACCATGCAGAAACGACAGCCTTAAAGAACAAATCGACGTTTTTGCAGAATGAGGAAACCGATGAATGGAGCTAATTTACACTAAAGTGCAAGATAAGATTTTGAGAATATCCAACTGGAAGACAAGCTTCGCCACTGGATTACTGTCAGAAGGGACTGCTTTGACAACTCTGCTTGGGCACTGCTGGAAACAACTGCACGTTATGTCTATGTCCTCGTTTTTTGGGGCGTTCGTTTTTTATTTTATTTATTTTACGTCAAAAAAAACAGTTAAAAACTGCGTATGACATGCTATGGGGAAAAGTGAATTGTGTGCACATTTTCAAAATTCTGTGATCCCTACTCTAAGTCTTATACTACTTAAATTTTTAATTTTTGAAAGGGAGAAAAAAAACTCCCATTTAATAAAATCTATTTTCAAGGATAAACAAGCAATATATTTTGAATTTTAAAAGGGAGGGAAAAAAACAAAAAAACTCCCATGTAATAAAAACTATTTTCAAGGATAAATAAGCAATAAATTTTGGCTCTTTTTACTTCCTGCCGCGACAACATGGAAACGATAATTTGAATAATTGTATTTCCCACTGAATTCTAGAAGACGTGCACAGAAAATGAAGTTACATTTATGTCCAGAAGCAAAACAAGGGGCCATCTCAGCATTTGCTCAATGGATCAGGGAAATTGGACGAAAAACCTGATCGAGATGGGGGTCATTGACCCGGAAGCTGTAGTACAATAGTTGTTACAGGTTGTTTATACTCATTTATACAGTCCAAATGGTAAATAATGCATTATGTATCAATGTTAAAATTAATGCTACTTTTCTTGTGATGCTCAGTATAGTCTCTAATTGTATAGAAACAGTTATGCAGCAGAAACGATTTCACTTGGGATTTAAACTTTTCTATTGAATTTAATCGTTTAATGTCATCTGGCAAAGTGTTGTAAAATAATGTACATGTATTGTATGTGAATTTTTTGTAATGAGCTGTTGATACTGTCACCTGATGGATATGATTTCTACGTCGAGTGTTATAGTAATAGACTTCGGCATTTTCTGAAAAAATATTCCCGCCCTTGAGCAAGTCATTTTTTACAAAAACCACTGATTCGTAAATAAAAAGACACGGTAATGGTAGAATTCCTAGATTAATGAAGAGAGGCTTACATGAATCACGTGGGTGGGATTTGGTTATTATTCGTACAATTCGTTTTTGTAATCTAAAAGTCTGGGAGCTATAAGATGTATTTCCCCAGAATATTATGCCATATCTCAGGCGGGAATGAACATTCGCGAAGTCTACACAACGAGCAGTATGAAGGCTGACTGAATTTGCAAGAATTCTGAACGCGTAGCATAATGAACTTAATTTTGTGTTCAATTCATTTAAATGGACGTTCCATTTAAGGTTTGACTGAATTGAGAGACCTAAAAATTTTGTTGTCTTAACATCAGTCAATGGTACACTGTTCATTTTCAATGGAGCACAGAATTGTTTATTTGAAATGGAAAACTGCATTAAAACCGTTTTCTTTTCGTTTACTATTAATTTGTTATTTCGGAACCAATTTGAAACATCTGATATTGTACTATTTACGGTTTCTTTATTGCAAAGGATGTTCGTATCATCCGCAAAGAGAACCGTTCTTCCGTTTCGAATCGTCGAGGGCATATCGTTTACGTAAAGTAGGAACAGAATAGGGCCTAAAATCGATCCTTGAGGAACTCCACATGCAACGGGCAAAGAGTCGGAAAGGTGCGTACGTAATGTTCCATCATTCCAGTAAGATATTTCAACTCTCTGGGATCGTTGTTTAAGGTACGAACATAACCAATCTAGAGCAATACCACGAATTCCATATGTAAGGTAATTTGGAAAGTAAAATGTCATGATCAATGACGTCAAAAGCTTTTGAGAGATCTAAAAATAATCCAATAGGTGCCTCGTTTTGATCCAATGATGAGGCGACATCTTTAAGAAAAGAAAATATAGCTGTTTCCGTTGATTTTGATTTTCTAAATCCATGTTGGCAATCTGAAAGCGCGTCGTGTTTAGTGAGAAAGGTTTCCATTCGTACGTAAAAAAGTCTCTCTAATATTTTTGAAAAAACTGATAGAAGAGAAATGGGCCGATAATTTTGAATTTCATTTTTGTTGCCTTTTTTGAAAAGCGGCTTAATTTTAGCTGTTTTGAAAATATCTGGAAACGTTCCAGTGCATAAAGATGCATTAAATATGTGAGTTAACGGGTGTATAATGGCATACGCACAAGTCTTTAACAAAGAATCCGGGAATTCATCTAAACCGGACGAATATTTATTTTTTAGTTTACCGATTATTTTGAGAATTTCATAGGAAGAAGTTTCGGAAACGAACATTGTGTCTAAAATTTTGGGTGAACTGTCTGTTTTTGAATTTTGTGGCTGACGACCCTTAGTGAGATCGGCAGCAATTCTCGAAAAGTATTGGTTAAAGAGATTAGCCACTGTTGCCGGATCGTTCACATTTATATCGTTATATTTTAAAACAACATTCTGTACGGGTTTTCTAGTTGATTTGGTAGTATTTTTTATTATATTCCACATTGCTTTTGTTTTATTATTTGAGTTCAAAATATCCTGATCGTTTTTCATGATTTTAGCCTGCCTTATGACTTTTCGTAACAATGTTTTGTATTTTTTAAAGTAGATAAGGAAATCTTGAGATACGTCATGACGTTTAGAAATAAAGTAGAGAGTACGTTTATTTTTACACGATGTTCTAATTCCTTTTGTGATCCAAGTATTACTTTTTCGTGAAATGTTTAATTTTCTCTTTTTAATAGGAAAGCATGTGTTAAAGAGAAATGAAACCTTTGAGAAAAATAAATTATATTTTTCATTTGTGTCAATAGCGTTATAAACTGCCTCCCATGATTTTTTCAGCAAGTAGTCCGTAAATAACTTTATGTTAACTGTAGTAAATGCTCTGCCCATGCGTGTTTTATTTATTGTGTCAGTATTCATGTTATTAGTAATTGTAAGAATTTGTGCATCGTGGTCACTGTAACCTAGATTATTCGTTATTATTTCATATCTAGTTGTGGCAGTTTTGTTAATTATAATTTGATCTATTGCTGTTTGTGATTTAAGAGTATTCCGTGTAGGTACGTTCACTGTAATATCTAAATTAAAAGAATGAATTAAATTGAGAAACTGCTCTTTTTCGTGGGATTCGCTCAGAAAATCAATATTGAAATCTCCACATACAACAATGGATTTAAAAGAGAGATTACTAATTTTGTTCAGAGTTATCTCTAGATTTTCTACGAAATTGAAATAATCTAAAGCTTGCTCTGTTGGAGGTCTGTAGATGCAAAGTAAGATAATTTTGAGCGTAGTAATATGTACAACTGTTATTTCAAAAACTTTTTCAACTGCATATTTATTTATTTATTTTACGTCAAAAAAACAGTTAGAAACTGCGTATGACGTGCTATGGGGAAAAGTGAATTGTGTGCACATTTTCAAAATTCTGTGATCCCTACACTAAGTCATATACTACTATTGAATTTTTGAAAGGGAGATAAGGCATTTATAAGGCATATAAATTGAATTCTGACAAGAAGGTAGAATCAATATTATTTCTTACGTAAATACACGAACCTCCCTAAGCAGGGCCTTTATTTGATTCCCTTGCTCTACAATAAGATCCTGCAAGGTAAAAACTAGGAATTTGGAGTGTGTTTAGATCATTATGAGATAACCAATGTTCTGTAAAGCAAAGAACATCTATTTGACTGAGATCACACTCTAATGCTGCCTCGATAAATTCAATTTTATTTGAAAGAGATTGCACATTATGATGCATTATTTGAATCTTTTGCATGTACCTACACGGATGCTTTTCTGCTGCATCTGACTGTAGTTGCTATTTATTTATCTCATTTTTACCTCGAGTGCGTGGTCGAAGGAAGTATCGTGTCCCAGCAGTGTTAGGAGGGGGAAGGAGGGGTTACAGATGTAGGGGAATGAATAATGGGAGAGGTAGTACAAGGATTAGGTTCAGGGGATAAGGTAATTGGGTCCAAAGGGGTTCCGGAGGATGGAAGAGAACTAGGAGATGTAGGTGGGGATGAATCTTGGATAGGATACTGCTGAGGTGTAAGGATGTGTTTGGCAAGTTCGCTACCGAGTGCATGTTTTCCGACAAGGTTCAAGTGAAGACCATGCCGGGTGAAGTGTTTTTCTGAGAGAAAGTTAAGCTCAAATAATTTAACATGTGTGCCTCTCAGATGCAGTTTTAATTTGTTGTTTGCGTGTCTAATTTCTTTGCACAGTGTTGGTTTGTTGTACCAGAAGGGCAGAGTCGAGATTACAATGTTCGTGTTTTGGGCGGCACGTTGTAGTTTGTCAACATGTTGCTCAGGTGTAAAGTGACCACCCAAATTGATGTCATTCTGCCCTCCTATGATGATGACTGTATTCCGTTTGGTGAGAGTTTTTGTGTGGGTGTCCAATTCACTGATCACGTCGGCAAACCTCCCGTTAGGTTTAAACACACACATGACAGAAAAATTGGATGGGAGTTTCCCACTGAGCTGGGAGGAGATTTGTCGCCCATGGCTATCTGCTAAAATTTGTACCTTTTTGGTGGGCTCAGTAGGAATGTTCTTGTTTACTTGTAGGCCAAGTTGCGCAACTCTACGTGTCTTTGTTTCTTTGCGCTTGCTAGCCTGTTTGCGTCGGTTTGTGGGTGGACGTGTCGATGATGGGAGGGGGTAGCGAGGATTGGGAAGGCATGGAAAATCATTGTCATAATCTAACACAGCAAATCTGTTTTGAGTCATGATTGGTTGTGATGATTGTGTTTTTGCTTTCGCGGATGGATGGTTGAAAGTTTCTGCGGTGTTGCCTATTGTTGTCCAACCGTCTGAGTTTTGAACGACCTCTTCGAGCCTTCGGATATGTTCATCTAAATTATTGTTTACGTGTGTAAAGGCTTTCAGAAGGTCGGCTTTGAGAGTGTACAGAGTAGAAAGTGTATAGCGAATAGTAGACATTACAATTAATGTACCTACACGGATCACACAAAATTCGATGAAGGCAATTGATCAAATTATAATTAACAAAACTACTACTCGATATGAAGTTGAAACAAAGGATTTAGGATACAGTGACCACGATGCACAAATTCTTACCATTATAAGAAATGCGATCACTGACACAATAAATAATACACGTATGACTAGATTGTTTACTAAAAGTAAAATTAAATTATTCATTGATTACTTGATGCAGGAGTCATGGGAAGCGGTTTATAATACTGTTGATACAAACGACAAATATAATTCTTTTTTTTAACTCTTTCAATTCATTTTAACACTTGCTTTCCTCTTCAAAAACGAAAATTAAATATTTCACGGAAAAGCAATTCTTGGATAACACAAGGGATTAGGACATCTTGTAAAAACAAGCGAATTCTTTCTTTCATTTCTAAACGTCATGACGTATCTCAAGATTTCCTTATCTACTTTAAAAAATACAAAACATTGTTACGAAAAGTCATAAGACAGGCTAAAATCATGAAAAACGATCAGGATATTTTGAACTCAAATAATAAAACAAAAGCAATGTGGAATATAATAAAAAATACTACCAAATCAACTAGAAAACCCGTAGAGAATGTTGTTTTAAAATATAACGATATAAATGTAAACGATCCGGCAACAGTGGCTAGTCTCTTTAACCAATACTTCTCGAGAATTGCTGCCGATCTCACTAAGGGTCTTCAGCCACAAAATTCAAAAACAGACAGTTCACCCAAAATTTTAGACCCAATGTTCGTTCCCGAAACTTCTTCCTATGAAATTCTCAAAATAATCGGTAAACTAAAAAATAAATATTCGTCCGGTTTAGATGAATTCCCAGATTCTTTGTTAAAGACTTGTGCGTATGCCATTATACACCCGTTAACTCACATATTTAATGCATCTTTATGCACTGGAACGTTTCCAGATATTTTCAAAACAGCTAAAATTAAGCCGCTCTTCAAAAAAGGCAACAAAAATGAAATTCAAAATTATCGGCCCATCTCTCTTCTATCAGTTTTTTCAAAAATATTAGAGAGACTTTTTTACGTACGAATGGAAACCTTTCTCACTAAACACGACGCGCTTTCAGATTGCCAACATGGATTTAGAAAATCAAAATCAACGGAAACAGCTATATTTTCTTTTCTTAAAGATGTCGCATCATCATTAGATCAAAACGAGGCACCTATTGGATTATTTTTAGATCTCTCAAAAGCTTTTGACATCATTGATCATGACATTTTACTTTCAAAATTACCTTCATATGGAATCCATGGTATTGCTGTAGATTGGTTATGTTCGTACCTTAAACAACGATCTCAGAAAGTTGAAATACTTTATTGGAATGATGGAACATTACGTACGCACCTTTCCGACTCTTTGCCCGTTGCATGTGGAGTTCCTCAAGGATCGATTTTAGGCCCTATTCTGTTCCTACTTTACGTAAACGATATGCCCTCGACGATTCGAAACGGAAGAACGGTTCTCTTTGCGGATGATACGAACATCCTTTGCAATAAAGAAATCGTAAATAGTACAATATCAGATGTTTCAAATTGGTTCCGAAATAACAAATTAATAGTAAACGAAAAGAAAACGGTTTTAATGCAGTTTTCCATTTCAAATAAACAATTCTGTGCTCCATTGAAAATGAACAGTGTACCATTGACTCATGTTAATGCAACAAAATTTTTAGGTCTCTCAATTCAGTCAAACCTTAAATGGAACGTCCATTTAAATGAATTGAACACAAAATTAAGTTCATTATGCTACGCGTTCAGAATTCTTGCAAATTCAGTCAGCCTTCATACTGCTCGTTGTGTATACTTCGCGAATGTTCATTCCCGCCTGAGATATGGCATAATATTCTGGGGAAATACATCTTATAGCTCCCAGACTTTTAGATTACAAAAACGAATTGTACGAATAATAACCAAATCCCACCCACGTGATTCATGTAAGCCTCTCTTCATTAATCTAGGAATTCTACCATTACCGTGTCTTTTTATTTACGAATCAGTGGTTTTTGTAAAAAATGACTTGCTTAAGGGCGGGAATATATTTTCAGAAAATTCCGAAGTCTATTACTATAACACTCGACGTAGAAATCATATTCATCAGGTGACAGTATCAACAGCTCATTACAAAAAATTCACATACAATACATGTACATTATTTTACAACACTTTGCCAGATGACATTAAACGATTAAATTCAATAGAAAAGTTTAAATCACAAGTGAAATCGTTTCTGCTGCATAACTGTTTCTATACAATTAGAGACTATACTGAGCATCACAAGAAAAGTAACATTAATTTTAACTATGATACATAATGCATTATTTACCATTTGGACTGTATAAATGAGTATAAACAACCTGTAACAACTATTGTACTACAGCTTCCGGGTCAATGACCCCCTCTCGATCAGGTTTTTCGTCCAGTTTCCCTGATCCATTGAGCAAATGCTGAGATGGCCCCTTGTTTTGCTTCTGGACATAAATGTAACTTCATTTTCTGTGCACGTCTTCTAGAATTCAGTGGGAAATACAATTATTCAAATTATCGTTTCCATGTTGTCGCGGCAGGAAGTAATAAGAGCCAAAATTTATTGCTTATTTATCCTTGAAAATAGATTTTATTACATGGGAGTTTTTTTGTTTTTTTTCTCCCTTTCAAAATTCAAAATTTAAGTAGTATATAACTTAGTGTAGGGATCACAGAATTTTGAAAATGTGCACACAATTCACTTTTCCCCATAGCACGTCATACGCAGTTTTTTAACTGTTTTTTTGACGTAAAATAAATAAATAAATAGCCATGTCACGAATGCGTATCAAATGCGTGGCAAATATGAGAATAAATAAAAAGATGAGAAATCAGATTGTGTCAAAAATGTTTCCAAAATTATCTTTTTAATTTACGTGTATTAAATTATTTAATTTAAGTTACGTATTTATTTAAAAAATAAAAGAAATGTGATTCTAATTAGTATTTAAATGTTATTGGTTAATTGCGAGTAGAGTTGAGTGTGTTTCCGTTAATAGATCTAAGCTGCAAACTAATAAATACAATTAGATTACTATACTTTACCTCTTTAAAGGCCACAAAAATTCACCACTTTGATATTCTTTTGAAATCACAAGGTTCAAAATTTTCCGTTACTGATATATACGAAACTTTGAATTTTGATGTTTTTCACAATTATCACAACACTTTCACTAGTTGTTTAACCCTTTACGCAAAACTAAATTTATTTGTACAGCAAATATGTATTAAAAGTCTTTGAACTCGTTAAAATGCACGTTTGTCCGTTACGCTGTCTTTTAAACCAATAACTATTTACTTCTTTTTCACTGCTTCGGACAATATAAATCTCTTTCAGCGTTCCTGTAACAAGTAAACAAGTAAAGAAAACAATTTAAAAACAAAAGGTACCTGAAAGATGTAAGATGTTGAAACCTGAAAGATGTAAGATGTTGAAACCTGAAAGATGTAAGATGTAACCTGAAAGATGTTGGTTATTATTTTGTTATTTACAGTTACAGCTCATTAATTTGTAAATTACTTTATCATTGTCTCTTGCAATGTTTTAGCTGTGCATGACGTAAATTTGTTTCCTGATCTGTCAATCTGGTTTCTTAGAGTAACTTCTATAGCGATAGATGAAACTTGCTAATGACGGCAAAGGTGTCTGATTGAAAGGGTGAAACAAAACCATTTGATGTTCAATGAAGCAGCTTCAAGATGTTTCGAGGACACTTCACGCCAAAAAGAAACAGCTTAACAATTCAAAGAAGCAAGTTTTGTCGCTGTTACGGATGATCAACGCTACGCAAGAAGTATTAGAACGCTTCACAATAGAGCTCACGTGGGCGATTCGTTTGTGTACATTACTATTGATGTAACAAGAGATGCGATGGCCATTACATAGCAAACAAGACAAATTCTGCGACAATCTAGATTAGTGAATAGGGTAAAATAATTGTGGAGTGAAGGAAGAAGGACGCTTGTAATGAATTCAGATGCTGCAGCATTCATGAAGAAAGCTGTAGTTGTGCTGAAAGTGTTTTATCCGAATTTAATCCACTTCATTGCTTTAGCCTACGGGCTTCGAGTTACTGAAGAGATACCAGCTGTGTTGTTGTTTTGTTTTTCTAAAATGAACATACAGTGGTTATTTCAAGCATGAAAATATGTAAACTTCAACTTTGTAGAAAGTGATTGTGAAAGCTATGCTATTTACTAGTATATCTTGTTATCAGTACAATATTTTCTTTCTAAGATAAAAACTTGTGATCTCCAATGAACGTTGTTTTATTTTGAAAAATTTGTTTAGATTTCTTTCCAGTCCGCTACATTTATAATAAACATTTTAAAACCTTTTTTTCCTGAAGACAACATTGCCCTATAAATCAACGAAATAACATCACATAAAGTACTAAAACAAATATTCCCAACTACCAATCACGTTTAAATTTCAGTTTTCACCAAAATTTCTTTGAAATTATCCGCTGACTTTTTGTCATGTGCAGTGAAGTCTTTAGGGTGGCGAGAAGATAAACGAAGTTCCTTAGGTAGAAACAGGAACATATTGTAAACTAGTGGTGCTACAGAGAGGAACAGTTTTCTTGTACTAGGTAGTTCTCTAATTTCTTAGGTTTATGCTAATTTTATCTTCCCACTCTCTTCCTAGCTACCATTTGCCGTCGCCCAAACTGCATTTTCTCAATTATTCGGTTCCCTAATAGTAGAATTGAAACATAACTTTTAATGTGTTATAAAAAGGGACAACCGTATCCTGTATGGACGTTTCCTTTGAAAACTAGCAGAATTTTTCAAGAAAATGTCGTTAATGCGTCATTGTATATGCGAAATTTGAATCTCTTTTTCACAGAAAACTTTTGAGTTTTCGAGAAACTTTATTAGAAATCATTTGAAGCACTTATACTCAAATGCAATAATATGTCCTTGTTTGTTGGAAACATAATCACAGAGTGGAAAATATTTAAAAAATTACATTTGCGAAGTTTTAGAAACAAAAGAATACATCAATGGGACATACAGATCGTGTTATATTTAGTTCATGTAGTCTTCGTTACACTCTAACAAAACAATCTGAGTTAGCTCAGGACCTGCATTACTGTTGGAGATCTCTGACAGGACCAAATTCGAGTCCCTGTCACAAGTGCGAAAGGAGCGAACGGAGGCTTCGGAGACTGGAGGCACAACTAGAGGAGACTCACAAGTCAATCGGTGAGCTAACTTTAAAGCTGCAAATTCTGGAGCAGAAACACGACAGCCGGGAAGGGCAGGAAATTGCACAGCAAGCCCTGATGAAGTGGAAACATCGCGAAAGCCAACTGAACGCGCATTCGAAGAGAAAGTGAAGGTGTTTGGTAACTATGCGGCGTCACAGCGGAAGTGTGTGCCGTGCTAAGGGTGCTGATGTG
This sequence comes from Teleogryllus occipitalis, assembly GCA_011170035.1. Taxonomy (NCBI): domain Eukaryota; kingdom Metazoa; phylum Arthropoda; class Insecta; order Orthoptera; family Gryllidae; genus Teleogryllus; species Teleogryllus occipitalis. Next base: position 72,030 of record BLKR01000577.1, read on the forward strand.
GCATTTTATCCCGGAGTTGATGTAAAACAATATGACGAGTGTAATTAAATAGTTCAAAATGATGATAATGTGGAAGTGGTCCTTATGCACGTTGGAACCAACTCGTCGAGCAGGCAACCAGTATTTGAAACTCTTAGGCAGTGCGTTACTCGGACAAACCGTGGCTAGAAATTCGTAGCCATCCGGTAGATGGCTACAAATTTATTTTACTCGCGATCGTGCCTACGATATGCTATTGTTGACTCCCTTTGAACCTTGAAATGGTAGCAGTGAAAATAGAAGAATTGTAGATTTCGTTCTGCGCACTTGTGTAATCGCCTGAAGGGAAGAGAAATCAGAAACGAACTGAAAAAGTTACAAACAGCTCTGCCCTTAAAAGGAATCCGAGGCCAAACACAAATATAGGGTGGGATTTCTCGTGAGCGAAGAAGTATATAAGCAGCAATGAAAAATCTCGCACGGAATTAATTCCGATTGAGTGACGATGGATAGTCGAATCGCATAGGCCGACAGGTACACGCAAGTAGATATTTGACTCCGCCCCAAATTGCCTCAGTCCAATCTTAAAAAGTCCTTCCTCATGGCACTAACTCAAGTCTGCATGTCAAGTGTGTGCTCTCACGTTTCTCGCACCAGTCTCTCTTAACGAGTCTTTTTTAGCTTTTCTCCATCAGTCTCCGTTAAGTAGTGCTTTTTTTTCTTTTCACATTTCTCCCGCGTGTCTTTTTACAAGTGTCCGCTCTCTAAAACCTCACCCCCTCGCTTTCTACTCCCCACCCCATTAGGAGATTTGCGTGATGCTCGGCTCCGACTGGTTCGATCAGGCTTCTGGAACCTTCCACTGCTTTTTTCTGTTGATTGGCTCTAGGCAATCCCCAATCGCCTTAGTGGGACCATAGGCACGTGGCGATATCGAAGAAAGTGGTGCAGTGTCCGCTGTCATCTGTCTGCTGATTCTTTTATGGTGCGCTCTTAGGGATTAACAGGCGAAGTGCCACCGACCTTCCTATGGTAACTGTTGCAGTGGCGGTGAAAGGGACCCGGGGACTCTTTGTACTCCTGCGAAACCTTTGTACGTGGGAGACGCGCGGACTGTTCGGCGAGAGGAGCGACTGCATCGGATAGTAAATTGGCGTGACAGGGGTCACTTGAGACACTATTGTCAAAAGTCATACACTCGTAACAATTATAAAAAGGCATTTTTCCAAATTTCCGGGCTCTATTAATGACAATATTTTGTGCGCGTTCGTCGGCAGCCGTTATGCATACTTCTTTCCTGAAAACATTGCGTAACCATTTCCGAGCTAAGCTGTAGGAAATATTCAAAATATTTTTTAATGATGCTTGAATGTAGGTGGCGAAGTAGCACCACTGGGTAATAGTGCTGTGTATAACAGCAATTGTGCCCACGTAACGGGCACACTGTACCGGCCAACATGGTTGTGGCCCACTGTGGCCGCGGGTAGTGTCGCGCCGTGAGCACGTCCAGCGGGGAAGTGAGAAGTTCGGGAAGAAGCCACCAGGCGCAGGTCAAGCGGCGGCGTCTGTTTGTAGTCACCGGGCCGTGTCGGCCCAACGATCGCGGGAGCCTTTCCCCTCCTTGCCCCGCCATGGAGGTGGGGAGTAGAAGACTCGCCCTGACGCCTCGGGGGCATATTTAAAGGGCCTCGCCCGGGGCGGTAGGCAGAGTTGGATCAGTTCGAGAGTGACGAGTAAGTGCCTAGGAGTAGTGTGATTGCGATCAAGTGCTTGTGTCTACGGTTAGTTTTTCTTCTGGCGGACTGGAACCTGGATTGTATAACGGCTTTGATTTGGATTGTGGTTTTCTGGAAATAAACTTTGTGAAAGAACTGTTGTTGTTTCATTCTTGTACATAACAAATAGTTATGTAGGAAGGTTCTGAAACACTCAACGTCCACTGCCTCAGTACCGTTTTGACATCATATGGACAATATTTATTTCTTCATTTTGGGCGGATATCTTTACCGTCTGTTATGCACTTACTAATGAAGGTGCTCAGACACATCTGCGCTACTTCATCTGATGTCATGGCTCCGTAATATTTCTTCCTACCGGACCTTTCAATTGGCTTCAGGAACGCAAACTGAACTGCTTTTGCTAGTGGTGTCCGGTTGTGTTTCGCAAAGATAAAATAAATTATTGACGTTCGCAGGCGCAGAAGGTTCTCCACCACCACAGGACGAGGACCAGGAACAGGCGATGCCAGTGCGGCCGGGAGAGCAGCGGCCTGCCCCCTCAGCACCGGAGCTGCAGGCTCACGTGCGCCTGTTCCGGATGCGGACTTTGAAATGCTGCGACTGCGACGCCATCTTCGCCTCTTCCAGGGACCTCGAGGATCACAAGCGCCAGCACTCGGGAACGCAGCCGTTGCGCCGCGGCGTCTGCAAAGCATCTCCCACCGCGTCCAGCGACCTCGCTCCTCACCAGCGGCAGCTCCCAGCAGAGCGTCCATATTCATGTTGCGTGTGCGGAAAGGCTTTCACTACCGCAGCAGCCGTCGCCCTTCACAAGCGCTGGCACAAGAGGGAGCGAAGGCGGGCGCAGCCACGCGGCGTGCCCGGAAAGGCATTTGTTAAGGCAGCTACTCACGCCCTTCACAAGCGCAGCCACTCGAGAGAGAGGCCTCATTCGTGCAACGTGTGCGGCAAAAATTTCACTATCTTAAGCAGGCTCATTATTCATAAGCGCATACACACTGGAGAACGTCCATATCAATGCGATGTGTGCGGAAAGGCTTTCAGTCAGTCAGGCAATCTGATAACACACAAGCGCACACACTCAAATGAACGCCCGTATTCATGCGATGTGTGCGGAAAGGCTTTTAATGGATCTAGCTATCTCATCCTGCACAATCGAACGCACACAGGAGAGCGCCCGTATTCATGCGATGAGTGCGGAAAGGCTTTTAAACAGTCTTGCAACCTCATCGAGCACAAGCGCACGCACACGGGAGAGCGCCCGTATTCATGCGATGTGTGCGGAAAGGCTTTTAGCGCTATCTCGCACAATCGAACGCACACAGGAGAGCGCCCGTATTCATGCGATGAGTGCGGAAAGGCTTTTAAACAGTCTTGCAACCTCATCGAGCACAAGCGCACGCACACGGGAGAGCGCCCGTATTCATGCGATGTGTGCGGAAAGGCTTTTAGTCACTCTCGCTACCTCACCAAGCACAAACGCACTCACACTGGAGAGCGTCCGCATTTATGCGATGTGTGCGGAAGAGCTTTTACACTGCGAAGCAACCTCGTTGTGCACAAGCGCACGCACACGGGAGAGCGCCCATTTTCATGCGATGTATGCGGAAAGGCTTTCAAACAGTCTAACGAACTCATCGCGCACAAGCGCACGCACACGGGAGAGCGTCCGTTTTCATGTGATGTTTGCGGAAAGTCTTTTAAACAGTCTGGCGACCTTCCCGTGCACAAGCGCACGCACATCAGACAACGACCAATTGGCTGCGATGCTTGCTCGCTTCGCTTCAGTAGTAAGTCCGCGATGATATCTCACTGGCAACGCATTCACGTGATACAGTGAACTGTGGATATTTCTGGCTAGTCCCGTAGACTTCTCATGTGTGTCAAGTAAGTTAATAAAGAGCATGCTGTGTAGCATTACAAATTAATTTAAATCAGAGTTGTGCCGTAGACTATAATTTTACGTCTACGCGTGTTTTCTACACGTAATCCAAACGTAGTCTACATGACTTTTTTTACACGTAGACTACGTAGACAATGTAATCTATGTAGACTATTTTTTCACATCAAATAACTCAGAAAAGTTTATAATAAGTAGTAACAATAGGAGCTTGTCGAAATTAATATTAAAAATTTTATTTTCGATTCAATAAGTCAAACAAAATATACCACTCTTCCAGCTTCAATTCAACCAAAATTCCGAAATTATAAAATTAACAATCAAATATTTGTACATTTAGGTTGATTTTTACTTGGCATACTAGGGATTTTTTAAGTTAATTATTAAATCTGAACACGTTTCCAAATTAAATATTTACCATTCTCCAAGGTAAATTTTCAAATTTTTGTCTTTTTATTTAATATTATTTTTATAACGTTGCTTTCTACATATTAATCATTATAAGTTCAGTTTACCTACCCTTTTTCTTTGTATTGAAGAGGTCTGCATGTCTGACACATGCAACATCTTAAATACGTATATAATATAAACGAATGTTGAATTTCCTTAACTTGGTGAATAGAAACTATTTTTAAGGGTTATTTTCTCTGAAATAAAACAGGGAAAAATTTGGTTTCTTTGATTTTATTTTCTGAAAAAATTTCATAATATACAATTGTCCCTTTAACAATATTAAATGGTTCAGTAATCATCTGCATTGTTGTTATCCAACCTTTTGTGAGTATAATAAATATGAAGTAGTTTTGATGATCTTTCAAAATCTAAACGATTTCTGAGTGGTGAATGTATGTAAGACCAATTTGAAAATACACGTTCCACTTGAGCAGAAGAAGCAGGTATTTTCAGAAGTTTCAAAGCTAAGTTGCTTAACTCTGGGTGATGATGTTTTGCCATATTCCAGAACACAACTGGGTCAGTGATATTCTTCACAAATAGTTTTTGAAAAATACCAATCTTTTCTTGAAACTCGTGAAGACTGCGTATTCCCAAATGGCTCAGTTCATCTAAAAGAAAGTCCTGTACGTTTTGAATCCTGATACTCAGCAGCAAATATTGAGCATCATTACAGTACTTGTGATGGAGACAAAAAGCAGTGAGAGCACATATATTGAGAGACATTTCTATCCTATGTTTTACATCAGTTTCAAGTTTATGAAATTCATTAGGGATTGTTAGATTCAACCACAGATGAGTTGAATCAGCAATCGAAGTGTTTGGATTCTGACAAACATTAATTAATGAACAAATTGGTTCAAAAAGTTTTATATTGTCTCGAACCTCATCAAGAAACTCATCATCAAAAATTAATGCTCTTACAGGTGGTTTTATTTTTCTGAATCGGCTGTCGTTGGCAATTAGCATTTTCATATGTTGTATATTTTTCATCAGACAGACAAACGAGTCTCTATATGAACACCAACGAGTATCACAAGGAGCTTTTATCCTGCAACCACCTTGTTTTCGTAAGGCGCTCTCAAAGTCTACATGTCTGAATTCCTTTAATATAATTTGGACCTTACTTACTAGACTTTCATATAATACATCTTTTGCAAGCAGATTGCCAATATGACTATTACAATTACTGTGCCACAGAGAGACAGTTTTTCCCATTTTCAACATATTAGAGGCATTATCAGAAACAACAGCATAAACTGTAGTGTTATACAATGATTTTGCCTTAACAACAGATTCATTAACAATATCACCAAGCCTACTACCAGTTTCTGCCTCGCCACTTAAATCCCAAGCATTAACAAATGCTTGTGCACCACCAGCGTTATGAATCATTGTCACAGCAGTTTTTGTATTGTTGGATGTATTCTTTCATCCATCAATTAATAATACACTTTCCTCAATTTTTTCCTTACACAACATAACACATTCTTTATATTTATTATCAAGTAAGGTGGTTGCTAATGCTTTACGACCAGGTAAATGCTTAGCATAACCAGGGCGGAGAGTTTTAACAAAATTTTTGAAATGATCAGATTCTACAACACTAAAGGGAATATTGCATCCAAACATTAGACTACTGAGTTTTGAATTTAATTCTTTTATTTCTTCATCAGAAATCCTATCAACAAAATTATCCAGTGAATTATTTTTCTTTCGCTTTTGTTTAATGGAAGAACTTTGCAACGCCGATGAAATTGAATTAGGAGTGGATTCAATGTTTGTATTAAAGTTCTCACTGTCGCAATTCGATGGAGATGAAAGGAAGGTGGCCTGGGTTGAACAACTTGAAGTGGCAGTTCCTGGCAGTCCACTGAAACTTGCATTCCTGTCTTGTCAAATACATATTCTTCAAGTACCATCTCTACCTGCTCTAAATCAATGTCTTGTATGCAAGTTTCAGAGACATTTTCACAGTTCTCATTAGAATTGTCAGTCCTTTGTGTTAGAGTAGCTGCTGGTATTTTCTGCTTGCAATTACCTCTACAAAAAAACAATAACCCCATAACATACATAATCAGATGCATGTAACCAGTATTTACTTTCAATTCTTCTTGTAAAAATGTAATGTAAATAGTAAAAGTAATACGTAATAATTTCATTCTTACCTGTGTGCTTCTAATCTAGAAGATGAAGTATTCGTAAGTTTCTTCTTGCATACATTGCAGTGAGCGTAATATTTCCCGTTTTCCTTTAACAGGATAAAATTTAACCTGTCGAAATTATTATTTGCAGTCCTTGGCATTTTAGGCGCTTTACTTTTTCGGGAAACAGAAGGAAAACAATTTCATATGCTCTATTCGGTGCTTGTAATATACATTATGTAATCAAAGCAATGTACTCACAATTTACAATAGCCACGATCGCAGTAGAAACTTGTTTCTTGTGCTGTTTGTGTGTGTTCCAGTGTTGCCAGATGCTTTCACCCGCCTACCCCCAGATGGCGTTCTGAAAACCACTAAAACTTGGAAAAAAAACCCAAACTGTTAATTAATCTATAATTAATAATTAAGTACCAAATATATAGAAATTATATTAAATAATATATATTTTTCACATAACTTATTTATAGGAATACTTATTATTATCATCGAACATATGAACTTGATTAACAACTATAAATCAATTTAAATCAATTGTAGGGAAATTGTTAACTATACTTACACACTAATATTACTAGTTACTCTTCGCTTAATTCGATTGCTGAATACTCAATTAATATTACTTATTTATAATAACTAATTTTTTAATCATTTAAAAAACCCCTAAAAAAAATCCCCCCAAAATACCCACCAAAGACGCAAAAAAACCCTAATTTTAGGGGGGGAAACCCTGAACTGGCAACACTGGTGTGTTCGTATGCATCAACATGAATCGGACACGTTCCTTCCAAGTGCAGTGTCACCAACCCGGTGCTCATATAGACCCTCAATGTCGCCAACCTTTTCGCCACTCGCAAGAGAGGCAGACTGAAGTATTTTTAATACTTCACAGGGGAAGAAGGCAAATCCAGTCACTCTTCTCACTCGCCCCATAAATATTTTTGAAGCAAAACAATATTAACTTGAAATTTTACATATGTTTGTTCATAATGGTAGTACTCCTTTGGGTGTGATCCAATCAGTATGTGGTATTTGTTTTGGATAAATGAGTATAATTACAAAAAAATGTTGGCTTTGGGGGTCGGAGCATATCCCTCGTAGTTTCGCCTCTGCCCCACAAAAAAGATAATTACCGTTGTTTACGTGTAGACGTAGACTACGGTTCTAGGTGTTTCCACATAAGAAAAGACCCGAAAAATTCAAGATGGCGGAGTTTCGGCACTGCCAACCTCATCGAAATAAAACGCGAAAGCACCAACGCGACTTGTTTAAATGTACGTAGTGGCCTTCAAAAATCCAGATATGCTGAAATGATTTGTTAATGTTGTTTTACGACTTATAAATCGCAACAGGCATATGGTAAAAAAATTTAATTTATATATGAAATTTTTTTATTAATTAATTATAATATTAAATATAATACTTTTAATTAAATTACTTATAAATTTAAAAATATTTGAACTCTCAGAATTAATAAAATCTTATTGAAACTGAAGAAGAAATGAAATAGTAGAATGTTATTTTATTATACAATAGGAAAAAAAGGTATAAACAGGGGATTTATAGAATAAAGATGAAATGAAATGCAAGACTCAAAATTTTAATTTTCAAACAGTACACAATGAAGTGAAATAAAACTCTTCTTTACTGAACTAGAAATATTTGTATAATAATGGTTTTATGCACGTAATATCGACACATGACCACGATCAAAGCGGACACATGACCACGATCTAAGGAATGAACAAATCTACTGTATGAAAATGACAATGTTTGAAATTTCATGAAAATTGAATTGATCAGATATATGATTTGATATAATGCGAAGGTTCAGTAAAGAATAAACTGATGCACCATGGGTGGTCAATTTTAATGACAAATTGCAAGGAGCAGTCATTAAAATTTTGTGAACACCGATGGTCCACAGCAATTTATTTTCACAAAAATTATTGAATTTTTACAACAATTTTAAAGCCTAACGTCCCTGGGCTTACAAACATTACAAAACATCCCGGCATTTACCTTAAGCGATCGGGGAAAACAAAGGAGTAAGTATGCTAATATATATATAAAAAAAATTGAATAAAAAAGTGAATTAATCCTCAATTGGATTGTAAAAATATTATCATTAAAAACCAACATTAAGAAATTTGGCAGACTTTACAAATTAATGAACTACTTGAAAATTTTACATATATTGATAGCATACCCATCCTCCTGATCAGGATGACGACTGAGGGTCAATTTCTAGCATGCATACAGAAACATAAGTCAAAATAATGGAGACATTTACTATACATAAAATAATATAAATAAAAAATTCCATATTTAGAAAATGAAAAATCTGGTAAGAACAGCTACCCTGCAACATAGAACAATCAATGCAGTATCTTTTGTCCAATCATGATAAATTCAATAAACAGACATGTTATTGTTATAAGATCAAAAATTATTCCTAGGAAATTATGTTCTTGCAATGAAAAACAAAAAAATTAAAAAAGGAATTATCACGTTTAAATAAAAAAAATTGCTACTTAACTTATATATTACTTGAAACTCCTGCAACATATGAAAAACGAAATTGTCCAGAAGAAAATTTGGCCCAAGAATTTTTGCTTCACATTACAGTATTCAATATAATATGTAACCAAAAAAAAATTACCTACAAAACCAATAAAATTTACAAACATAAATAGAAAATCATTGAAAAATAACTTAAAATGAAATGTTAATAACCAAAAAGTAATAAAGCGCATCAGTAGTAAACATTAAATTTTACTCTATATCATGCCAAATAATAATTTGGCATAACATACTGATTACCATTTGAACAAAACATCTAAATAAAATGATGTATGTTCTGAACTCCATTATTGCATATCTGCAATAATGATTGCAGATTATTATTATTAATAAATGTAATGTATTGATGTAATATAATGTATTAATGTAATGTATGTTTCACACACATGTCAAATCTTTGAAGTGTATTCATTTATATCACTTAGCATCATAATCATAACTGTGATCATATATTTACCATTTTTCTATAATAGTGTATTGAAAACTTCACCTGATTTATTGCCTCATTCCACACAGCTTTAGTTCTCTCCATTCCTTGCCCTGGCCTTTCACATACGGTTTTGTGGTAGTACCCTTTTGAAATGCCCCACACATGTTCAGTAGGATTGAATTTGCAATGATATGGTGGCAGCCTCAAAACTGTGTGCCCTTCTGCAGCCAGCATGTCATCAACTACATACCTTTACCAATACATTGCTGAGGTCAGTTAGTTATTAGATTTATATTTCATTTATTTATCACAAGTGTAGACGCATATATTTGTACGTATTTAAAGTATATATTTTAATATTTTATTACAATGATGCAACAGAACAAGATAATATGATGCAAAATATTAATGAAATGTCTTCTTTAACGCACTGATATGTATCTTGTGGTACCTTTTTATCCTTTCACAATGTTGGCTTGCCAGGGCAGCAAGTGAGATTTTATTTGCAGCTTCTGGCACTCGTACTCCTCGCTGGTTCAGCCATTCCTAAAAATAATTTTCTTTGGTTACATTACTTATTTCATTAAGCACAATAGTTTCATTTCATTTCTGATACGATCAGTTGATCCTTTCGCCACTTTGTTGTTGGATGCCTCTCTACCTGCCTTGAATGGTATGAAGCATTATCCATGACAATGATGCAAGGTCTTAAATTGCGAATGCCAGGAATCAGTTGTTTCTTAACCCAGGATTCAAAAGTAGAACAGTTCATTGCTCCATGATAATCTTGCCCCCCTTTTTAGGTCAGTAGCATATATCAGATCAGCACCTACAAAATGTCATGCTTCGTACACATGCCTCAGTTTGTACATAATTAATGCCATTAAAACTGAAAACATTTGTACCTGGTACAAAACCTTCTCTCGTTCCTGCATGAACCACAACTAGCCTCCTTCCCTCTGGTGGTCTTTTAATTACTCCTTTACTGGTGCCTTTAATGGTAGTTGAACCTAACTGTTTCTATACAATTAGAGACTATACTGAGCATCACAAGAAAAGTAACATTAATTTTAACAATGATACATAATGCATTAATTACCATTTGGACTGTATAATTGAGTATAAACAACCTGTAACAACTATTGTAACACAGCTTCCGGGTCAATGACCCCCATCTCGATCAGGTTTTTCGTCCAGTTTCCCTGATCCATTGAGCAAATGCTGAGATGGCCCCTTGTTTTGCTTCTGGACATAAATGTAACTTCATTTTCTGTGCACGTCTTCTAGAATTCAGTGGGAAATACAATTATTCAAATTATCGTTTCCATGTTGTCGCGGCAGGAAGTAATAAGAGCCAAAATTTATTGCTTATTTATCCTTGAAAATAGATTTTATTACATGGGAGTTTTTTGTTTGTTTTTTTTCTCCCTTTCAAAATTCAAAATTTATTGCTTATTTATCCTTGAAAATAGATTTTATTACATGGGAGTTTTTTTGTTTTTTTCTCCCTTTCAAAATTCAAAATTTAAGTAGTATATGACTTAGTGTAGGGATCACAGAATTTTGAAAATGTGCACACAATTCACTTTTCCCCATAGCACGTCATACGCAGTTTTTTAACTGTTTTTTTGACGTAAAATAAATAAATAATGAAAATTATATTTCTGTCTCAATTTTTACACATAAGTAATATATATATATATATATATATATATATATATATAGAAACGCACCGCGTTTCTGCCTAAAGAAACGGTGATACAAGTAAGAGTACGCGGCAAAATGGTTGCCAGAGGGCGCCCGCTAGCCACAAGAAACAGCTACGGGCGGCGAAGTGTTGTCGGTTGGCCGAAGGCGTGAGAAAAGACGCCGCGAGGCTTCAGTGTACGGCCGGTCGCCTGTAAGGAAGGAAGTACCTGGGGCTGCTCCGCGTTCGAACAAGGTAGAATAGTGTCGCGAACGAATGAGCGCTGCCAAAAGTGATTGACGGACGAGTTGTGCTAGATATTACCATCATTAGTGGCTCGGACGTAGTGCCAGAGTAACAGCTATTATCCGGGGTAGTACTGATCGAGAGAACTTGTGTGCAGAGGAGTACGCCACGAGACTAGTAGCCTGGTGAAATGGTGAGACACGTGCTAGTAAACTGTACCTTGAATAATTAGTGGCGTTTGTCAGCTCGCGGAAGGTGACATCGAGTAGATCTGGGTGAACTGGAAAGGAGTTCAGCGGGGAGGCGCAGAGGCACCGTGGGAAGATTACGCTGGAGAAAGTGCTTCGGAAACGCAGCGCATCGCATCGGCTGGCCCCCAGTGGAGCGGGCATAGGCAGCACAGCGAAGGAGTACGAGACAACCCGAGAGTCCCCGAAGCCGCCGACGCTCGAGGGGGAGTATTAAACGGTAAATATTTTCTCGATCGATGTAAGATCGAAAGAACTAACAGTGATTCTGGGTGAGGTAAAGAAAAGGATAAAGACCATCACAGATATTCGTGATCAATAGTGATTTGTGTAGAATAATAAATAATTCATGTTTATTTTGTTCACGGAACAATGGTGTCTGATTAATAACCCCGAGCCCATTCACGAAAAAGAACACCTGTCCCTTGCAAATAAATTTACTGCGAACAAGCCGGGCTTACCGGTTCGTCTCTCTCTCTCTCTCTCTCTCTCTCTCTCTCTCTCTCTCTATATATATATATATATATATATATATATATATATATATATATATATATATATATATTCAGAATAATACATTTTCAAAGGGCTCTTTTACCATTCATATAGATCCATGTCTCATCAAGGTACACTACAGTCTTTGGGTTTTGACTTCTCTTATTTTTCATATAGTCTGCCACAAAATATAGCCTCTTTACAATTATTTCATTTGACTCTCAAATACGAATATTTGGGTCTCCTTTCCTCCATGCTAAACCATTTCCTTAATAATTCTGTACAATGTTGTGCATGACCCTCTGAATGAAAAAATATAATTTTCCTTCACGTACTGCCAAACATCTGTGAGAGTCTTCTGCCTGTTGCAAATGAATAGGTCTTTAGAAAGTCTTCAAAAAGTGAGCCACATACTTCATCATTCCTCTAAATATAAAATATCTTACCATTATCAGCTTCCTGGTAAATATATCTGCTAATAGCTTCTCTTGCAAATCCATCAGCTGAATCTTTCACAGGTCGTGAACGCTTCCTCTTCTTACTTTTAATAGATTTTCCTGCCTTATAGTCCCTAATAACGTTTGCCAGAGTTGTATAAGGTCTCTGTAATATATGAATATATTTCAATAAAATAATTTTGATTCACACACACATGTTCATTGTGAAGACGTTCTTGAGGCATGCAACAAATAGTCAATAATTATTGTGACATTGATGGCTTACCCCCACAATTACAGCTACCTTTGCAATGACACTGCTCTCAGGAAGTTTCACTTCTTTATGAGAATTTTTCTCGCTCTTGTACTTATAAACATTAAGGACCTGCCTTTCACCACTCGATAAAATCCACTTCCCCTTCTGCTTCACTGGAGAGTTATTTCTGGAATTACCTGACATTTTTAAAAATGTCAAGCCCAGCGCACAATAAGATTTCCCTTAGGAAACAATTCGCGCACTGGAAACGGAAAAAAAAGGCTTTTCAGCACGCAAGTGCGGGATGCGGCTCACTCGCATAAGCTCACAATCTCCACACGTTTTGCTGGTTGAAACCGTTGAAGTTGGCACAAATTCATTTCGCTCGCATGCATGCCAGTCTCCAGCCAAAAAAAAGTCCCTGGCAGCTATACTTCCATTACGTGGGGAATTTACGTTGGGGTTGGCACCTACTTTCTCCAACTTAAATGGTAATCAAAAGTCCCTAAGTCAATGTAGTATGTATGACGGGAGGTTGGTATTGCTAAGCTCTCTGGGTCACATCTTACGTGAAATAAATCTTTACGCATAGACGCACATCACTGATTTAAATCAGTGTGAACGTTGTACATGTAAATGATTTGTGTATTTCAATTATGAATTATTTAAGTAATAATGAAGTGGTATGTGAAGTCTGTAGATATATTTTATGAAGAAAGGAAACGTATTTTAATGTAAGTTTTACATGTGGGAGTATTGGTATTACTAAATGTGTAATTTAAAATCTTCCCATGTGTCTACTAACCAGAAGTTCCGGAGCAGCATGTTTATGACGCTTTTTCGAACCAAGCCATATTTTTGAATGTAATAATGGTTTACCAGTTCAGACATTTTGCATTTTATAAAACATGAATAAACCTTTTTGCACTACACATTATTGTTTATTTGCTCATCAAGTGGTGCTAAAGCAGCACATATTTTCTCATCCGTACTTTTAAACAAATTTACGCGAAAAGTATTCAAATTTTCGAAATTTGTACATGACCTTTTTCAAAATCTTTCTTTCAAGGAACAAATTTCATTAAGGCTAAATGCACCGGAAAATACTTATAGGAAAAATCGATAGATCGCAACTCTATCACACGGAATTTACTAGATCGATAACGTCTGAACAAATTGTCCGAATTTCCATCTGTAAACGGTATTGGACTCCTTTTTAAAATAGAATTCACCCTACGATGCCGTTTTTTCCAAAAAAATTAAAATTTCTCATAGTTCCGGGGAGAAATTAAAAAATGTGGGTTTATAGCGCGGTGACGACGTGCTTCCTGAATTCAACGCCGTGTCAGTCATGCAAATCGGATGAATAGGAGGGGCGTAAAGTGAAATTTCGGAAAAAATACCTGACCCCCCTCCCTTCACGCTTTCGTCCCCCGACCCTTTTGGGGGCTCCCTCGACGGGGCCGAACGGCCAAACCCGGCGGCCTGCGGCACGGGAGGAGGCCGTGCTCTCAGGCAGGCAAGCCGGGCAGTCGGTTTATGGTTTCGTCCCTTTCAATCTCAATATATTTTTCTCCACTTATCAAACTAGTGATGCTGTAACACAACCAAACGGTCTCATATCATCTGTAATAGTCGTATAAAACTATATATCTTGTTCACATATTTCCGTCTTCGAATACCATCAAAAAGTTATTTGAAGCACTAATCAAAATATCAATTCCGATTTGAAAACTGATTTCAAAAATAAAATTGAACTAATTGTGTAGATATCACCAATATTCCATGTCCTAACATCTTATTTTACATACATTTTACTTCTAAGATCTTCCGTTATCATTCCACTACCAGAAAGAATGAGCCGAAATTACGCACGAGCTCTTTTATCCTGCGACTCGATTTTTGATCTCAAAACGGCGTTTGTCTCCTTCATAGACTTCACCTGATGAATCTGTTTTCCCAAGTAAAATCGCCGAAGCTAATTTTAAAACTGTTTTCGTACTTTCGGACGAATTTGGAAAAGTGGTTAAATAGCGCGCAGACCAGATGTCTCCAGAATCCAACGCCATATCATACACTGAAATAAGATAAATAGAATTCTATAGAGAAATGTAGAAAACAGAAAACCTTCAGTAACGTTAACATTCTCTTTCGCGGCACTGCCCGACGATCTCTTGGCTAGAGTCTAATGGCTGGATTCTAATGTAATTACATATGTTTCTGTGTACTGTTCTGAAATTTGTGATCTTGGCAAATTGTTAAAATCTTAACAAATATCTAAATTTTTCGTCACATATTTTGTACCGTATTTTATACATTTTGCTGATTCTACAATTTTTACAAATTACCAATTTTCTTGAAATTATTAATTTTGAAAAACGTTTTCTTTTAAATTTGTTGTGATTTTTTTAGCAATAACCATATTTTGTCTTAAACTAATTCAGAAATGTCTCACGTAAAGATACTGAAGAAAAAAAGTTTTTCTGCTCGTCCTTGAGGTTTTTACGTGCGTACCATTGTTTTAATTGCTGACAGAGATAAATAAATTCTCTTACACAAACAGAAGGCAGAGAAAGAATTTATTTTTAAATTCGATTTAATGAATATTTTATTAATAGAATTTTAAATTGTTAACATTTTACTTTCTTCCTCTTCTCAATCTAAGAAGAGAAAGTTATGTAATTGTGCACTGGAAAACTCTTATTGCCGGGCCCTGGTAACGTAAAAGTGGATAAATTCTGTTGCTATATAATAAATTACTTCTTCTAACTCGTGGTGTAGCGAGAATGCATATTTTATGGGTCCTTGATACCTAAAAATTGATTGACGCCAAAACGTGTCTGTCCGTTTGTGGTCAACGCTAACGCCTAAACCGTTCTGCCGATTTTCTCCAAAATTGTTATTCCCCAATCTACCTGAAAGAACCTGAGCCTTTGGGAGTTTCGAACGGATATTTTGATTTTTGATGGTACTTTACATTAAGTTTCAAAACCATTTTCAAATTCTTCTCAAAACGTCACCAAATTATTTGATTAAATTTTGTCCTTGGGTAGCATACAGAACGCAAGAGAAATGTGCAATTATGGTGTTTGTTGCCATCCCTTATTTTTAGAAAATTGCTGAAGTGCAATTTTTTGGGCGCCTTCCTTCAACTATAATATTGATTTTTTTTCCTTACTGAAATCTGTTCTGACAGATCTGGAAATAAGATCATGTGCAATGGTTGAAAAATATGAGTTTTGTACGTGCAGTTTGGGACAAAGTAAATGCAATTGAAACAATTGTAACTTTTTCTCAAAACGAGCTCCAATTTTTTTGTTTAAAGACTGTTAAATATGTTGCTATTCTCACTTTCACCCAACCCGCCGTATTTGCGAAGATTGCAAAGGTCATGTACAGTTCATTGCAAAACCGCGTTGTTTTAGAGTAATTTGAGAATGCAATTGATGTATATATTAAAAATATCTCAAAAACCACTTCAATTTTTTCTAGGGATAGAAGGGACGCTTAGGATTCCCATTTTCGTTGAACTATCAATTTTCGAAAATTGCGAATTTAGAAATAATGCCAGAAAGTACGTGATGTTGTATCCTAGCTAGCTTTTATTTAAAATTGTATTGTAAGGATACTTACGCAGTGTAATTGTACGAAATGTTTTGTAATGAAATTTGTTGTTACATATTGCAGGAAAATCTGATTTTACATATTCGTTTTTTAGCGTTTTCCTTACATATTTATGTTCATATTTTGCAATTTCACTCTACAATTTTTTCCGGACTTACTCGTGGCAAACTACGCTCAAGCTGGGAACTGAGAATAGTACATTGCTGATCGCACATAGTTTATAGACAGGGTTGAGCAATATTTAAATACTTGTATTTGAAATATGTATTTTTGTATTAAAAAAACGTTTTGAGTTTTTTGGGCATGTATTTTGCAGATATATTTAAATACATAAAATAGATGTATTAAAAAAAGAAATACTTCTATTATTGTAAATACAAATGAAAAAGAAGACAACAAAAATAGTTTGTTTTTCTTTGATTCTGCTAGTGAATGCCCCTTATTGAATCTAAAAAGCTGTAGATTTTGATTTCTCTTCATTTTTATGTGATAACTCTAAATCTTTAAAAATCTAAACAATTATCCAACTTTTTTTTCTTGTAACACAAGTTTATGTTCATCCGCGCCAGTTGAATGACTTCTCCTTTGCGCATTTTATACATTCGCCAACTAGGAGTTCATTGTCTGATGATTTGTTTGAGAGAGTAGTCGTTTTAAGAAAATTCCATTTATTTGATTTAGAGATATTTTTGATATTGTTGTATACTTGAATATATATAGTTATTGTTCAGAAATTTGCATGACTGTCAATTAATTTATTGTAGTTGGCAATAACATTATACCGTTTCAATAAAAAAATATGCAATACAATTATATTTACTGCATTTTGAGTATTTCGAGTATTTTAAATGTATGTATTATTCGAATCAAAAAGTAATGTTTTTTGAGTATGTATTTAAATACTGATTTACAAAGTTTTAGGGCAAAATATTTCAATAGTATTAAATTTTAAGTAATTTGCCCAACCCTGAACCGGGCAAACTACCTTCTATTACCAATCGTTCTCCCGTCCTTTCTGTGAGACGCTCATAGCGAGTATGCTTGTCATTTGCCCTTTATGTATGTTTGATAAGTCTCATTCAAGACGCGAGAAAAATAAGCAAATTTTGGCAGATTCGACAGTGTACTCATTACACAGTTTCGCAGGTGTCAGATATGCCTAAACACCTTGAGTTTGGTCACAGAGGAGACCAAAAGGAAATTTGCAATTGTGAGATACAATTATGCTTTATAATTATTAATTATACAGTATTCTGTTGTACATAACCATCAATTTTAATAAATGGATAGATCTTGACCATGACTATTTTATATTGTCAACGTTCATTTCAGTATACTATATACTATTCTTTTAATGAAATGAAATAAATTTAATAGGTAAGCTTTGACAATTAAATTTTGGTAATGTTTTGAAAGTCCTCACATCGTGATTGCCCCAAGGACGTCGTCGCTACATAATTATTTTGTATTTGAACACAAATCGAACATGTTTAATTATATCGGTTAACTTCAAATTATTCAAACAAAAATTAATTTATTCATTCGTGCTAAAATATGTTCTTCATTATTACATATTATTCCTCACACTGTATTTTCATCTGTGATCACTGACAAATGCTACATGAGTCTTCATGTAGCATTTGTGTCTACACAGGGTTGCTTTCACTCTAGTTGTCAATATGTTCACATACCATCTGCCTCAGTCAGGAAGTTCCAGTTACTCGAAGCATTTATTTTAGCTGTTGAAACCCTCACCTTTCCCTAGCTTGAAATAAATAGGAAATAAAACTTGGTTGGAATAAATAGGAAAAATGGTTTTCCAAAACATAGCACCCACACTTCTCAATAACAAATAAAATACTCTTGTATAACACTAGAATAAATTTAATATTTAAATAAAATTTTTGACGAATACTACAATAAGAAAGTAAAGTATTTACATACAGTTAGCATATATTTACATACGAAGTATGTAAAAAGTTGCTGTTCCATATTGCAACACTAGAATGGCTAGTGTTGGCATCTTCCTTGGAGCCGTTTTGTCGCATATTTGCTGTGATGTAAGCAGTTATTTACCTAGTATGATCATTCAGCATGTTCTGACAATATTATAACCGAAAGTGCATATATATGCATTTTTCAGTAAAAATCGAAAGGGATTGTTTCTGGATTTGTCCCGACTAGTTGGGTATCTAACCATAGATACCTCTCAAGAGGTCCGAGTCTTCATGGTTTTCTTTCGATTTCTACGGGTTATGGAAATTTGTAGTATAGATCACTGAAAAATCTTTAACCCATTAACTCCCAACTTATTTTTTATTTTATATTTCACTTTTATTGATTACATGTATTATTGGAGTTAGTGAAATACCGGAAATTAAAACAAAACGTAGTTTTCACTTCTAGTTCTTTATTTATGTGTCGATCTATAAATAGACCGCTGGGCGAATTACGATTCTAACAGAAAATGTGCGACCCACAATACACTAAACTAAAACTTAATTTTAATATTATATTTATTTGTTCTATGAAAACATTTACGCAAATAAAGTTTGAATTAGTCTATTAACAATTTTAAAACGCATTTCTTTTACAATGTATGGAAAGGTTCGAAACACTTTCGACAAAGCGTTACATTGCATTTCTGACAGAAAGTTAGTGACCTTCCTTTACATCCATCATACTGATAGCGCCTTTGAGATGCTTGCCTAAATAATGACCTTTCCCATTATACCGCATATCTAGTGAAATGTTTCTGTGTGATGACAAGCTTGGGCGATCCACTGTCCGTCGTGTAGCAAACATCTTCAAATATTGCACAGTGGTATTTCTGTGAAATTCTAGAAGATCCATAGACTCTTTTCCATGAACTGTTCTGTTCAGAATCCAAGCATTCACCAGTGCTATATTCATAATTGTTGTGAAAAGGGGCCAATACCACTTTTCCCTCTAATTGAAACATGTGTTTTCCCCCAAGCCAGTCGTGGTGATCCACGCCTCCCATGTGAACATTGTAATTTTTTATTACTTGAGGTTGGCCTATATTTATTCTCGTTCCGAAGGCTTTACTCTACCGACTTGTAGGAGCGATTGGTTTTAAAGTATCAAAATTTGTTCCTACTGAAACAGCCTTGTTGTCGTGCCATCTGACAAAAAATACTTCACCAATTTCATTAAAAGTATAATCGTACGAACCTCTTGGCAATTTTTGAATTTCTTTTCCTGTCAAAAGAGGGCAACTTGGAAGTTTGTTTTCTCTTATTGTGCCTGTAGCTCTCATTCCAATTTCTTTCAAATGTACTAATAGATCTATGCTGGTAAAAAAAAGTTTTCAAAACCACCCGAATTCCAAGACAATTTTTTTTTCCAGTCGCTTTCAGCCTTGCCACTAGATTCCAGTTCTTTTCCACAATACAGATCAAAAACACAAAAAACATTGGAACTGCTCAATGCTCACAACTTGTAACCAAATCGAATGGGTATTCCCTTACAAATTGTTTGAGCCTGTTGTGACCATAGCCTCTCAATTGACAAATTCTCTTCGAAACACCCAAATTGCTGAAATGAATTTAGTGTCGTAATTAGAAATTTAACTTTGAAACCTTTGTCTATCATATTTTCTTGTGCGCTGTTTTTGTCACAAAAATGCTGATATCGTTTTATTTTCTGTAAACGATTTCTTGACAATGCGTTTATCACAACATCGATTCCTAAATAGTCTTCTTCTGACCAATACATTCTCTCTGAGGGTAAAATATGATACCCGGAAAACAGCAAAATTCCTAGAAACACTTTTAGTTCATCTACATCTAAGGTAAATTCAGAATAATTTTGTGGTCACATTCTATCTTTCAAGGAACAAATTTCATTAAGAAAAAACTGCACTTTTACAATTGTAGTTGCCGAAAAAATCTAAACTTTTGCAATTTTCGAAAAATTAGGGTTTTCAACGAGTATGAGACCCGCCATTCTCTTAACGGTCCTTCACACTATCCAACAAAATGTAATAAAAATGATGGGACTAACTTTTTCAGAATTTTGAAAATGTTTCTGTCTTCATGTAATGTATCCTCGAAAATTTTAATATAAGTATCAAATTCAAGACTCCGCAACATCAGCCAGATCAATTATGGACCAAAAGTTGCGAATCTCTTCAACCAACACTTTTCTAGAATTGCGGATGATCTCACAAAGGAACTAAAACCTCAAAAAATTAAATTTCATATGCTTCTCAAAAAAATTTCCGCACGATGTTTATTTACGAAACTTTTTCGAACGAAATCTTCATAATCGTCAGTAAACTAAAAAATTAATATTCATTTGGATTAGACAGGGTGGCCAGCGAACCTGGAATCCTTGAAAATCGGGAGAAAACCTGGAATTTGAAACAGTCTGGAAAACCCGGGAATTTAATTTGAAAACCTGGATTTTTCCTAACATTTATCACTTATCATATACGGCATCGTATTCAATAAAGTGCAGTATTCAACTCGTTACATGTTAACGGCGAGTATAAAATCGAAGTACGTATGAGAAGTGTCATGTGTTTCCCTAAGGATCGCCAAGTTCCTGACTTGTGCATAACACAACTTCAAACACTGTTGTATATTGTAGGAAGACACCGAAAAAAAGATGATTTTTGCAATTTTCGAAAAAATCATGGTTTTTAACGAATGTGAGATCACCATTCTGATAAACGGCCTTCACACTATTCAAAAATAAAATTTAATCAACAACGTTGGGAGATGTCCCAGGGGTGTCATGTAAAGTACCCCCTCCCCCAAAAAACAAGGTATTTCTTTCAAAGATAAGGGTCATTCAATGTAATCGCCAGATCGATTAAGGAATATGAAGTTTGAAGAATATCGGCTAAACGGTTTAGCCGCTAGCTTCGTTCACTGGACAGACGGTCGAACGTTTTGCTGTCGGAGTTTTCGGCATGAATGACCTACAAAACGTGGATTCTACACCACGTGTTGGATTTCCCCACCTAAATTTAGCAGCTGGATTTATCCACTTTTTCGTTTACAGGGCCCGGCAACGAGTTTTTCGACCGAAAATTCGCTGCTTTTCCCCGCAATATTACATAACTTTCTGTTTAGCGCGTAAGCGGTAGAAGGTAAGAATGTGTTGTAATGTGCGAAAAAAATGGAAAATTTATATTCTCAGACCTGGAAAACCGGGGAAAAACCTTGGAATTCCAAAAACCCTGATCGCTGGTCACCCTCAGGGTGGCCAAGGATGATTTATCGCTCACTTGGCTTGCTTAATCTATAGTTAGTGAATATTGTGTAACGATACCGAATATTGTACCCCGGATAATCGTAAACAAAATGCTGCGTAATCACGTGCTGGCGCCTTTTGCGTCTTTTCTGAGCCGTCGGGCGGCTAATTCGTTCCGCACAGCTGCAGCCGCGACACCTCGGCGCCAGGCAAACGGGGGGAAACTGTGTTTGTTATCGCCAACGCCGACGCGGGTCTCTCCCTGGGGATCTAGCTGGGAAAGGGGGCTGCGCAGTTCGGAGAGAACACCTCTGTTTATTTACAAAAAGTGTGCGAGTGAGAGCGCATTATGGAAAATTCCGCTCGACACACCGGCAAGATACAGGAGCTGATTGGACAAAATTTAGTTAAGACGTAGAGACTTTTCACCAATGGAAGCACGTTTTGGCAAAATTTTCTCGAAACTTCTAGAACATTTGGGAAACTGGGAGGGAGAAAAGGCTTGTGAGCGCTGGCATGCGCCGAGCAGGCACATCAGAACGGTGGGAGAGATCACAGTAGGCGGATCAGAAGGGTAGGAGAGGTGAGCGCTGACGTGCGCTCAGCTCGCAGAACAGTAGAGCGGGAGAAGGGCAGTGTCCCTCTACTTTGAATTGAGGACGAGTAGCTCCTCCGGTTACTCACTGATCGAGTATAATTTTTTGATCTCTGCCGATCACGCCCGCGTCGGACGTCACAATTTACGTGACGATTATTATCGCGCTGTCGGACGCCTGAGTCTTGAGCTGTCGTCACCATCACTGCGCTGTCGCCGTCGCCGTGGTCACTCTGCGCCACCGCCACCGCCGCCGCCGACGCGAGACACAAGGACTCCCCTGCACCCAAGGGACACGCCGTCTGGCGTGAGGTTCGGCGACCTGTGGAGGTTGCTCACCCCAGCGGGCCTGCCTGTAAACGGTGACTGTGTTCTGATTTGTCGAGCTGCGGCAAAATCTTCATCACGCCCTTCAGGCGCAACGCTTGTTTATAAAAGAAACTTTTATCCAGGGGTTATAGTCAACCTCCAGGAAGTGCTCGCCGCGCATTGGCGACTTCCTTACAATATTAAGTTCCCTTTAATGTATTAGCTTTGTAGCGTAAAATTAGAAGAAGTAATTACTCACGAGCTCAGATCTTGATTTTTGTATGTTAAAATTTTAATTCTTTCATTAAAGTTCATTTGTTCTAAATAATTTTTTTTAATTAATCACGTAGCTAAATCCGTCCACCATCCATACTTCTATAACCTACATGCTTCCTGAGCTAGCCGGCCACACGAGCACAGGTAGGTTTGGGAGACCGGGTTCGGTGCAATTGAGTTATTCAGATTGTTACTTTTCTTGAATTAATTTCTCTTTCTTTTATCTCCTTGAATACTATACCTAATATTTCAAAGGAAAGATTCTCAGAATTGAGAAACTATATTATAAACGAACGACGCCCTTAATCACAGCCTTGGTTTCTACATAACTGAAACAGAAGTCCATTCAAATTATGTTCTCGGAACATCGATTTTGTAAAATCAGTCGCTTCTTATCTACTACTCTATCACTTCTCTTATTCATTTTGCAGGCGGCTTGCGATCAATTGAAATCCGTTTGTTCGTCAGAAGAAAACGAATTTCATGTAATTTCTATTTATTTTAGTACGTATTTCGGTTTGTTAAGTAATGTTTTACATAATTTCACTCATTTTAAGTGCATATTTTTTATATTTTACGTTTGTAGGGATATTTTTGCTTATTTATTAAGTTTTTACTGTATATTTTGACGGCATAAAATCATATCTCTAATTATGATTCTTAGAATATAAATAAAGGATTCTTTTGTTTTTTTACATTAATCCCTCGTGTTATATACATTGTTTTATCGGGAAAACATTTAATTTTCTTTTTTGATGACGAAACCACTTGTTAAAATGGAATAAAAACGTCAAAATGTGAATGATATTCATTGTTTGTATCAGCATTATTGTAAACCCCGACCCATGATACATGTAGCAACTAGTTTATGAATAATTTTGTTTATGTGTCTCGAGAGGGCAAAATGCGGCGCCCGAATGTAAACGGATGTAGCCACAGGAACAGGCCAGCGAACCGAGCGGTTGTCGAGCGACCCCAATCGGACTTAATTTTTTTTAATTTTACAGTGGCCGTGAACATAATTAACTTGCATTCATCAGAAAGTGTGACGTTTAAAATTAATATTATTGATCTGAAGAATTATAATTAATGGGCAGTACCGCTTATATTTTTTATGCTAACTATTTTAATAATTTGTTATCTTTTCCACATCACTTGATTGAAGCAACCTTTCGCGCAGATTTTAAGTGGTATCTCCAGTAAGCCTATATCCAATCTCTAAAATACAAATAAGCTAATGTAGTTATAGTTAATATATATGATATCAGTAGTACATACATGACTGAATACAATGTTTACTTTTAGTAAACAAACCACGCAAACGTGTATTATTTGTGTCAGTGTTCGCATTTCTTGTAATGGTAAGAATTTAGGTACTGTTACCACTGAATCCTAAATCTTTAATTGCAATTTCATATCTAGTAATTTTGATTACCTACTTTGAATTAAGTATAGACCAAGAAGGTACATTTATTGTAATATCTAAGCTGAAGGAATTAATTATATTAAGAAACTGTTCTTGCTCGCAAGATTCCACCAGATACTCTATGTTAAAATCTCCGCTTACAAAGCATTCAAAAGAGCGATTACTGACTTCGTTTAGAGTTACTATCTCTGTTGATTGCTGTCAGTATGATTGTAGAGTTTAGTCATTCAATCTGCGGCTAGTAGAGGAGAGTAGAGCATTGTAATGGGTGTTGTTATTCTTTGTGCGTGTGTGTATTTACAGTGCGTTTTAGATAAAGAAGTAATGTCTAAAAAAATCTAGTGTTACTAAATATCAGACAGCGTATGAACATTCTTTTCCTCGGGTCGCACCTGATCCAAAAGTTAACACAAATGCATTTCGCACTTGGTGCAAAACTACTATAAATATAATTACAATGGGGCAAAGTGTGCTAGAAAGCCACTGTAAATCGGCAAAACACAAAATCGCGTGTGAAAAGAGGCGTAAAAGTGTGCCTTTAGAAATGGTTCTCCAGCGTGGGACTGTTTCAAGGCCAGGAACTTCCAGTTCTTCTGGAAACGGAAGATCACAAGGTAACACATAATATTTATTTTCAAAACCAATGTAATAAAACTATTGTACTAGTACATATATTCTGTAGGAATTGTTAGAAATCCCTTCAAGTATGCAGTAGTATGTTGGTTGTTTTGCAAATTGAGAGATCCTCGTCCTATGTGATTAAGGTCATATTTTACGAAATGTGAAATAAGACGTAGTTGAATATTGTTTTGATTGAAATTAAGTGAATTTAAGCATGTTGTGGTATAAAATCTTCCAAAAACTCAATACCGTGAATTGAATTGAGTTGAGTCATTGAATTTAGATTTAAAATGATATATTAAACTACTTAAATTGATATAAAGGGATGTTTTATCTTATTATGGCCTCGAGGATAACTAAGGATATGCGTGTTTTACTATTTTTTTAAAAATCGTTTTAAAAGTTTGTTTGAAAACTTGTTTAAATAAAAAAGTCCGTTGGGGATTCTAACTTCACTTTCGCTCATGTACATTTTTTAATAAATCTTTTGCTCAAACAGTGTATGTTGATGAGTGTAAATTTGGAGCTACGAGGGTCTCTTCTAGCGTCAATTTCGGTCATGTAAAATACCAAAATTCCTAATTGCATTTTGGGAACTAGTGTTTTCTGTTGGACGAGTAATTCCACGAGTTTCGTTCAAGTTCTCTGATACAAATTACTACTCTCTTTGCGGTGGGGAAAAGGGTGCTGGTAACATAAGGTTATGTAATCATTCAAAGAAATGTATATTCCAGACTCAAAAAAATGAATACATATGGGGAACAAAGGGTATAGCCGAAAAAGGGTGTGAAAGTGCCCCCAAACCAAATCGATAATCGCGATGCTCGTATGAAAGAGAATATAAAATGATCCACCACAAAAAATCAGCCACTTAGGGCAATCTGTTGCAGACATACAGCGAGAAACGTGTTTTCCATGTTTTTTCTCGGTTTCTATTGTGTGTATCGGGAGTCCGAAGCCTTCGGGATTTATAATCTGCCTTGTGCAGTGTCATTCAGCAAGTATCAGGCTGAAAAAAGTTGGAGAGACGGGGAAACATTGTTGAACATAAAAATATTTTTGTCTACCAATTTTGACGCCAAATTCATATAGATAAAATAAATAAATTTTTGAAATTAATTTTCGACGTGATAACGTTAGAGTGCTGTCTCGATTTTTTCCCCTAAAATGGGTCTTATAACATTCTACATTAAAAATCTGAAACAATATAATTTCAGATTTTTAATCAATGTGGACGGTAGTAAAAAAATAAAACAATTTTTTTTCAGTTTAAACATTTGAAATTCGCGCCAAAATATAATTGGAAAAACTTGTTTCACCAATGTTTAAACAGTTTATATTAAAATTATTGAATGGTCTCGCTTACCAGGATTATTTGGAACTTTTGCTGAAAAATGTTTGTTTTATGTGGAAAGTTTCGAAATATAAACATCGCATCCCTTTTGTGTGTAGATTTATCTATTGTTTCTAATATAAATCAAATTAGTCTATTCTGGGTATATTAATCATTTATGCTAGTATAATATAAATCAAATAACTTAGTTGTAGGTTTATTAATCATTACAATTAGAAATAGACAATTAATCATTGTCACTTTCTTCAGTAACCGGGAATACGCATTTGTTTATAAACAGTATACTCAAAATTCCTGTTTTTTCAACATTTCTACTTAAAAATACCTGTTTAACAATTTTCGCTAAGTAACGAGCGTGTGCCAAATGTGAGTTTAAGTGATAGCAGCTATGTGGGAGCAGCATCCCAGGGTGCAACTTACGTTTGCACGTTGACAATAACGTTTCCCTCCCGATATTCCCATGGTGGAAAGAGATGGGTGGGCTACTCCGGTGCACCGATTTTTGTTCGTTCTGCGCAGCACCAGTTTCCGTCAGTGAACCACGTGACCACTTCGTTTGAAAAGCGAGACCAGTCGCCGGTCGCCATGTTCCATGGAGTGCACGAAGTGTTGAGAAACAGTTTGTAAGCGGCATAAATGGACAATTTTCAACCTGACCGACCAAAAGGCTTCCAAAACAACAGTGATAGTCCACATTAACATCAAAAGAGTTTTATTTTTTTAAATTCTAGAGTATTAGTATACAATAAAATTTATTTCCACCCTATGTTCCTTGTATATTTTTCACTATATGTAAATAAATATCAATTTACATTTCTTGATTATGTTATCACTATTTACATAACTTTTAATTCCCTTACTACAATCACTTATCAATTAAATTGCTTTTGAAGCTATTGTTTTCTATATTTGGGAAGCATGTTGTGGACTTTCGTTTTTAATAATAATGATAACACTTCAAGTATCTGTTCCTCCTACTGTACATGTGCAGCGAATTTGTCAATTAATAAATACAATTAAATAATGTGGTTGCAAAATTATTTTATATAGTTGCAGTTTGCAGTATTGTGGGACCTTGAAATCGTGTAGAGACCTTTCTCTTGTCAATCTGATTGGTGATTTACGAAATCAGTAAAAATAAAATGGTATATGCGATCTCAACGATATTTTGAGATTATCGATAATCTATGGGCTGCAATAGATTTGGAATATCTTTCATAATCAGAGATAGCTAGAATAATGGCAAGAGTTATTAGAGAATTAGTGGACTCACTAATTTACTTGTATTAAAAGATTAGGATTTAGTGTGTAAAACAAATTCTTAAAACAGTTCAAATGATGCAAATCAAGGTCATTTTAGGTGTTTATGTGAATAATGTGACCATGTTCTATATTTTGATTGAGATAAAAGTTACACATTACTTGGGATCACATTGAGAAAGATGTGAATTAGGACCTGGAAAATGAATGATCTTAAACCTGGAAAACCGGGGAAAAACCTTGAATTTCAAAAACCCAGAACGCTGGTCACCCTGTCACAGGTATAAAGGTAAGTCGAAATCAGCTACTGTCTGGAGGAGAATTCTAGCGGCCAGCGGCTCTGTTCGGCGTTTTCTGTTTTTTTCGGTAACACCAGGCGAATGGCGGTGCAATACCTTAACCCTTTAAGCGCTACGTTGTGGCATCAGCGCCTCCCCGGGCCCTGAGTCACCCGGCCCGCTGGGGTCGCCTGTGGCCTGCATTCTTTTCGGGCGCGCGCCCTTTGTAGGGGGCGCGGCGCGGGGAGAAAACTGCTTATATTTCCTCTCCTTTTTGATCTGGGCTTTGGACCGGCACTGGCGAAGTTAGAAATATTTTTTAAAAATGTATTTATAAATTTTTAATTTTTTTTTAATTTGTTTTTTTTTAAATTAAGGCAGTAAGTTATTTAATATGTGTACACACGACGTTTTGCCATGATCCAATATCCGCAAATCAAAACGCCGAAATACAAAGCCGAAAATCGAGATAAAATATTATATAATAAGCCGTAATGCAGAATTCAGTGTCAAAAATCGTGTCCAGAAGAGAAGCCAGAGTTCAAATATATAGGTGAAATAAGAAAATAACAGAAATCCAGAGAATGCAACCAAAATCAAAGCCCAAGTCGAATGTAATAATACTTCAGAAAAACGCGAACGCACAGCAAGAAATCTCAACACAAAGTGAGGCACACAAAACCAGGATAGGTATATTTTGCACAGAGATTTTTATTGCCCCAGCACCCTCCTTGATGGAGGGTGCTGGAGCCATATAATTTCGCATGTTTTGACCTGCGCGCGGACCAAGTACCGAGCGACTCCCTTTGTCAGTCAACGCCGGCCGGCCGGCCGCCGGCCTCCACCGCGCACTACGGGCAGATGAATTCGGCTTAAACACTCCTTATGCTCCCTCTATTGGTCAGAAAAAAATACTACAGCTACTAAGTACTTTTAGGAAGCTGTAGATGTCGTGCCAAGCCAATAGCTTGTACTGCTCCCTAGGAATAAAAACAGAAAGCAGACGAAACATCGTGCGCCGGATATTTCCGGCATTAGCACTCATGGCACGAACGACCCGCGCCGGATATATCCGGCATTAGCACTCATGGCACAAAAGTCTTGCGCCGGATATATCCGGCATTAGCACTGAAAGGGTTAAAAATCTGAAATTTTCGGTGGGTCGGTTTCTCCAAACAATCGTTATTCATGCTTATATAAAATAAAATTAGGTATACCACACCTCGAAATCCGATAATAAAGTTTACATAAAAAACTAAACTCCGTTTTGCCACTTTTTATTTATAAACAATTAGCGAAGAAATCAAATTGATATCACCATTTCTTTAATAATATATGCAAAGAAAAACAACTACAAAAAATAAACCATACGTTTCTCTTGTAGGCTCCGTAAAAGAAGAAACGGGACATTATAAACAAACGAATTAAGAATTAATGCTCTTCGCCTAAACTTGCTCTAAATATAATATTATTAAAAAATTGCTGCAACGAAGCTAGTTTCAATGCCCTGGGTTAAAATCCTTCAGATGTATCTCTTAGAAAGGCCCTGCTCATGTAAAAGACGCAGTTTTTCCTAAACCATCAGTCTAACATTCATTCATACTGTACAAAATTTGCCGCTAACAAGTGCTAAACACGATCTGTAATAAAACAAATGCTTTGGACCGAATGGTTTAAATTGCCAGGTTACAAATTGCATTACTGTACCTCTTGGGAGCCCCCTGCACAAAGAAATGCACTGCTCTTTCAACAACTGTCATTAAGACATGAATGACAATGAATATTCTATGGAAGAGGAGGAACGATACGGTGGAAAAAAGAAGAAGACAACGATGGAGGTGTCGTCCAAGACGATGATAAGCAACAATTGGAAACATCTCCAAAAAAATTCCGAAATTACGACTCTGCAAACTTGGAAACTTCAATGTAGAGAATACACGCATCGTGGATCTGGCGAGGCCCTCTCAGAAAGACCGCGCTGACACAAGACGCTAAGTGAACGACATGCTTTAACATCAAGGAGATTAACCCGGAAAAGTTACTGACTAAGCGACGAATATTTCGCTGACAAAGTAAACGGAAGGCTCGGTTCACCACAGGAAAATATAACCGTGCACGACACGGAGAATGGTGGTGATGACGCGACGGTTATTCTTTGGACGCTGGAAATGGAAGATTCGGAAACTTTCGCACATCCTGCAAGAAGTGGAAATAAAAGCGCTAGTGAGTTTAACGGTAGCACACATTTCACACTTGATCGACCCTCCATTAAAATCATCATGGTCGGAGACGACAATGTGAAAAAAGTGAACGGTCGCGTGCGTGATTTCCTCAATGTCGGTGACACGCTGCTTCATCTCGACGCTCGGCAGGGACATTTCGATCCTGTGCTGCTCGGTCAGAAACATGATGGGAACATTTCCATAAAAAACATAGACGGGCTGATAGCGGAAGATGTTACGAACAACAATCGCAACAAATCGTTATTGGCTACCACCACGCAAAGTAAAGCAGTGTGAGACAATGATAAAGATTTTGTGATGTGTTCTTCTACTCTGATGAAGATTGTTTAGAAAAATATTGTTTTCATTCGTCAATGTACAAGTGTATTTAAAATTCGAAATAAATTTTGTTTTCAGCAATTGTCTCACATCCTCTCATTCACTCTACGGCATCTGCAGACAGGGACTTCACCCCTGCTCCTCCGCTAGTCCGGTAGTCGTCCAATTTTATTTTATTTATTTATTAATTAATAGAGTAGGACAGCCATGGCAAGAAAGGGCAGGGCAAGGGAGGGGGAGGACAGCATAGCATGAACGAAGCTGTTGTGGCCTTAGACTACCGAGCAACGAGAACTTCTCTCTCTCTCTCTCTCTCTCTCTCTCTCTCTCTCTCTCTCTCTCTCTCGCTCTCTCTCGCTCTCTCTCTTTCTCTCGCGCGCGCAGACGGTAGACATCAGCTAACGGTTCTAAACTTCTGACGTCACAAAAGCATATGTTTACATCGGACGGCCACCGGATGGCAAATTGCGGTATACACCGGATGTTGTGTTGCTGAACTCGCCATTCCCTGCTACTCTTTGTATATATATATATATATATATATATATATATATATATATATATAAAATTTGTGGCGGCAACGCCAGTAATATCAGTTTTCACGATAACCCTTTAAAATTTCCATCCACCATACTTAAGAACCACTACCGAAATCAGGATATGCAACTTTAAAATCACGTACACCAGCGTCTAAGTGCAACTTCGATGCAACAAGGAATTTACTATTCAGAAATTCGTCACCCATGCGTGTAATTATTTTTCTTTAGAGATCTATTTGTAAAACTCGGTTGCGTATAAGACTTTCAAATGTTTGTATACTACTGAAATTATATAAGAGGCGATTATCTGTTAATAAACTTGCATCCTTTCATTCTGAAATATAACTTCTCTTTTTAAACTGGCTGACTGTGCTTCATGTAACATTTTTACTGGCTTAATAGAGAGATTAATAGAAAGAATGATAAAGCTAATCTGTTTCAAATTCCCGGAGCCGTGACGCTGGCGGTAGGAATTGGGAATATCAATTTTGGAGAAACTCAGGTGAACCGTGCAAGCCCTAGCGTTGTTCATAGACACACGGATGGACATTCACATTGACAGACAAAAGGACAGATGTTTTGCCGTCAATCGATTTTTCGGTATCCAGGGTTCACAAACACGTATTCTGATTACACAAAGAGTTGGCTAAATAAATTTCTATATATAGGGCTAGATTTATCCACTTTTTCTTTACCAGTGCCCGACAATACCAACCGTTTTTTCCTGCTGCAATACAACAATTTCCCTGTGCAGCGTCAGCAGTAGTGAGAAAGTAAAAGAATATTTTTACGAGAATGGCAATATTCTATTGTTACGTGGAGATCTATCACCGTGAACATTGTGAACACCGTGAACACCGTGAACACATTATTCTTTCTCATTTGTTCTGATTATTCTTATTAGTTCTGATTATTCGTCAACATGAAACTTTCATATTGTAAATATTTCTTCAATTCTTTCTCTTTCTTCAATTATTCTTAAAATAAGATAATGACTTTGTGTGTGATTGTTTGATGTGGCAATATGAGAGTTAATAATGGTGAGAATACCTTCAAACTTAGAGGTTTTAACGCTCTGTTCATTGTTTGATATTCTAAAATTAAACGGTTGTGAATACAAGACATCCTGTTATGAGAATTACATTAACTCGATTTCTGCGTATGTGTATTAACCGTTTACTCAACACAGTACATCCAATTCACAATTCTTGTAACGTACGTCTTTGTAACTTAGCTATTATAGCTAATGAGTATGAACGCAAAATCCAGTCCAATAAATTTAATCTTTATTTCATGCACAAATGTTTCATTTTTGAAACAATTAGAAATTATCATAAAAAAAGATAGTGGTAGGTCTGCAAGAGATAGAGAAAATGGATTTTATTCACCCAAAATAGGAAAAACGGCAAGCAAATAGGCAGGGAAAGAATGAAAGATTACGTTAATTCAAGACAGTAGCAAGAAAGTAAAAACAAAAGCTTTTCATATATCAAAATACATACCCAGAAATTTCATAATCATAAATTACAAGAACAATAAATATAATACGATTATACGAAATTATCATTACGAAGAATTATTAGTAAATGTCATGTATTTAACATTGAAAAACAAAAATGAATTGAAACAAAAATGAATTGATTACAAAAATCTTAGATAGCTACCAATGAATACAATCTGCAGTTTAACAAAGGTCTTTAAGTACAGAAAAAGCCTGTTTTTTCAGACGCTTTCACCAGAGTGTATATGAATGAGACAGTTGGTTGCATGTGTACATTGACAAAAAAAGGTATTTTTTTAAACATATTACATTAAGAAAACAAAGCAGCTTACCAAATTGTACAATTAGCTTTATCTGTTACATCACCACATATTTCCTTCCCTAGCTTTCAAGCCCCGCGAAATTGTTTCTGTACATATGCGTAGCTTACTAAGAATCACACTTAACTTTGAGTTAGCTTTGATTTGATTTTAAAACGATATTCCATATTAAAAACAACAGCAAATATCTTATTTTTTAACGGAAGGAACATTCCTTTCTTGAGACATGTTTGCAATCGAGTAACATCATTCCTCAATTCTTGCAAGTGCCAGAAATCTTCTTTTGGATTTATACAATCAGTAGAGGTTGGTGCGAGTAACAGGGTGTGCCTAGTCCATAGAACTTCTTTTTTTTAAACCAGTCATTAAAACCGCAGTATTTAAAAAACTCAAAGCTCTCTCAGAAATAAAACGCAGGATTTCTTCGACTGAACAATAATATATAACAATACTGACGTATGAATACACCCAAGAAAGACATGTCTTTATAAATATATCAAGCTCTATACAAGAAAATTTTAAACAAATATAAAAACCGTGGAAGTATTCATTAATCGTTTACACAACAAAAATGGGTGCTGATTGATAGCAACATATTATATATGAAATGTTGTAATTGTTTATCCATATTCTATTAAGAAACGTATGCGACACTCAAAGCGTTGAGAATCCATTAATGTTACCTAATTATATATTTATATCTACATAAGTTACAAGCCACAATGTTTGAGAGATACTAATAACTAAGAACTGATAACCAAGAGATAATAAATAACTGATATAATCTTGTGTAAAGAGTGAAAACAGTGCCTAATAATGAATTGGATTCCATCTCGTACAGGCACTAGAAAGAATTAATGATTGACAATGTAGCTTGAGAAGTCTTTAACTTATTCCCCCTCCAACAGTTCTAAAAAAAATACTTTTAATTGTTTTTCCTAAGCCATTATTAGCCCATCCCTGACGCCAATAAAAGATATCTATTTCAAAATAGTATTTTCAAGGAAGCATCCCTCAAATTCAATTCATTCATTGATAAAAAAACTGAAATTTTTTCCTGTATCCCGCGGTTAGAAAATGGCGTGTCCGCATTATTAAAAGATTGCTGAGCTGCAATACTAAATAATTGTGCATAATTACATAAATTAAATAGAAAATAAATATCTACTCGTGTATTCAAACTTATGCAAAAAACTTATTTATAATCTAACTCGTTAACTGTCAATCATTTGCAAGGTAAAGTCGTCATAATATATTATTGTGTTAATATACTGTATTGTATACATGTAATTATATAACTGTAATAATTAACGTTTTATTCCAAAGTGGTAGGAAATCACTCTGACGTTTTTTATTTAACGTTTATATTTGTAAGTAAAGCACAGAAGACTACGACTAATTGTTCCTTCTTGCCCTTAAAGGCGAATAGGCGTTTGTGACTTTTCCGCGAAGTATCAGCATCCCACATTAAAAGCGCATTTTTGACAATTCGTAAAACTACATTTATATCGATTATTTGAAAAGTGCAAATGGTGCTAGCCCATAATAACATGAATGTTTAAAAAACACATTTCTATGCTTGAGTTCTTTGAACAAACACTCATATTGCAATTATTAAGATATTTGTAGTATAAAATATTTTAAAGGGAAAAATATATTTTGACTTCAAACCATTCCCTAAACACCATGTTTCTCAAAGAATTTACGGCATGTTTACTTAAATTTCAAACTACCGTTTATTTTTGTTTTCACTTTTTACCATTTTAACATAATTATTTTAATATTTATTTTATTTTCTTACATTAAAAATTATTGCATGTATTTCTTTTTAACTTCTGTTTTTTCATTTTTATATTTTTAATTTATTATAATTATTTTACTTTTTATTACCGATATATATATATATATATATATATATATATATATATATATATATATATAAAGGTAAATTTAGCTAGCAAAACGACACACTGCCAACGCCGGAATTTAGTCGCTGGTACCACATGGTTCAAGTACCTGAGGACACAATCACAATTTGGACTGAGTTAATTCCGCCAGATGAATAAAATTAAAAAGCAAAAATCAAATTCAGTCACGCCTCCATCAGACTCAGTTGCGTGCGGTGCGCCAGCAGCCCAGCAGTCGCGCTGTTGATTTGAAGCGCCCGTTGGCGCGCATGCGCAGCGCTACCTCCACGAGGAAGGCCACGGCCGAAGCCAGCGCCCCCACGCCCAGGACGACGGTGGGCTCCAGCAGAGCGGACAGGCCCAGGGGGCGTGGCGTAGAGGAGGGGGCGGGGAGAACAAGGGGAAATGCCGGCGAAATGGCGGGCCCCCGACGAACCCATCCCCACGCCCTCCACCTCATCCACACATTGCTGTGAACAAAAGAAATATAAACGTCACAAATGTTCCACTTCATCCAAATGTGAAAATCATACGAAACAAAGTAGTTAGGAAGACGCCACTCACATGTTGCTTTAGATAAAACAGCACGTAGACCAGACATAACGACACCACGACATTCACATGATTCTGCAGGTAACAAGGAAAATGATGCTGCCAAAAAATACTATTCCACCGCGTGAGGATGTAGAGGAAAAAAATGAAGACGCCGTATGGACGAAATGCTATTCACACTTGTCAGATAAGTGGAAAATGAAGGAAAAGAAGTAAAGCACTATACCACTTAAATGTGAAAGAATAGAAATGTGGCTGGAGAACCACACAGAATACAAGAATATAGTAAACTAAAATGGCACCAACCCATCCAAACGATCCTTGAATAAGGATGTAAACAGTCATTAGTCTCATAACTGCCCAGTATGTTATTATGGACACGCTTTAGCAACAATATTTCATTCTGTTTTCTACAGCTAATATTTATTTTAATTATGTTTGCAATCATTTTCCTACTAAAATAAAGTCCAGATTATATGGCTATTGAGTGATATTTTGTAAGACAGCCGTTGTAATCGCTTCCTAAAATACACATAGTTTGTGCTAAAAAATCATGAACGTCGATGAAGAGTAAGCAAGTAATATACTGCTATTTCTATGTTAATTGAAGTTTAAATGAATGAAGTACGTTTAGAGTCGCGAACGTACGAATACACATTTTTAAGAATAGTTTTGGAAGTATTGTTTTTCTCTTTAATGAAAAATATTTTATTTTGCCCACACGAGGACACGCAGGGAAGATATGGGGCCAAATTTGTTGATGCCAAAATAAGTTTTTAATACTGTTTACATTTTTTTGTCGGAGGCTTGTCAAGGCTATTTAATTCCGATGTAACTGTGCAAGAGGTTCAGGATGTACTTTTTGAAACTTACCAGTATGCGATACAAAGAACATTTTGTGAATTACATCGTAAAGGTATTTTGTGTCTTACATCAATAAAGCAATGGTTGTCATATTACGTCAATTCTTTGTAGATTTATGTTTAGAATCTTCCTAAATTACCATTCCCCATCATTAAACGTTTGGAATATTTATTTTATTATATTTCTTATTTTTCATTAAGTAAGTGCTCTATCATATATTTTTCATAAAATTCATTGTTCCTTTTATTACCAATAAACCTTTTTCTAATGTGTACTACATTTTGTAGAAAACGATTACATAACTGGCCAGCGTGTCCATACGGACAAAGGGGCCTATAGGAAAGCTTTCAAATATTTTGATTAAAATATATATTTA
Source organism: Teleogryllus occipitalis (assembly GCA_011170035.1). Lineage (NCBI taxonomy): Eukaryota > Metazoa > Arthropoda > Insecta > Orthoptera > Gryllidae > Teleogryllus > Teleogryllus occipitalis. The sequence continues at coordinate 108,231 of BLKR01000577.1, forward strand.
ACATTAGTTATACATGTTATATTAAACAAACAGCATAATTTTTTTTTCAAAAAAAAATCGGGCGCATTTGGGTTAAGTCTCCACCATCTCACACACATGAGGCCATAAGTAACAAAGGAGACGAAAAACTTTGAAAGATACTACGCCATCCAAATATGTTCGGATAAAATTTGTTTTGCAAAGCAAACCAAAATAAATATATTAAAAAGTTTTGAAGACAGCAAGCTATCCACATACCGCTCTTAAGACCCAGAAAAGTGAGATAGTTATGTACACTCCAAACCAGCCACAAGTCACGATGGGCAACAAAGAAAGTGAAGCTGTTAGACCCCACTTCACCAGTTAAGCAACACAGCACATCATTGATATGTAGCTATAGAGGACAAAGGAAATGAAGTAGTCAAAACGATAACACGTTATCTATATGTTGCTGTAAGAAACAAAAACCAATATTCAAAAGTTTCGCCTCAAAAAAAATTAATCTGGAAGGCGAAGAAGGTGGTATAGTTGAGTACCTATCGATTATTGTGTAAAAGGCTTCTTCAGAATGGCCTGAATGAGCGCGACCAAAAGACAATAGATGGAAGGATATTTAGAATGCGTAGCAGACACTGTGCTTGAAAGCTTCAGACCTAGGCGTAAATTTCTGGTTTCACAATAGCTTGGATGCCCTTAAAGTCCAAAAGACAGTTGACAGGCATCTTGGGAGGAATTTCAGAACGTCTATATGTCGTTACAGTGTAATAACTTTTCCACGTTCACGCTTCTACGATCTATGTTGTAACCACGATGCCTTGGAAGAGCAAGTCTACAAGGCAATAGAGGAGACTGGAGGGCGGGAACTTAGAATGCTTACCTTCAGATATGGTTGAGTACCTTTTCAAACTTGGCGTAGGAACCTTGTTTCAAAATGTCTTGGAGATGCGCGTCCAAAAGACAAAGGATGAGCCTCGGGAGAAGGAAATAGAGAACGAGTCCCAGCCACTATGGTTGAGTCTCTTTTTTTTCAAGGTGTGGATACCTCGATTCAGTGTCATGGAGAAGGGCGTACAAAAACACAAAAATATGAACCTGGTGGGAAGGAAATTTAGAATGCGTACTAGTTGCTATAGTTGACCACCTTTCCGAGTTTGATGTAGATACTTTGGTGCATATAATGATTTGGAGAAACGCGTCTAAAAGGCAATGGATGAGGCTCGTGTAATGGTAGTTTACATCGTTTAGAAATCTAAATAATTGAGTACCTTTCGATCTTCGCGTAGATGCCTGCTTCCACAATGGTCTGTAGAATGGCGCTTAAGCGTTGTTTTTGCCACTCTTCCGCTATTATCAGGAAAGAAAAGTACATCGGTGTGATTAAACATTCAGGCACTTTATATCCATAGGAAGTCTCTGCAGTTTGATCCCACATTGTAGGGTTATTCATTCTTTGTACTTGTAAGTATTCACTCAAGATGTACGCTTCGCCTTGTTTATCAGTAGGTTTTGAAAATTTTTGCCACTCCGGTTCCTCTGTTGAAGGACAATTTTCATACCTAAACACAGAGAAAAATGAAAGTGTCAAAAAATAGAATTTTACATCAGAAGGCAAGAAAGTCGACCTTTTCGTAACGAGACAGGAGAGCAGCGTAGTACTGTCGCATATGCACATTTTATCGCGATTCATTTTATGCGCGCTTTCTACACTAACTACTTTCAAATTATTAATTGTGGAGTGATTTTTTCAACAAGTCGATTTATTGTTCCATAAGTAAAAGATACAAACTACTCACTTAGCAAGTGCTAAAGTAATTAAATAATTATCACATAAACTGATCTCTCCTCCGTGTATGAAGTTGCCTGAAGTCAATCTAGACGTTCCCCAGTCTAAATTTGTTCTTTCGATTCGCGGAAATCTAAATTTGTTCTATCTAGTAAGACGCAATGACTGTTTGTAAACATTAACTATGATGCACAATGTTCGGAATCTGATGTTCATTTCAACCTCTGTAACATGCATACCCAAATTGCATACTAACACTTACATTTAACTTTTACAAATGCGGAATATCGCTAACATTATGTTAGCCCACAAACTCAATGTTTTGACGTAGTCCCCGTTCAGGATTTAATATAAATAAAGGGGTGTTATTTACATTCATTTTTATTTCGAACAGTTTAATTGGGGACTCGCTTGGTATGGTACATTTGTCTGCAGCGAACATTGGAAACTGAAAGCAATTAAACGCAATAAATACGAACTAATAACTTCCCGAAAGTATGAGATTTCATGACGCTAAATGCAGAGAGGGAGAATATCTAGAAATAAATATGAATTTAAAAAGAGATAGAAGAAGATAGAGAGGAAAACGAGAGAAGGAAGGTTATGAGAAAGATGAGAAAACAAAAGGAGAACATAATAATGAAGTGTATAAAAAATAAAGAACAAAAAGGAATAGATGAAGACGCGAAGAAACAAAGAAAAATAAGAAACAAGAAAGAAAAATATCCAGAAAGACTGGAAGAAGAATAAATAAGAAACGACATAGGGATGAAGAAAATTATTGAAAATTAATAATTGTTACTTTCTCAATGAATAGAGCAAAGCAGTTGATAAATTGAAGATTTGCACGTATGGTAGTGTGGTAGGGAGTCGCCCGAAAGAACATTGTTTATTATAAACAAATATTCCACTTTCTGTTAGAACGTAATAAATTACAAATATTGTGTTAATTTTAATTATCTCTTGCGCGCGCCGCCGCTGGAATCAACTATCGCCGAACGGGAAACTATGTAAGTTTACAGTTAAGAGTATTTTTTTTAATTATTCCAGATCTGATTACTAGTACGTGGCATTTTCAAAGTCAGAAGTAAACATAATTTATAGTTTATAAATTATATTTATGAGTTTGTCTGGATTTTTAACGCAAAACATGATCACACATGCTTTCGTCCCTTACCCTGTTTCAGAGCAGCCAGGCAATCTGTGAAGGAATATCACGAGCAGGATATGTGAGTAAGGCCTCTCTTAAACATAATCGTCCCGGACGTTTGACTACAACTTGGCGGCCCCTAACCACTGAGTATTTTTTATAACGTAGGAAAATTAAAGTCAACAAACAAAGCAGAGATTGTGGTCCCTACTGCACTTCGCGGCACAACATTTTGTGAAGATGTTTTCTTTTTTACTAAGAATGCGCAATATCTATCGCCTTAGTTGCCCCTCTCATTGGACGCTCACAATTCAACAGCGACTAAGAGCAGGGATATCTGGTGCAAAGACTACAGTCGACAATAAACTAATGCATATTTACTTATCAAATAGTTTCCACCACACATCGCTTCTGTCCACATTCTTCAAAAAGCGTTTCATAGTGAGGTGTGCGCAGACTTTGGTAACCTGACTGGCAGCTTCCTCGAGCGTCTGAATCTGTCGGGCCTCCCCAAGGACTGACAAAAAGCCCATGAAGGTCCCGGTAAAGGCACTCACGATCACCATCCCGAATGCGCTCAGCAGCAGGAACAGAAAGTTGCCTCGGCGGTCGCTCTCGCGAGTCACAAAGCCCCCGTTGATGAAGGCGTCCAACACCTCGAGCAGCACGTCTCTGAAAAAGAACGGTTGCATCAACGATTGCGTTCACGACATAATCCCTGCATTAGAAGCACCAACATTTAAAGACTTTTGTTAAGGGAATACATTTCTAAGATAAACGCGAAATGTTACGTCGACAGTCGTCCTATTAACTCAAGAAGAAATAAAAGATGTCTAAATTTAAAAACAAAGGTTTTCGATTTAAATAAAAAGCAAAAATGTTACCTCCGCATTCATATTGCGGTCTCAAGAAACATTCAGGTATAAAGATGATTAAAACATGGAGAAGCAAATTTCTGAATTAAAAACAGGATGTTGCTCGATATTCAATTAATACCGGATTTGCCTCGTAGTTTCGTTGAGACTCCAGTTGGTGATGGGATGCAAACCATCGATCGGTAAAGCGATAAGTGATAGCGAAGGTTGGGGATCCGATGATTGTGGTCATTCCTGGCGCCAACATATCAAAGCAGAGAGAATGAAAATAAATCGAAATTTGGTAGGTTCGAATTGCTGCCAAGATGCAATCCTATGGCCTATGAAAGTGAAGATTGTGACACTGCTGCATTAGGCCATCCTGGTGCCTTTGAATTATAGCAGAAAGAATGTATGTATGATAGAATTAAAAGGATTTACGTTTCTGGCCTTTGTGTATCTGCGGCCGATGAGGCGAAGGGGACCCATGAAAAAGGTTTGTTCTTGACTCAATTGCCATAATTTTGTAACATAACAAATTATGCAATGAGGAATTTCGTTGCGAGTCGGGACGATAAGGGGAGCGTACGATGAGTAGAAGGGCGTCTGCAACGGTGGCGAGGCCGACAGATGTATCGGTGTAGGTGACTATATATTGTAGCAGAGGCTATATGCCATGCGGAAATTTGTAGGGAGTCAGGATCAGAAGGGAAGCGTACTTGCGGCCGATGAGCCGAAGGGCGACTGCAACGGCGGCGAGGCTGACAGATGTATCGGTGTAGGTGACTTTATATTGTAGCAAAGGCTATATGCAATGCGGATATTTGTTGGACAGGATGAAATGGGGAGCGTACTTGCGGCTGATGAGCCGAAGGGCGACTGCAACGGTGGCGAGGCCGACAGATGTATCGGTGTAGGTGACTTTATATTGTAGCAGAGGCTATATGCCATGCGGAAATTTGTTGCGGGACAGGATTAAAAGGGGAGCGTACTAGTGGCCGATGAGCCGAAGGGCCACTGCAACGGCGGCGAGGCTGAGAGATGTATCGGTGTAGGTGACTTTATATTGTAGCAGAGGCTATATGCCATGCGGAAATTTGTTGGACAGGATGAAAAGGGGAGCGTACTTGCGGCTGATGAGCCGAAGGGCGACTGCAAAGGCGGCGAGGTTGACAGATGTATCGGTGTAGGTGCCTTTATATTGTAGCAGAGGCTATATGACATGCGGAAAACTATTGTGAGTCAGGATGAAAAGGGGAGCGTACTTGCGGCCGATGAGCCGAAGGGCGACTGCAACGGCGGCGAGGCTGACAGATGTATCGGTGTAGGTGACTTTATATTGTAGCAGAGGCTATATGCCATGCGGAACTTGGTTGGTATTCACGTTGATGAGGAAGGCATATTTGCGGTCCATGAGTTGAAGTGCGCCGACGAAGGCGGGGGGGGGTTGACAGATGTGGCCGTTAAGATGAATTAGTATTGTAGCAAAGGCTATATGCCTTGCTTATCTTGGTTGGGGTTCAGGATGATGATTGGAGCATGCCTGCGGCTAATGAGTAAAAAGGCGCTGACGAAGGCGGCGGGGGGATCAGCTATGGTCCTCCACATCAATTAATATTGTGGCAGAGGCTGTATGCCATCCGTTGGTTTGTTGGCAGTCAGAATGATGAGGGGAGCGTCCCTGCGGCCGATGAGTTGAAGGGTGCTGACGAAGGCGGCGGGGGGAACAGCTATGACCGTCCAGTTGAATTAATATTGTAGCAGAGGCAATATGCCATCCGTAACTTTGTTGGGAGTTAGGATGTTGAGGGGAGCGTTCCTGTGGGCGATGAGTCGAAGGGGGCCGACGAAGGGGGCGGGGGGACAGCTATGGCCGTCCAGATGAATTAATATTGCAGCAGAAGCTATATGTCATGCGGAACTTTGTTGGGAGTTAGGATGATGAGGAGAGCGTTCCTGCTGGCGATGAGTGGAAGGGCGCCGACGAATGGAGCGGGGGGACAGCTATGGCCGTCCAGATGGATTAATAGAGGCTATATGCTAAGAGGCTATATATAAAAAGGCAGAGGCTGTATACCATGCGGAACTTTGTTGAGTGTTAGGATGATGAGGGGAGCGTTAATGCGGGCGATGAGTCGAAGGACGCCGACGAAGGGGGCGGGGGGACAGCTATGGCCGTCCAGATGAATTAATATTGTAGCAGAGGCTATATGCAATGAAGACCTTCGTTGGGGGTCAGGATGATGGGGGGAGCGTACCTGCGTCCGATGAGGCGAAGGGCGCCGGCGAAGGCGGGGAGGGTGACTGCTGTGGCCTCCAGAAGCCTTAATATTGTGGCATTGGTTATATGCCACGAGGAACGTAATTGGGAGTGAGCATGACGAGGGGAGCTTACCTGCGGCCAATGAGGCGAACTGCACTGGCTAAGGTGGCGGGGGGACAGCTATGGCCGTCCAGATGTATTAATATTGTAGCAGAGGCTATATGCCATGCGGAAGTTTGTTGGGAATCAGGATGAAGAGGGGAACGTACCTGCGGCCGATGGGGCGAAGGGCACCGGCGAAGGCGGCGAGGGTGACAGCTATGACCGTCTAGGTGCCTTAATATAGTAGCTGAGGCTATATGCTATGAGGAACTACGTTGGCAGTCAGGATGATGAGGCGAGCGTACCTGCGGCCGATGAGGCGAAGGGCACCGGCGAAGGCGGCGAGGGTGACAGCTGTGGCCGTCCATGTTGAGCCGCTGAAGGACTGCAAGATTGTCTGTTGCACTGGTTGACGTCTATTAACTAACAGGCAAAGATCGTTCTGTGTGTGTGGGTAGAGAGCGTATTCTGTTGACCCGGGCAATACCCACGTGTTAACTGGTATGATGTTCACAGACAAGTTGTTAAGGGCCGCTTGCATCTGGTTGAAAGGGACATCCACACACTTCCACTTTTCGTATTTCTTAACGAGTTCCTGCAATCACAAGAAATATATATAAATATATATATATATATATATATATATATATATATATATATATATATATATATATATATAGAGAGAGAGAGAGAGAGAGAGAGAAAGAGAGACGAGCTCGAATATACGCCCTGGTAACGGACCGGACCATATATAAAAATTCCCAATATACCGTCTTCGGCAGTTCGCTAATTTGAACGGGGCGCGAGAACCCCGATTAATTCAAGAAATGGTGGAAAATAACATCATTGTTTAATCTGTTGCTGTATTTACTAATCCGATAGTTATTGTAAAGAGGAAAAATGGTAAAAGACGATTAGAGTGAGGTCATTGATGGTTACTTGAGAGAAACTTCTGTAGTTGATATAGATGACATTGTCCTATTCTCAAAATCGATTCAAGAATATCTTCAACAATTTGGAAGGATTATTTAAGTTATTCAGCAAGTATAATTTTAAATTTATCTTTGAGATATGTAATTTTGTAAAGCGCATTTAGAACTTTTTGGATATGAAATAAATAGAGATGTACTCGAGATTTTGAATTAACGAAAAACTATGTTGCAAGAAACTCCACCACCTAGAAATGTAAGAGAATTAAGAAGAATGTTAGGAACATATAATTATTTTGTTCGTGTTTGTAAAAATTATTCTATTATAATGAAACCACTATGCGTTTTATCAAGAAATGGATTGAAATAGAATTGGTCTGGAGATTTCGAATAAGCTTTTGACAAATTTAAGGAAATATTTCGACAAACAGATGCAATTTATTATCCTGATATTGATAAATGGATCTATGTTGAAACTGATGGAAGTGGAACATGTTTAGGTGCATGCTTATTGCAATGAGATAGTGCAACCTATCAGAAGTTTATTGCACTAGAGAGTAGGGTGTTACGTCCATATGAAACTAAATATAACACTACAGAGAGAGAAGCTTTAATAATTCTGTGGGTATTAGAAAAAGTAAGACCATATCTGTTTGGAAGAGAATTTACAATACTGACTGACTATAGATCATTAGCATTTCTTATGACCTGTTATTTCGTAAATGATAGATTATTTAGATGATCTTTTATATGAAAACAATACAGTTTTGTAATAGAATATTGTCCCGGCAATTCAACTCTCATACCTGAATATTTTGGCCGATCAACACACGGTGAAGAAGACATTACTGTTGCTTTAGACAAATTAGCACCAATAGATCACAAGTTAAATTTCAATGAAGTTCGACGGGTACAGTACTGGAAACAACAATTGATCGGGGCCGTCTGCGGCTAAGTTCAGCTTTTGCACGGCTTGGCTAGCATTTGTCATGACGAAACGTCGCAGGCGGAGCCTCACAAACCATTGAAGCCAATCTCAATGCAGGGGGGAGTGCCCTATCAAAATTACATCGGAGATGATGGCCGGCGTCGCTAGTTCAGAAAGGAAGTATCAAAAAAAAAAAAAAAAACATGAAAGAAACACTTGCATAAACATGAAAGTAAATTCATTGAAATATATATGAACCCATAGCCCTTAATCACTGTCAACAAAATTCTTTTTAAAGAAATTACATTGATATCAGATAAAATAACACTGATGTTGGCCAATTAATTATTTATACTCATGTTAATTCTAATATTATTTTCCATACACAATCTATGCACTTAATCAAATATCCAGTTTACTACAGATTTTTTCGATAAGAAAAACGATTATAATTGCATATTTTCAAATTTTCATGTTTATTAAATTTACGAAAATTGCCAACTACTGTCTTTTTTGAATCGATAGGCGGAACCATTTCAACAAAAGACAGTAAAATTCAAATACCAAGTTTATATTTATCATTAAAATATCAATTAAACGAGATATTAAGCAATCAATTTGCATGTCATGTCAAAATTGTTATTTTGCAATATTTAACGCAGAAACGATTTGTGCACACTCCCCGGCAGGATTAGCGCACATTTAGGAATTGTTTATAAATATGTTAATTGTTGCAAAATTGTTAATTTGCAGTTTTTGGTTCTGGGACATCAGCGCACCCTTCCTACTTTCGAATTGCAAATATTGGAAATTATTTATAATTTTACAAATTTTGCAATTAATTTTTATTCTCTCTCAATTCCCTTTACACAAGTTGCAAAATTCATCAATCCAACCGGAGCTATCTCCTTTCGTTTTCGTGATATGCAATTTTTAATAGGACTTTAGCATCTGATGCCAACCCTCATTTGTTTCCAGACAATTCATTCGTTATTGGCAGTCTAGTACAAAATTCAAATATTTTTGCAATGTTTTGCTTTCTGCTGATGAATTTGAATTAAAGATTTGTGACTTATGGCAAATCTGTGAAAATTGTTGAACTGCTTTTTAACTTTCAAAATTTAATTTATATTCATGAATCGTTGAAACAGTATTTTGGATATTTTGATTCGTCTGTGTTATAAATAAATTCTGATGCAAATTTCAAAACGCTGAGACTAACTGTTGTCCTGCTAATGTAAAAATTTCTTTGTGTTTGTGTGCATTCTATTCAGTGGTGCAAAGTGTATGCCAATATGTATATCGTCCAGTGAAGAAAATGACTATCCACAAATTATTTTGCAAAATGCTTTTGGACAGAGCGGTGTCACGATAGATCATTTTAATATTTATTCCACGAGGCAAGTTTTAGGCAGCAGATATATCCTGTGTAATATTTTTAATTTTGGTGAAATTGAATCACGTGTGAATTTTCAAATGGAAATATACATTTTTACCTGAAATGAATGGATCAATAAAAGAATTTAATGATGTCTCATTTGTTAATATTTTAATGAGTAATAATTTATATTTGACACCGGTCTTGAGCAATTCTCAACTCTAAGGCAAGCAATGCTTATCATTGGCTCATCTAGTAATGCAAGTGGCCTATCCTCGGAAGTTTTCTCCGTTCTTTTCGCCTTAAAAGGCATAAGAGGTGTAGTCTGTAGGATTGGCACCAATCCAATAACATTTCCTTCCCCTGGATAATGCTTCGTTACGCCTTTTTGTGGGAACAAGTTCTTGACGTGTATTAAATTCAGTGTAATAAGCAAATCATAGTTTTTTGTAAATTCTAATACTAAACACATTTAAATAGAAAGAAGACATGCAACTGAACATTATACACGTTTTAAAAAGATAAGAATTCTTTCTTATTATGACACTCATTTGTATACTTTTCACAGAATATTGAGAAGTACACTATCAATCTGATGATTTGTTCGGGTAACAGTAGATTTAATACATAATTGAAGTGAAATGACAGAAAATTCTAATGTATGGTATGGGAAATTGAGTACGAGTTCAGTTATTTCTAACGAGAGAACAATTTTGCGATTAAAATGTTTTTTTTAATGCATATACTCCAAATCCATATACTTCCTTAAATTAATTAACGTTGTTTCCATTTCCATTGAAGGCAAGGACACAACATCGCTCACGCACCTGTTTTAAAAGACACTCAGAGAGGTCGCTTGCTCGAGTGTTATTGAATCGAACTCTTGAAATTTTCTGTTGTTACAGTAGTTCCCGAAACTCGCAAATTTCAACTGGCCAACTCGAACTTAAAGTAGTCGCACCCTACTTTCAAACATTAGTAGATACCGCGGACTGTAGACCGCACGTAAAATTTAAACAGACTTCATGCTCGTGCATGGGCATGTGTTAATCTGTTCACCTTTTTTGTGGTTGCCAATTCCAGCAACTGAGTAGCTAGAAATGTATATTTGCTTTTCAAATTCCTCGGCCACTCTGTACAGATTGCTGATCGAATAATCGGCTATTAGTAGGAAATAGCGATTATTTTTTATAAGACCCATCGACCCAGTTAGCCAGATATTAATTTATTGGAAATAGCAGTTGAAGATTAATTTTAATAATTGAATTACGTAATCTTTTCCTAGCGCCCATATTCTTTTATAAATTTGGAACGGGTTACGTTGAATTTATAGTTAATAGTGTTAGAAGGGCAGAGGAAATATTAAATTTAAAAATTAAATCAGACAGTTTGTTTCAATACATTTGAAATACAGATAAGCTAGTAAGTTGAAGGATTCCTTATAAGAATCAAAGAAGTCCACAATTACATTTCCTCCGGCAAGTTTCACAAACATTGCAAGATTTAAGATGGGGAAAACCATAAACTTGTAATTTTGCATGTGTATGCTATGAAGTATTTGGTGTGTTAAGAAAATTCTCGAGTTTTAACTTCGGTTCCTGTAAGTAACCCTTCGATTTAGCATTATTTTCCTGACCTATTCCAATCATAAATTTACTCACAATCATCACTGCTACATTTGGCGAAAAGTTGATGTCGTCATCATCGCAAGGATCAAACGCAACAAGTAACTCATCTTCAGGGGGATCAGTCACATTTTGCTTTGTCTCGGAGATTCCGTTGTTTTCTTCTGTCAGGATGGGCAGCAGTAGACGTCATCCACTAGATGGTCTTGAGGGAGCTGTACCAGCGCACAAACAAGACCCAACCATCGTAATAAAAACTAATGTAGACAACAGATGGTGAACCATATCTAAAACGGACAATGCAACTAATTTGATTAGATTTTCTAGTCACGTTTTCGGAGGAATTATGAGATTCTGGTGGAAAATAATTATAATCCCAGAGAAAAGTATGCAAATTTATATACAAACTCCTCCCTTGCCACCTAAAGTGTATCCTTCAGTTATTCTTCTGTTGATGAAGTTATCGTGACACGTTCTAAAACGGAAGCAAACCCCAATCAATAGACGTATTACGACACTAGTGACTGCAACATACAGTTAGGATATTCCTGGTTTTTATGACAACGTGAACGCCCTCCAAGCCAACTAGCTTGACCACCCCGAAAACCTCTGTACATCACGGGCCGCGTGAGGCAAACTTTGTCAAGATGTGGTAAGAGAGTATAAGGACGCGCTTACGTAATGGAAAACGTGCGGTTTTTTCTCTCTCGAATAAACAATGGCTCAAAAAATTTCTATCGATCGCCTGCCCCAACTCTGGCCTTATCTGGATAGAAAAAGGTCTAGACTTGCCCCATCCCTCTCTAACGGAATATAAAAAAATGAGAAAACTAATTGTGCCCAGAAAGCGAAACGCAGTTTTGACATTCACCCAGAGTCCAAACATTATTTTAATTAAAAATATATAATACGTGGGTCATATTCAAACAACCCGGTATAATTGATGTGGTTTTCCTGAAGAAATAATTTCTCTGAACAATTTTGCGGGATGGCGAAGATACTTTTGTTTAAAATAGAGTCCCGTGAATTTCTTGCCCCGAATTACTTGTATCCTCGGGTGTCAAGTTGTATCGACATAGTTTTATTCGATATCTCTTTGAGAACTCAGTACAGGAAACTAATCGTAAGATATTTGAATTGGCACTTTCCGAAGATGTGGAATTCAAAATTTCCTCGTTTTATTGTAATTCCCACTGACACCATAATTGTTTCCACGTATTGCTCTATTCAAGGAAATAAAAATAAGATACTGCCCATCCTGGGATTAAACAATTTTGTATGTACTTATATTACTCGTACTCTACTTACAAAATACGTAATATAGAGAATGTATTGAAATGTTGCATCCAAAATTGCAATTTTTCAGCAGAATAACTCATATCGTACTACACGAAAACGTAGAATTTTTTCATGCATGTAGTAAACTACTTCCTCTAACATGTATAGTCAGAATCCACGTTTCATGGGTGATTCTTACCGAAAAAATAGCTGACGGGAAAAACGTCCGTCCGTGTGAGTGCACCAAAAAAGCCTAAACAATTCAGGGTATATTTTTCTGAAATTATTGATCTGCCATTGATCTGACATAGTTCTTTCCGTGCGATTTTGAAACGAGTATTACGATTTTTGGACATTTACGATGCCTGGAGTTTTCTAAAACATTTTTAAAGCTGATCCCATTTTTTACTTATAATAATACATTTTATTGTTGTTGTGACTCTTTTAGTATTATAATTATATGTTTATTATAAAGAATCATATTGATGCTTATTATTCAATTGCACCATTTATTTTCGAGTAATGTACCTCTCCTTATTTTCAAGATGATAAAATTTCATATTTTTTAAAAAAATTTAAATCAATAGAAGTGTCACGTCATGGCCACTGTGAAAATAAGCGGTTGTGAACGAAGTTTGCGTGACTGAGTTAAGCAAGAAAATCTTGTGATTCTTCATTGAAAATCGTTAAAGAGTTGTGAAATCTATATACTTGAAAATATATGCTATAGTTAAGTTAAAGCTCGTTTCTTAAGAAATTACTTTCGAGAACGAACATTTTTGTTGAAAATAGTCAATAATTGCGTAAGAAAGCTGGGGATTCTAGAGCAGATTATGTTGTGAATAAAGTGCTGTTCATTTGTTTACTGTAATTGTTATATTTATCTTGACGTTTTTAAAAAGTGGAAGCGGAAGGACGCCCTGTTTATTACTCCACACTTTAAGGCATCGTGTCTACGTTCATAAGCACATTCCGCCCTAGACGATTAAGATAAAACGTCTGTCCAGTGGATTTACATCAAAATTTATTTTATTCAATATAAATCGCAATTTTAGTTTGGATTACGAAAGGGAATACACCTCAAATATTTATAGGTTCCAAAATAAATGTTGTTAAAGACTTTTTAGTTATTAAGATTTTATTATTAGTTATTAAGATTTAGTTATTTACCGTTCTATTTACTGTTTCTCCCAATTCAACACGACTATGTTTTTTATTCCCAAAGGATTTTCCTCTACTCTTTTTGTTTTCCGTGTGGAGTCGATGAGAGACTTTCGAGATATTCTGGTCTTCTTTCTTGACATAGATGTTATTTTCGACTTGATGTCCTAAATCTAATATAAAACCGTGTACCCCGTTAACATAAATAGACGTCATGGAATGTTGCAAGACCATTTCATCCAATTAGAAATGTGTATAAATCATATTTTGCCGCTTTTGTTGTTCTTAAGATCTAACTTTTCTGCGCGTAATTTTCTCTACAAAATCGGTGTTAATGCTACATTCAAATGTCCGCGTGACCTTGTGACGTCACAAGGATCAGCCACGCGATCATGTGACGTCACAACAGCTAATGTTTTTATCGGACGACCACCGCATGACAACATCCTGTTTACACCAAATGTTGTGTTGCATAACTCGCCGTTCCTATCTACTCTTTTAATCCCTTTTTTAAAAATAAAACACTTTTATCTGTGTTCACGATTACCTTTAAAATTTTCCATCCCCAATACTTAGCAACCACTAGAGAACTCGGAATATGCAACTTTGAAAAAAATACACTAGCGACTAAGTGTGACTTCTGTGGTGCCACAAAGAATTTACTCTTTGGAAATTTATTTATTGAATTTACAATAAGTGTATTAAATGTTGTGCAATGGTCTGGAAGGATCGGTGTACTATTGGGCAGTACGTTTGCGCGAGGAACATTTCTGGGATTCGAATCGGGGTAATTGAGACTAACCGGACCGCGAGAAATGTTTATTACAGTTTATAGTTTATAATTAGCACTTGCTAGCAGTAAATTTTGCCGTAGAGTAAGAATTGTTATGGCTGATAGTTTAGGAGAAATGTTGTTTTTTCCTTGTACGCGATCTTTCCTAGAGGCACACTTCTGCGATTGGAACCCTAGTAATTGAAACTAACCGGTCAGTGGCAAATTTCTTTATAAAAATATATTGAGCGTTTGTTAGCAGCAAATATACGGCAAATAGCGGCTAAATAAAATCTAAGGCAGTAGTGTCGTAGTGATCTCGGACCGAAGGGTCGCGGGTTCGAGTCCCGCCTCGGGCATGGTTGTATTTGTGTTCGTCCTTTCACCCCTTATCATCAATCACCATATGGTTTAATCCACATAGTTACCATACCGTTAACAGCAATAGTGGTCGCTAATGACCTAAGATGTTGATGCGACCTTAAATAACCAAAAAAAAAAATCTAATATATTAAAAGAATAGTATTGAACTACAGAACGGTTAGAGTCCATTGGATTCACATTACTTTTTCTAGGATTAATATTGTATTTTCTTGTTCTGAAGGCCCATAAATGTTGGATTGGATTAAAATAAATATTGTTTAGGAAAAAATCTGCTTCTTCAATACAATAGTTCTAGAAAGACGCAGAAAAAAGGTTTTGATTGATGAATTGCAAAAATGAATTATTTCTAATTTTGGAAAATCTGAAATTTGGGTGACTGCAATATTCACTTATGCATTCACTATGCTATCCAACAAGAAAATATAATTGCAAAATGTGTCTTTTTTTAAAAAAGATTGAATTGTGGGAGGGTTTTTTGTTAAGTAGCCCCTGATCTGTTTGAAATTCCCGGGGCCGCAACATTGGCTACATCGATTGGGAAAAATCAATTTTGGTGAAAGTCGCCTGAATAGCTCAGGCCTTACCGTTGTTCACAGACAGACGGACTTACGGACACACAAATGGACAGACGTTTTCAGTCAATTGATTTTTCGGTATCGAGGACCCACAAACATGGATTCTGTCTACACAACGTGTTTGGCAAAGTAAATTACTATATATAGGAGAAGATTTTTCCATTTTTCCTTTACCAGGGGCCGGCAATAACAGTTTTTCTGTCCAAAATTCGCCGTTTTTCCTGCTGCAATACATTTTACGTGTAAGCAGTAACTAGGAAATAAAGAATGTTTTTACGAGGACGGTAATTCATTATTGTTACGTGAAGATCTATCACCATGAACCTTTACTTCTTTTAACCATTTACGTCTGATTACTTTATAGTTCATTATTCAATTACTTAAGTTCTGATTGATCTCGAACATCAAACTTCCATATTCTAAATAAGCTTTCTTTTTCTTAAATATTGTAAAAATATCATTATAAATTTGTGTATTGTTGTTCGATATGGCACCGTCAGAGTTGTTAATTGTGAGAAATCCATCGAACTTAAATGTTTTAACGCTCTGTTCATTGTCAGTTATTCTAAAATTAAACGGTTGGCAATAAAAGATGTCTTTGGAAAATTACATTAACCTGACTTCTGCGTATGTGTATTATCGTATACCCAACAGTAATTCCAATTCACAATCCTTGTAACGTACGGCTTTGTGACATAGTTATTATAGGAAATGAGTATGCACGCAAAATACAGTACAATAAATTTAATCTTTATTTCATTCCCAAATGTTGAAGCTCATTTTTGAAACATTAAGGAATTATCCTCACAAAAGATAGTGGTAGGTCTGTAAGGAATAGAGAGTCCGCAAAACGGATTTATTTCACACAAAATAAAGAGACCAAACGGCAAGCAAATAGGCGGGGGAAGAATGAAAAATCACGTTTATTCAAGACAGTAGCAAGAAAGTAAAACAGAGACATTGCGTTATCGAAATACATATCCAGGTAGTTCAAAAACATAAATGACAAGAACAATAAATATAATACAGTTATAAGAAATTATTATGTCGAATAATTTTATGAATAAGAATTAATAAAAGACATGTATTTAACATTTAAAAACAAAAATCAATTGCAAAAATGTAAATATATGTCACTTAATCGAAGGATAGACACCAATGAAATACAATCTGCAGTTCAAGTGTTGTTTTTAAATACAGAAAAAAACTTTTTTTAAAACACCTTCACCAGTGTGTATATGAATGAGAAATAGGTGGCATGTGTAAACTGACAAAACAATTAATGTTTCTTAGAACATTTTACATTAAGAAAGCCTAGTAGCTTACCAAATTGTATAATTTGCTTTATGTGTTACATGGCAACATATCTGCTTCCCTGGCATTCTCATCTCCGCGAAATTGATTCTAAATATAAGTATAATTTATAAGAAATACGTATTTAGTTTTGGAAACTATGTGCCATGGTGGGGTGTGCGGAGACTCTGGTAACTTGGCTGACAGCTTCCTCGAGCGTCTGAATCTGTCGGGCCTCCCCAAGGACTGACAAAAAGCCCATGAAGGTGCCGGTAAAGGCACTCACGATCACCATCCCGAATGCGCTCAGCAGCAGGAACAGAAAGTTGCCTCGGCGGTCGCTCTCGCGAGTCACAAAGCCCCCGTTGATGAAGGCGTCCAACACCTCGAGCAGCACGTCTCTGAAAAAGAACGGTTGCATCAACGATTGCGTTCACGAGACTTATACACCGAGTGATTATGACATTAGCACGTTAAAAATAATTCGAGAACTGAAAAAGAAACTTGTCTTAACAGGCGCTCTCACAAGCTGATTGATAGGCTGATATTTGGGTATTTCCGGGCGAGTCACAGCTTTGGTCATTAGTCCCGTAAGTGTAGTGCATTTATCTCTCTCTCTCTCTCCCTCTCTCGGGAGATAGCGGTGATCTTCCCCCGCTGGATGGCGAGATCCGGCGCCGACATGCCGTCGGCTAGTGGGGTTTTACCCTAACCAGGACTCTCCCACCAGCGGGGCACCGTCCCAGCCGGGACATGCTATAAGCTTCCGACCAGTTTCCCGAAATATGTGGTAGTGTAGTGCATGTTAGTACAAGGGGAGAGGATAGGACAAGGAAGAGGAAGGAATGATCGCGCGGATTTCGAAGCCCGTTTGTTAGGGTACTGCTCCGGCATTCGCCTGGTATTGATCGGCGAAACCACAGAAAACTACCGATCAGAGTAGCTGGCCGCTAGAATTGTTCTCCAGGCAGCGACTGAATTCGACCTAGCTGAAAAGCTAGTGTCGAAAATCCTGCCGCCGTCAGGACTCGAACCTAGGACCTACCGGTCAGAGGTGCTGCAGTGACATTAGCTGATCCACTGAGCTACCGCTCCTGGTCTCTCACAAGTTAGGAAGCCTCAATTATAAATGCAACCGTAATCTAGAGAAACATGATTTTTATACAAATGAGGTTGTCTCAACAGTAGTCCCGGCATTAGAACTCCCCAAATTTAAAGACGGCTTTATTTAGGGAAAACATTTCAAAAATAAAAGGGAAATGTTTTCTCGACAGTCGTCCTGTAAACTCCAGAACTTCACTAAAAAAAGATAATAAAAATAATAAATACGTTTATCAAATAAATAAAAAAATGTTTCCTCGGCAATCGCCCTTCTGTCTCAAGAAGCGTAGAATTATAAAGATGATTAAACTTTGGAGACACGAGTTTTTGAATTAAAAACAGGATGTTGCTCGTCATTCAATAAAAACAGGATTTGCCTCGTATTTTCGTTGAGACTCCAGTTGGAGATGGGATGCAAACCAACGATCGGTACGGCGATGAGTGATAGCGAAGCCTGGTGATTGTGGCCGTCCTGGTGCCTTCATATTATAGCAGAGAGAATGAAGGTATATCGGAGTTTGCTGGGTACGAATTGCTGACGAGATGGAACCATGTGGTCTGTGAAAGTGAAGGTAGTGAAAATGCTGCATGAGGCCATCCTGGTGCCTTCGTATTATAGCAGGGAGAATGTATGGATGATAGAATTAGATGGGTTTCATATTTCTGGCCTTTGTGTACCTGCGGTCGATGAGGCGAAAGGCGCTCATGAAAAAGGTTTGTTCTCGATCCAATTGCAATAATTTTGTAACATAAGAAATTATGTTATGAGGAACTTCGTTGGGAGTCAGGACGATGAGGCGAGCGTACCTGCGTCCGACGAGGCGAAGGGCTAATGCGAAGGCGGCGAGGGTGTCAGCTGTGGCCGTCCAGATGCCTTAATATTGTAGCTGAGGCTATATGCCACGAGTAACTTCGTTTAGAGTCATGATGATGAGGCGAGCGCACCTGCGGCCGATGAGGGGAAGGGTGCCTGCGAAGGCAAGAGAGTGACAGCTATGGCCGTCGAGATGCCTTAATATTGTAGCAGAGACTATTTGCCATGAGGAACTTCGTTGGGAGTCAGGATGATGAGGGGAGCGTACCTGCGGCCGACGAGGCGAAGGGCCCCGGCGAAGGCGGCGAGGGTGTTAGCTGTGGCCGTCCAGATGCCTTAATATTGTAGCTGAGGCTATATGCCACGTGTAACTTCGTTTAGAGTCATGATGATGAGGCGAGCGCACCCGCGGCCGATGAGGGGAAGGGTGCCTGCGAGGCAAGAGAGTGACAGCTATGGCCGTCGAGATGCCTTAATATTGTAGCAGAGACTATTTGCCATGAGGAACTTCGTTGGGAGTCAGGATGATGAGGGGAGCGTACCTGCGGCCGACGAGGCGAAGGGCCCCGGCGAAGGCGGCGAGGGTGTTAGCTGTGGCCGTCCAGATGCCTTAATATTGTAGCTGAGGCTATATGCCACGTGTAACTTCGTTTAGAGTCATGATGATGAGGCGAGCGCACCTGCGGCCGATGAGGCGAAGGGTGCCTGCGAAGGCGAAGAGAGTGACAGCTATGGCCGTCGAGATGTCTTAATATTGTAGCAGAAGCTATTTGCCATGAGGAACTTCGTTGGGAGTCAGGATGATGAGGGGAACGTACCTGCGGCCGATGAGGCGAAGGGCCCCGGCGAAGGCGGCGAGGGTGACAGCTATGGCCGTCCATGTTCAGCCGCTGAAGGACTGCAGGATGGTCTGTTGCACTGGTTGACGCCTCTTCACCAACACACAAATATCTTTGCGTGCGTGTGGGTACAGCGAATATTGTGTTGACCCGGGTATTACCCACGTGGTAACTGATATGATGTTCACAGACCTGTTATTAAGGGCCGCTTGCATCTTGTTGGTATGGACGTCCACACACTTCCACTTTTGGAAACGGTTCCGAAGTATCTGCGATCACAAGAAAAAGATATATTATTTTATGTTTATTATCATAGTGACATTTAAGTATTTTTTTTATTAAATGTGTTTTTACAGACTCTCTTTAACGTTACATTTCGGTATATTTTACAAATTTAAAAAAGATTCACCTTTTATTCATAAAATAATTTTCCGTAAGAACAAATGAGCACTGGTCAATGTCAACAGCAGCGCAGCTGGTGTGAGAAACGTGCGGCGTAAACGACAACAATCTGTGCCATAGTTAAATACTTACTGTTATATATTACATATATCTGTACTTTCTGTAAAAATATCAAAAAATATATTTGGGTACGTCACTCTACTTCTTTAGGTATGGACCAAGATTTTTTTGTAATTTTGGGACGTAATTTGAAAAATACATGCTAAATGTATTTTGATGATTGTATGTATGAATACATTTACATTCAGCCAACTATTATTAACATTTCCTTCAGTGTTAACCAGATTAATGTACATACGAGTTTTACTGTGTGTAATCTTTCACACTGCTTTATCTTGATCCAACCTTTTGATAGTTATACTGTATATTTGACACTTGGCTGCAGGAAAAATAAACTATGCTGTGAAAAGTTCCCAAGTCCATATTCCTCTTTTTTTCAAGAGAAACAAAAGAATTATATCAAAATTAATGAAATACTAGAAAGCTAGATCATCTTTCTGCCCAGTACAAATCGCTAGAATTAGTTTTGCAAGTGTGTGGTTTTGTAAATTTCAATCTAAAGTACTAAAAATATCGCCCTATTTTAAAAATCTGCAGTTCTTTTTCAAGTAATTTTGGCTAAGACAGGAACTACTAGAATTTCATTGCCTAGGGAAATGATACAAGGCACCTAGGCATATGGGGAATTGATATACCATTCTCTATATTAAGGCATTCAGTTCGGAAATATGTGCTGTTTTCTGAAAGTCTGCTAGAGGATTTGTCAGTCTGAAATAGGGGAACAACATGTGAAAGCATCGAAGGCCTGAAATCATCATCTGATTCATCTACTAACATTTCTCACACAATGTAAATGACCTTATTGAAAGAACTGTTTATGCAAAACACTTCCAAATTGTAAAGAACATTTCTCAACATTTGATAGCTTCAACTAAAGCCAGATCGATATAGGTTTCTTTAATTTGAAAAAGATCGTACGTGTTTTATTTCTTAGGCTCTAGTAGTGTTCTCAGACGGACGGAAAGACGGACGGAGGTTTTGCTTCGAATTGGTTTTTCGGCATCAAGGACCTACAAAACACGGATTCTGGCTACACCACGTGTTAGAGTACATCTTTCCCTTAATGTAGCAACTGGCTTAATGTACTTTTTCGCCACCAGAGCCCGTCAATGAATTTTTTGCGCCGAAAATCCGCCTTTTTTGCGCAGCATTACGTAACTTTCTATATACTACATATATTACTCCGTATATTCGTATGTATACAAGAAATTAAAATTGTCATTGAAGAAACAAGGAAGCCCAAAGGAATCTGGAAAGTCCGGCAATGAAGAGAAGAAGAATGTAGGAAGATGCTTAGCGGAATAAATAATATTGGTATGTAGAGTGCGAGAAACGGTCGATAGAACTGTTAAATACTCCCTTAATAATAAAAAACATTTTAACACAAATTTAATATGGAACCCGTAAATCTTCTGACTATAGAACACGTACTCACGATCACAGCTTTCTATAGATTGATGATAATGTTCGTCTCGATTCTTAGTTTTTTCTGAGAGTGCTTCAGCACGATAAGTATCACACCTGTTGCAGAGAGGACGATCGCTACAATTTACACGTTCAATACCTGCCATTATATTTATAATAATAATAATAATAATAATAATAATAATAATAATAATAATAATATACACTATTATTATAATTATAATATTTAAAAAATAATAATATTTTGTAATTCTTTTATCATTTGCGTGCTGTTTTTTATTATATTATTAATTCTCGTCGGTTTATAAACAGTTGCAGTTTAAATAAATTTGTCTTTATATTTGGCATTTTTGCTATTATCCTGGTATATTTCCTGATGTCAAAGAGAAAATTTACGTATGTCATCGAAAGTGAGAAGTTTTAATTACAAAGAAACAGAGATTTTTTTATTTATTGAAAAAAAACTAAAGAAAGGTTTTTTCGTGCACATTTGGTTATGAAAACTTTTTTGTTACACGAAAATCAGTCTTCATAGCACAATGTGTCCACCTCTTTGTAGTGACTTGGTACTTTTATGTACAGGTTGCGTGTTTTTTCTTCCTTAGTGTTTTTTAGGGGGGAGGTGGAGATTTTCGGAGTCTCGTTTCTTACCGCAACGAATCGTCTAGGGGGACATGCGATCGGTGAACAAAAGAGACGGAGTGGTGGCGACAATGTGGGTATTCTCCTTTGTAATTCAAACTAAAATAGCGATTTTTATTGATTAAAATAAAATTTTATATAAACCCATTGGACAGGATCAAAGAAGTTTTATCTTAATCGCCTAGGGCAAAACGTGGTTATCAATATTGACACAATGTCTTAGTGTCGCCTGAAAGTGTGGGGTAATAAACACGACGTCCTTCCGTTTCCATAATTTTAAAAACGTTCTAACTACATATAAGATGATCACAGTAAATAAATGAACAGCACTCCAATCACAACCTGATCTGCTCTAGAATCCCCAGCTTTCTCACAGAATTATTGAGTATTTGCAACAACAATGTTCGTTGTCGATAAATATTTTCTTAAGAAACGAGCATTAACTTAACTATACCATATAATTTCATGTAGATATATTCCTCAACTCTTTAACGATTTTCAATGAGGAATCACACGATTTTCTTGCTTAATTCAGTCACGCATAGATCGTCCACACACGCTTATTTTGATGCTGGTAATGCCGTGACACTTCTATTGACTTTAAATGTTTGAAAAAATGTCATGATATTTCATCATCTTGAACATAAAGAGAGGTACATTACACGAAAAGAAATGGTACCATTGAAAAAGACAAATCAATATATTTTTATAATAATAATAATAATAATAATAATAATAATAATAGAGAATGAATAAAAAATTTAATCGCACTTACCTGCTCATAAATGAATGTAGACACGATCTCTTACTGGAGTTGAGACACAAACTCCATTCTGAATTTTCTAAAACCTACCCAGAATTCAACATTACTAGATAAAACCTAGCCGATCGTAAGAACGTAATTATGAAACGAAAGTAGCTTTTCCAGATCGAAATTGATGAAATACGTAGAGAAGTGGGTAATGAACTTCAGGTAGCTGCAGAAGACCATGAAACTGGTGATAATACCCAGACGAGAATAGAGACAAATGATTTGAGTATAAATAAGGAAACCGCTGAAAAGTTTGTAGGATATATCTGTTTAAAAAAACAGATCCTCTTGGTAGGCTTAAAATTTCAAAGTTGATCATTACTATTATTATTATTAAGCAAGTTGATAAGGTAATATCGCAGGTTGCTGACCAATTAAAAAACTTGACAGATATTCATACTGTTTTGTATGCAGCTGCAGTTGCTGCAATTGATCGTAATGGACAGCGTATTCAGAATAGTCCACCAAGTAACAGAGAGAAAGCGTGAAAACCTGCATGTCAATTTACACTCGAAGAATGTATTGTTAAGCTGAGAACAGACATGAATATATTCCATAAATTTCTTTCAAACAACAGAAATATAAGAGTAAAGCAAAAAATTAGTAGAATCCTACATAAAATGCAAATCAATTTTTAATTTTTAGAATTTATGTAGTATATGACTCAGTGTAGGAATCACAGAATTTTGAAAATGTGCACAGAATTTACTTCTCCCCATAGCACGTCATATGCAGTTTCAACTGCTTTTTGACTTAAAATAAATCAATAAATAAGACAAAAACTAACCCTATACCACGTTGAAACTAGACAAGAGCTCAGAGCTAACCCTACAGTGGTGACGCCATTTTTTGTATCACGACCGATGACGCTGGGTCTGTCAGACCCACTTAATGTTTTAGGAATAACTATTTTGTTTTGATGGACCATGACACAATGATACAAGAGGAATGGCAAGTGATGTGGACTCAATAACTTTTGTTGATAATTATTTGTTATTTTTACAAAAATGTATACCGTTTACATTATTTACATTTAATTACAATTTTCCAGACAGTCTTCTCACACGGGTTTTGAATGCTCCAGGCCCAAAAATGTGTAACACAGTTATATTGTGTCTTTCTGTCCTTCTTCGTGCATTTAGCACATCTGGCTCACTTTCCTGCTACTGGTTTTTCCTTTGGATGTGTTTTATTGGTTAGTTTTCTCGCACTGTTTTCGACCTCTTTGGGAAGACTTGATGCAGACGCTCTGTATCATTTGCCAGATCAATACTCAATTGTTTCATAAATTGTCCACTTTTCATATTTCCGCTTGTGTCAGAACAGAAATATAATGAATATATTGGTGGCAGCAACATTCAACATCACACAGCTGTAAGAAGCGCACATTTTACCGACACCTACTTCTCCTTTCGTGAGGTTATAAAATGTAATTATTTCTGGTTTCCGTGCATCACCAGTAGCTTGACCAATTTTGTCACAGTTGTGCTTTGTCGATAGAAGAACATTTTTTTCCGTTGTTGGGGTTGTATGACACCAGGGCGCCTCTTTCCTGGAACCCACACATACTGATATTATTTCTTTCCTTTTGGTATTCAAGAATTCTTGAGGAATCTCGCGCTTGTTTTGTCTCACTGTTCCAACAATTGTCAACTTGTGAGTTAAAAGTTTCTGTGAAAAGGGTAGCTAGTGAACCAGTTATTCATAGTAACGTGTTCCGTCCTGTATCTACGATTGGTTTACAGAACTTTACCACAACATCTTCCAGTTTAATACTAATTTTGGAAGGTCCGTCTGGTTGCGTCCCGACATATACCTCCATATTGTTAATATAAAATGTTCGTGAATCCACAATGGCAAAGATTTGTATCCCGTAGTTTGCCGATTTCCTGGGGATATACTGCCTGAAACCGCAACGCCCTCTGAAAGGTTCGAGTTTTTCATCGACGGTACCATACTCGAATATAGTGTAAGAATTCTTACAATTTTTCAAAAAGCTCTCATACAATTTTCTTACCTTCTATTGGTCTCCAACATTCATCAAGTTGAAGGAAGCCAATGCCATATTGCAAAAGGAATAACATAAAATGAGTAAATAAATAATTTAAATCCCCCCCAAAAAGTGACTCTGTGACTGAATGTATAAGTTAGTACAATTATTAATTATTTACTTATATAGTACAATTAATTTTTACTCATGATTCGCTCTCCGATGTAAGAGCAAAGACCCTGTCAAAGAAACTGCTGAGAACAAACCACAAGCACACGTGTCTGTAACCCGGACGCCAATGGGGACGCTGGGTCCCTCAGACCTGACGTTAGAAAAATCGAGCTGTCGCATTCATAACAATAGATAAGAATATCCGGAGTCGTGATTATGCCGCTGCATGGAAGGCGATGAAAATGTACTGAGAATCTCAATGTCTTATCTGCGAAACTCAATCCCCTACAACCATATCAGGAATCTCATGGGTCTGACAGCCCCAGCGTCACCGCTGAAGGGCTAAGGGTGCTAGATTGAGAAGATACAATGTTCAAAGCGTAAATACCAAATGTGTTATTTTAGAGGAACCAGAAAGTATTCTATCGGAACTTGAAACACAAATCTGATAGCAATAAATTCAAGTCATACTGACAGGAAATCTGGACCAACCCTTCAAGCTACAATCATGATGCATCAGGGCTCTCTGAACTTCAGGAAAAGATGGGTAAACTTCCAGAAATATCTGAAGCTTACATTACCGCCGAAGATATTGAAAGAAGTGTAAAGAACTGCCAAAATTGGAAATCATCTGGATCTAAAAAAATTCAGAACTTTTGGTTGAAGCGTTTAGTCTCCCTACGCTATTTGATTTCAAATAGTTTTAATGAGATACTTCAGAAGAATAATCAGTGCCCAAAATTCTTAGCGCAAGGTATTACTTACATACTACCCAAAAAAGTTCCTAAATCAGATCCCAAAAATTGCAGGCCAGTAACATGTCTCTCTATTCTATGTAAGATATTAACATGAGTTTTTCACAAAAAGATATACATGCATTGTGATCAGAACAATATCATCACAAGTACCTTTGGATGTAAAGAACAGTTACACGCAACGTAATCATAAAACAAGCTGGGGAAAAGCATGTGCTACATCGACTATAGAAATTAGCGTTTGATTCGGTACCCCGTGAATGGCTGATGCACATTTTGAGAATATATAAAATTAATACAAAAGTCGTAAACCTGCTCGCCGCCTTAATGGAAAGCTGGTGCACGGAGATTAATTTGGAAATTACTACATTTAATGTTGAAATTCGTCGAGGAATATTTCAAGGACCTTCAATAAGCCCTCTATGGTTTTTTGAGCTATAAACGCCCTACCACAGCTTCAAAACAAGGAATGTCTAAGTAGAGACTCCAACTGAGAGATCCTACCTCCCAAATCAGCAATTTATTATTTATGGATGATCTTAAACAGTTTGCCGAGAGCCATAACCACCTGAAAGCGCTAAAGTATGTGACGCGGGCATTTAGTGAAGACATTAGTATGTCCTTTGAATTTGATAAATGTGCCGAAATACACCTAAAAATGGTACATTGGTCGATGTACCTGTACAGAGAAAGGGAAGAATGGCCAGGAAGGGAGGGGGTTGCTTTCGCGGACTGGACGGGACCTTCTCTGTACAATATGCTTACGCCGCGCCGGGCTATGAGCTGCCCGGAGGGGGAGAGAGGGATGGCGCTGGTTGAGGGAAGAAACAGGGGTTGTCTGAATTCAACTCTCTCACATTGCACATACTATTTAATATTAAGTGTACACTATTTACACTTGCAATGACCATGAGATGTGAGGCGGTGTGCCTGCGGTGGTGTGTCTGCGGCGGTGTGCCCGAGGCGTTGCACTGGCCGGACGCAAATGAATGCGCGCTCCCACAAGGTTCGTCGACGGTAGGGCGTGGATGCAGCGCCTCAATGGGAGCACAGCAAGGAATCTGGCTCGCGTTGGTCAGCCGGAACTCACGTACGGACTGAAAAACCGTCTGCGTTGGACCGTCTGCCGTCTGCACCCCTGCCGAAGGCAGTGGGGTTACGTTACACTCGCGAGAAACCAGATGGCGTAGGGCCGGGCCGGGCTTGCGTTGTCCGTCGCGGAGAGATTTTTTGTCCGGGAGAGACGGCGACCTGTCGGCGAGTGCCGTTTTGGGGGTAGATGCTAACGGTCCTTCGGGGTACGCGTAGCCGGAAGCCGGGGTGGGGGAGGCGGCGGTGAGGGTGGCCAGCGGTGGGGGCGGCCAGCCTCTGAAGGGGGAAACAATGACCTGCCGCCAAGGGCATTTGTGGCGCGGACGAAACAGTACCTGATGAAATGTATCAATACAATATCAATACAAAAGTATGCAACAATCATAGATGTAGGCTGTCCACTGAGAAACAATCTCAATAAAGCAGAATCGGAGAAGATATCTAAATACCTGAATTTGGAAGCAGAAATCAAACATGTTTGGCCATTGGGTAAGGTTGATATAGTGCCAATAATTAATTCAGCCACAGGAGTGGTGACGGACCAATTTCCTTCAGGTCTTACAAAAGTAGGATTATCAAAAGGAACCTCCATAACCATCCACAAAGCTATAATCCTACAGACTTGCCATATTGTGTGAAAATTCTTAAATTGAACGACGGACAAATACGAATTTCTTCTCTGTCTTTCCTCAGATCTGTTATTACCAGTTGCATTTGCCAGAGTCGTATGAATAGATGAATAGTTCTCAATGCTTTCTGAGAAAAGTACAGAAAAATAAAATAATAACAAATAATATAAGAATAATAACAATAATAATTATTATTAAAATATATTTCCATTTTTGTAAAATATAAAAATATTATTAAAATATAAGTAAAAAATTGAGTCATTTTTTTGAATATATTAGAAACTTCCAGGCATCGTGAATGCCCAAAAATCGTAATACTCGTGACAAATTCGCACGCAAACAAATTCAGTCAGAGCGATGGCCGATCAATAATTTTAGAAAAAATAGTCTGAGTTGTTTAGGTTTTGTCGGTGCACTCACACGGACGGACGTTTTAACATCAGCTAGTTTTTCGGTAAGGACGACCAATGAAACGTGGATTCTGACTACATAATTTTCTTTATGGTTCATTAAAGAGCATACACTTTCCATTGAAAGTCGTGGTAACTAGGTATATTCTAGACAATGTCGGTTCCCCTGGGTTCCCCACGGGACCAAGAAGTTCATTTTCTGCATTTACTGCCAACAATGCTAAAATGCTCCGTGGTAATTTACAAATTGTGTGTAGAGCTTAATAGAGCTTCTGAGAGCAATTAACGAGATATTCAGTAAATCGTCTCGAGACATGATCCCCAACGTCTTGAGGGCACTGACTGTTGATCTAGGCATAGCCCCAGAGATTCCAACCACCACACGCAGGATTCTGGCGTTGCGCACTCCATGAAGTTGGGCTGCCAGGGGAATGACTGGTTGGTACTTTACCACTTTTTCCTCCCCTGCTTTTAGAAGGTTAGACCCATCCTCGTGGCGGACAGTCACATCGACCAGGTGCACCTCCTCTTGGCTTTTCATTACCAGGTCAGGTTTGAGTCTAACACCTTCGGCAACGGAGAAAGTGGCTTCCGTGGACTCCACAGTGTCTGATTTCCGGAGCATCATTCCCTCTATAAAGTTCTTTACCTCGTAATGACGCTTTATTCTCGCTTGTTTCGTAAAAATAGGGGAGGCCCGAGGATGTGATTCATAGTTTCTACCGCTGTTTTGCACTTTCTGCAGAATACATCCTCTCTGTGCCTTCTCTACTAAGAGTAGTATTATTGGCAGCGGCATTTAATCTCAATTGGAGTGCAGAAATAAAAAGACTAGGTTTCAGAAGATTGTTCTAGTCGTAATCCTTGGATTAGCGCTACCCTAGGAATGTTTTGGGTGAGCCGCAGCAATCCCAGTCCTCCATCTCTCTTGGCCAGGTAAAATAAGCCGTCTGCAGTACTCACATGTAGGTGTAGGAACTGTTTGACTGCCTCTCTGATTTGACAGTCTGCTTCCCTGAGCATCGAAATATATTGCATCGATAAAACTCATTGGTAGATGTGATTCATTCAGGTGAGGTGTAAAGTAATGCCAATTTCTGAGTGGGCTTTAAATGCGCATTCTATAGCCTCGTCACTGCTTCCATCAAATTCGATGTGGATGCTTTACATGGGAGGCCGTTCCAGATTGAGTAGTTCACTCCCAAGTACGTTAGAGTATGATCATCACTGACCAGAGGAATTCTCTCCCCCAACCTTTTCAGTCAAGGGTCTTCAATGAACCACGATCGTTCAAAGGTTGTAATTTAGAATGATAAACACTTCGCGACGGACATTGTCATTCCGAGGGCCCCAGGATATTCCACTACAATATCAACCAATTCTTGAACTCCTGGAGCTACTCCTGGAACTCCTGGATTCTTGAACTCCTTTTGCTAACAGCACCAAATTGTCAGCAAATGCTAATTCGGACACACCGCTATCCAATAACGGGTATCCTGACATGTTATCTAATTTTTCAAGCAAGTACTCCATAATAAGGTTAAAAAGGAGTGGGGACAAGGGATCCCCCTATTTTACACCTCTATGAATTGGCACCTCAATGCCTTTTGAAGGGTGCTGAATGACTATGGAAACGTCGATGTAAGAGTCCATTACCAAATTGGTAAAGGCGTCGGGGATCCCTTTCCTGGACAGAGCCCA
This sequence comes from Teleogryllus occipitalis, assembly GCA_011170035.1. Classification (NCBI taxonomy): domain Eukaryota; kingdom Metazoa; phylum Arthropoda; class Insecta; order Orthoptera; family Gryllidae; genus Teleogryllus; species Teleogryllus occipitalis. The sequence goes on from BLKR01000577.1 coordinate 137,587, forward strand.
CCGAATCGCCGAGTGAGGAACAGTGTCAAATGCTTTGGATATGTCTACCACGGCGCCGACACAACCCTCTGCTTTTTTCATGTCACTGACTGCTTCGTGAAGAATTTGAACGTTGGCGAAACAGCCAGGTTCAGGGATAAACCCTTTTTGGCGTGGATTGAACTTCATCACAAATTAATTGCGTTTGTTCATAATGCCTCAAAAGATTTCGTACAGCAAGGCGCTAATTGTGATAGGGCAATAGTTAGTGACAAACGTATTATCCTTACCCTCTTTTGGTGAAAGGATGGTGCAATTTGCTTTCCATCCAGAAGGCACAAAGCCAATGTATACAATTTGGGTGTGCAATAGGGACAATATTTCAATTTTTCTCCTCAAGATATGTTGCTAACTTATATATTATCTGGTCCTGAACACCTGGCATTTTCATTCCAGGTAGACGACTTTTAATTTCGGCAACTTGCACCACATATAGAATTCTGTCTGGGTCCTTTTTAGGTGTCGAAAATTTATCATCCTCTCTTAATTCGGGAAGTCGAATTGGGGTGTATTACCCGAAATGGATTTGTACAGGGCATTTACCTCATCCCTGTTAAGGGGCTGTTGGTCGACACTAGTACAGTCAATGCACGTTTGAATGCACTTTACCAAAAGCGCTGGATCATTCTTGAAAAGATCCTGCTCCCTAACATAAGAGAAGCGCTTCCTACAGCGTATTCCCCCATGCCTACGGGGCTTTTTAGGCCTGATGGTACAGGGTACCGAGGAGCCGCCCAAAATCTCCACTAACCTGGCATAAATCTGGTTCAATTGCTCTTGGGATTGAATATTTCTTTTAAGTTCATTTCCCACCTCAGCGAGTTCATGATCTACATTAGTTTGAGTAATACTCCAGATTCCTATCCAAGTTGAAATGTTTTCCTTCCAGTTAGGTGGGCATTTAGTGTGGCCCTGTTAATACTTGTTTCAGTAGATACGTCTCCGAGCGTCGTAGCAGCCGGGGAGTCAATAAACGTTTCGTCACATCCTAACCGACCAGCGGTGTCTGAACGGGCCGTGTCAATAACAGATAAAACAGAATCAAAGAGGACGGGGACACCCCAAATCTCCTGATTCATCTCTGAAACTGTAGCGACCTCCTCGTTAGGGAATCACCCCCTTTCTGATTCTGGGGAGGCAATGTCTACCATTGCAAGTTCCTCCGGGTCTGTTAGCCGACTTTTCGGAAGGGAATCGACACGAGGCTGTTTGCCTATCTCTACCAGTAAAGACAGAAAAGGGTCACAAGAAAGGGTGTCAAAAAAGGGGATCACCGAATTTCTTCTTGTCTTTAGGTTAGGCCTTCGATACAGGGGAGAAGAAGAAATCAGCATAGGAATTTGGCTCACTGGAGTTTTCGGAGGGCTAATAACTCTTTGAGGCGATGCGATAACAGTAGCACTAGTAGAAGGTCCAAGTGAATCATCCGACCTCCGACCATCAGATGTGGACAGTGGTGATTCTGCAGTCACAGTAGATTCAGCTCTAATGGCTGCTAAATATCTTCGATATGTAGTCTCTTCTTTTTTCCTGTCGGGCGGTCTTACCCAGCAGAGGAGCCAAATTCTTGTTCGACGCCTCTGGTTTCTCTTTTTCCAATGCAGCCATTTTCGTCAGATTTCCAATGCAGGCAGATTTAGTATCATCCGAAGAGAAGATTTTCCCTGCTCTAGGCACAGCACCCCCACCACTACGTTGTGCCTCGAGCTTTATTAGCTGCGTCTGAATGAGCATGGCGCAAATGTTGTGAGAGCTCTGATTTAGTTGCAAAGTTGGCGGGGCATAACTCACATATAAAATCCCTTTAAGATGCTTTCGGACCCGAAAATTTAGGAAAATGACTCAACGCGGAGATCTTACTGTTAGAGGAAGTAATTTACTACATACAGGAAAAAAATACTTTTCCGTCTCCTACAGAATGAATTATTCTGTCAACAATTTGGAATTTATGCTACAGCATTGCAATACATTCTCTGTGTTACGTAATTTGTAAGTAGTATACGAAAAGTATGATTACGTAAAATATCGTTTAATCCCAGGATGAACAGTATGCAATCCCCTTCTCCTCCTAAGTGTTCTTAAGCACGCGTACTGTAATGATCCATAATCCCTCGCAACAGTTTTGGGTTTAAAGTGTATAAACTCGGAAGGAAAATATCAAGATTTAGATTTGAGAAGACAAAAGACGGCGACATCGCGCATAAATATTTTATTAAATTAAACAAATGCGTGATAGAAAATGGAAATAGACATTAACACTCAATTATACATAATTTTCGGAACTAGTAGAAGGTGGAATCATGAAAATTGAGTCAGAGATTCAGGAAATTTGGACAGAATTGGAATTGTATTTTTCGTGGTTAAACTAGAATACGAGAACCATTGTGGCGATTGCAAAGCTTAAGGCAAAAGAGTAATTTTATTAAATATCAAGAAAACGCGTGAAGGTATCAAAATGATACTTTCGGAAAAGATAGGGCAAAATTTATGGAAAATTATGGGAACACTCATAGTTTCGAGAAGTACCGAGGAAGCGCGACAAAATTAAAATTAATATTGTATAATTGAAATAAACACGGAACCAATGACACATCGCGCTGACGTCACAGTTTATGTCAGGATGCAAGAGAATACAAATTAATAGAATTTAATGAAATGAGACTAAAGAAGAAAAGGGAAATAGTATAATAATTAGCGAAGAAACAAGAAATAATAGTGGGAAGCGATGACGAAGCATAATAACGCTGACGAGCACGAATTAAAGAAAAGTGAGTCAAGGGACAAACAGCCATGTCCAAAGCGGGAATCGAACCCGCGACCCTTCGGACCGAAGCGCGGAGTCGGTACTCGCTCTTAGCCACCTCGGCCATCCAGGTCGGCGAAAATTTATTTCCTCAGAAAAAATCAATCAATTATACCGGTTAGTTTGAATATGAGCTACATTTTCTTAATTTTTAATGAAAATAATATAAATAATTAAAGATTGGAACAGTTTACCCACAGCAATTTTCAAAGCTTTTCCTCTAAGTGTCCGAAGCTTTAGAAATAAGTTAGAACAATATGAGAGTAATAGACATTAAATGAGTAAGTGCGGTGAAGTGCTGTGATGTGCTGGTCAGTGTAATTCAAAACAAAAACAATGTAGTGTAGTGCAGTGCAGTGCAGTTAAGTGTAGTGAGCGCGATCAATGAAGTAAAAAAAATGTATCCAATATTTATGTAGCTTGTATTGAAATTTAGCATCACCGACATATAATTATTGGATTTCATGACAGTTGAAATATTTGTTATAATACTTAATAATAGTGATAGTATGATTATTACATGTTCGGCTTGTGCTTTACTCCTTTATTATTATTATTATTATTATTATTATTATTGTTATTGTTATTTTATTTATTATTATTATTAATACTGTGTCTCTTGTAATTATTGATATTTAACTGCCACCGGGTTATTGTGGCAGTTCACCCAATTGCAGTTCAAATAAATGTATATGTGTATGTATTACGATGGTTGGGTCTTGTTTGTGCGCTGGTACACCTCAAGACCATGTAGTGGACGACGTCTGCTGCTGCCCATTCTTCGACAAGAAAACAACGGAATCTCTGAGACAAAGCGAAATGTCACTCATCCCCCTGCAGATGAGGTACTTGTTGCGTTTGATCCTTGCGAGGTAAACGACTTCGACATTACGCCAAATGAAACACTGATGTTTGTGTGTCAATTTATATTCTATGTTTGGAATAGGTCAGGTAAATAATACTAAATAGAAAGGTTACATACACGAACCAAAGTTCAAATTTGAGAATTTTCTGAACACACCAAAAACGTCATAGCATACACGAGCAAAATAATGAGTTTATGATTTTTCCTCACCTTAAATCTTTCAATGTTTGTGAGACTTGTCCAAAGAAAATGTAACAGAAGGCGGCGTCAGATGTACGATATACCTAGGTGAAATACCTGAAACTATGGAATTTTGCACTTGCTTGCTTCTTATAAGAAATCCTTCAACTTACAAGCTTGTCCGTATTTGAAATGTATTAGTATATGTCTAATGCTAACGGTACAGAATTATACAGTTTTTCTTTAAAAAGTTGGTGTCATGGAACCACGGAACGAGTAATTCTGTTGAAACATCTCCATTTTTCCTGCTGCAATACAAATCTTTCACTTAGGCATTTTGAATATTGTCATCTATTTTTATGAAATAAGAGAATACTACCACTATCACGTACATTTCAGGCCTTCGATGTATTGTATAACGCAAATCATGCTTTGATAGAAATATCTGTATGACTCCTAAAACATGTACCTGAAACTTGTGAAAAAATTAATAACAAAATAAAATCAAAAGAAAAATTTATCTTAATATCTTCGAAAATAATTACAGGCATAATAACACAGTGGCCGGATTTTGAGCAAAACAATCTGGAATATGTTTGAAATTTTACAGTTAGAAGTGCTTGAAACTATCGATCTTAGTAATTTATTAATTGCCGAATCAAGTTCTTTACAATTAAATATTACTCACCTGTTCCAGCCTCCCATCCAACAAGATCTAAGAAAATGCTGAAATATTTTCTTCTTTGAAGAAGGACACAAGTTCTGCGGAGTATATTCCTATTTCGATAAAACATCATTTTTACAGCTGCTATTTTTGTCTTATTTAAAACATTTTGCTTTATAAATTATTCTTCATCCTATCAAACTGAAGTTAGATTTTGTTAAATAAATGCCTTTACTGTAAAAAATATCTTTCTACTTTCTACGCAAAGAATGATTTGGTAATCCTGCGAGATGTTTTTCGTGGCGCTCTAAGTTTATAAAATCGATGTTTTTATAGCCCGCGCAGGCGAAGTGTAGAACCTTCCCCTTAGATTCCAGTCGACTATGAGTAATTTTCTGGTCTTCTTTCTTGACGTAGATATTATGTTCCACTTGATGTCCTAAATCTAATATTAAACCGTGTTCACCGTTAACATAAATCACCGTTCTAGAAAGTAGCAAGGCCATTTCATCCAATCAGAAAACTGTAGAGCTCATAATTTGCCAGATTTTTGTTGCTTTTAAAATCTGAAATTTTCCATGGGTCATTTTCTCCAAAGAATCATTGTTCAGGCTTAATTGAACTGAAACTGAGCTGGACCACACCCCGAAATCCGATAATAAAGTATAGATAAAAAACTAAACTCGGTTTTGCCACTTTTTATTTATAAACAATTATCAAAGAAATCAAAATGATCATTCAATCATCATTCCTTTAAATAATATTTGCAAAGAAAAACAACTACAAAAAAGAAACCATACGTTTCTCTTGTGAGCTCCGTAAAAGAAGGAACGGGACATTCTCTCTAAACAAACACTTGTAAGAATTAATGCTCTTCACCTAAATTTGCTCTAAATATAATATTTTTAAAAAATTGCAGTGAAGAAGTTAGTTTTAATGATCTAAGTTAAAATCCTAGAGATGTATCTCTTAGAAAGACCCTGCTCACGTAAAAGACGCAGTTCTTCCTAAACAATTAGTCTAACATTCATTCATACTGTACAAAATTTCCCGCTAACAAGTGCTAAACACGATCTGTAATAAAAAAATGCTTTGGACTGGATGGTTTGAATTACCAGGTTACAAATTGCATTACTGTACCTCTTGGGAGCCCCCCGCACAAGGAAATGCACTGCTTTTTTAACAACTGTCATTAACACATGAATGACAATGAATATTCTATAGAAGAGGAGGAACGATACGGTGGAAAAAAGAAGAAGACAACGGTGGAGGTGTCGTCCAAGACGATGATAAGCAACAATTGGGGACATCTCCAAAAAAATTCCGAAATTCCGACTCTACAAACTTGGAAACTTCAATGTAGAGAATACACGCATCGTGGATCTGGCGAGGCCCTCTCAGAAAGACCACGCTGACACAAGACGCTAAGTGGACGACATGCTTTAACATCAAGGAGATTAACCCGGAAAAGTTACTGACGAAGCGACGAATATTTCGCTGACAAAGTAAACGGAAGGCTCGGTTCATCACAGGAAAATATAACCGAGCACGACACCGAGAATGGTGGTGATGACGCGACGGTTATTCTGTTGACGCTGGAAATGGAAGATCCGGAAACGTTCGCACATCCTGCAAGAAGTGGAAATAAAAGCACCAGTGAGTTTAACGGTAGCACAAATTTCACACTTGATCGACCCTCCATTAACATCATCATGGTCGGAGACGACAATGTGAAGGAAGTGAACGATCGCGTGCGTGATTTCCTCAATGTCGGTTACATATTTGGTGACACGACATTTCGATACCGTGCTGCTCATTCTCAAACATGATGGGGACATTTCCATAAAAAACAAAGACGGACTGATAGCGGACTATTGTTTTCATTCGTTAATGTACAAGTGTATTTAAAATTCGAAATAAATTTTGTTTTCTCCAATTGTCTCACATCCTCTCATTCACTCTAGGTCACCGGCAGACAGGGACTTCACCCCTGCTCCCCCGCTACTCCGGTAGTCGTCCAATTTTATATTATTTATTTATTAATTTTTAGGGTAGGACAGCCATGGCAAAACAGGGAGGGGCAAGGGAGGGCGGAGGACAGCATAGCATGAGTAGACCACGAAGCTGTTGTGACAACACAGCCTAGCAACGATAACTTCTCTCTCTCTGTCTCTCTTTCGCTCACTCTCTCGCTCTCTCTCTCTCTCTCTCTCTCTCTCGCTCTCTCTCTCTCTCGCTCTCGCTCGCGCAGAAGATACACATCAGCTAGCGGTCCGAAACTGCTGACGTCACAACAGCAGATGTTTACATCGGACGGCCACCGGATGACAACATCCGATATACACCAGATGTTCTGTTGCTGAACTCGCCATTCCCTGCTACTCCTTGTATCTCTTTTATTTGTGTATATAAAACGCTAATATCAGTATTCACGATTACCCTTCAAAATTTCCATCCACCATACTTAGGAACCACTACCGAACTCGGGATATGCAACTTTTAAATTACGTACACCAGCAACTAAGTGCAACTTCGATGCAACAAGGAACTTACTCTTCGGAAATTTGTCACACATCTGTGAAATTATTTTTCGTTAGAGATCTATTTGTAAAACTCGGTCGCGCATAAGTGTTTTAAAATGTAAGTATACTATTGAAATTATATAAGAGGCGATTATCTCTTTATAAACTTTCATCCTTAAATTCTGAAATATAAATTTTCTTTTTAAACTTCCTGAATGTGCTACATGTAACATTTTCACTGGCTTAATAGAGAGATTAGCAGAACGGCTGATAAAGCTAATCTGTTTCAAATTCCCGGAGCCGTGACGCTGGCTGTAGGAATTGGGAATATCAATTTTTAAGAAACTCCGGTGAACTGTTCAAGCCCTAGCGTTGTTCACAGACACACGGATGGACATTCACACTGACAGACAAACGGACAGATGTATTCCCGTCAATCAATTTTTCGGTATCCAAGGTCCACAAACACGTATTCTGATTACACAAAGAGTTGGCGAAATAAATTTCTATATATAGGGCTAGATTTATCCACTTTTTCTTTACCAGTGCCCGACAATACCAACCGTTTTTTCCTGCTGCAATACAACAATTTCCCTGTGCTGCGTCAGCAGTAGTGAGAAAGTAAAAGAATATTTTTACGAGGATGGCAACATTCTATTGTTACGTCAGGATCTATCACCATGAACCTTTAAATGTCTGATTACTTATTAGTTCATTATTCAATTACTGAAGATCTGATTGTTCAAACTTTCATCTTATTAATAGGGGCTCTTTCTTCAATTATTGGAAAAATATGATAATGACTTTGTGTGTGATTTTTTGATGTGGCAATATCAGAGTTATTAATTGTGAGAATTCCTTCACACCTAAAGGTTTAACGCTCTGTTCATTGTTTGATATTCTAAAATTAAACGGTTGTCAATACAAGACATCTTGTTATGAGAATTACATTAACTCGACTTCTGCGTATGTGTATTAACCCTTTACTCAACACAGTACATCCAATTCACAATCTTTGTAACGTACGTCTTTGTAGCCCGCTCATTTTTTGTAACTTTCGTCGTCTTTGTTACTCATTAGCTGTTATAGCTAATGAGAATGAACACAAAATGCAGTCCAATAAATTTAATCTTTATTTCGTGCACAAATGTTTTATTTTCCAAACATCAAGAAATTATCCTCAGAAAAGATAGTGGTAGGTTTGCAAGGGATAGAGAAAACGGATTTTATTCACCCAAAATAGGGAGGAAAAACGGCAAGCAAATAGGCAGGGAAAGATTACGTTTATTCAAGACTGTAGAAAGAAAGTAAAAACAATGGCTTTTCATATATCAAAATACATATCCAGGAAGTTCATAATCATAAATTACAAGAACAATAAATATAATACGATTATACGAAATTATCATTATGAATAATTATTAGTAAATGTCATGTATTTAACATTTAAAAAGAAAAATGAATTCGAACAAAAATGAATTGGTTACAATAATCGAATGTAGATACCAATGAAACACAATCTACAGTGTAAAAGAGTTCTTTAAGTACAGAAAATGCCTGCTTTTTTCAGAGGCTTTTACCAGAGTGTATATGAATGAGAAAGGTGGTTGCATGTGTGCATTGACCAAAAAAATTATTGTTTTTTGAAACATATTATATTAAGAAAACAAAGCAGCTTACCAAATTGTACAATAACTTTATCTGTTACATCACAACATATCTCCTACCCTAGCATTCAAGCCCCGCGAAATTGTTTCTGAACATAGGCGTAGCTTACTAAGAATCACACTTAACTTTGAGTTAGCTTTGAGTGGATTTTAAATCGATATGACATATTAAAGACAACTACAAATATCTTATTCTTTAACGGAAGGAACATTCCTTTCTTGACACATGTTTGCAATCTAGTAAAATCATTCCCCTTTTCTTGCAAGTGCCAGAAATCTTCCTTTGGATTTAGACAATCAGTAGAGGTTGGTGCGAGTAACAGGGTGTGCCTAGTCCAGAAAAGTAGTGATTGAGAGCAAGTAAGTGCAAACAACTCCATTCTATTTATTTGCTGATTGCTGAAAACTTATTTACTTACATATTAGCTTAAGTTTAACATATCATATTTGAGAATGATCCGGGTTCTTTTTCCTTGAAACCAGTCATTAAAACCACTGTATTTAATAAACTCAAATCTCTCTCTGAAAAAAAAACAACGCAGGATTCTTTCCATTGAGGAATAATAAAAAAACAATACTGACGTATGAATACACCCAAGAAAGACACGTCTTTATAAATATATCAAGCTCTGTACATGAAAATTTTAAAGAAATATAAAGGCCGGGAAGTATTCATTAATCGTTCACACACCAAAACTTGGTGCTGATTGATAGCAACATAATATATATAAAATCTTGTAAGTGTTTATCTATATTCTGTTAAGCGTATGCGACACTCCAAGCGTTTAAAATACATTAATATTACCTAATTATATATTTATAATCTAATGTAATGCAAAGTTTGAGAGATACTAATAAATAAGAACTGATAACCAAGAGATAATAAATAACTGATATAATCTTGTGTAAAGAGTGAAAACAGTGCCTAATAATGAATTGGATTCCATCTCGTACAGGCACTAGGATGAATTAATGGTTGACAATGTTGTTAGAGAAGTCTTTAACTTATTCCACCTCCAACAGGTCTGACAAAAATACTTGTAATTATTTCTCCTAAGTCATTATTAGCCAATCCCTGACGCCAATAAAAGATATCTATTTCAAAATAGAATTTTCAAAGAAGTGACCCTCAAATGCGAATTCACCAGTCCAGAAAAGACATAAAACCAATGGTAAAAAATTCTGGAATTTTTTCCTGTATCGCGCGGTTAGAAAATGGCGTGTCCGCATTATTAAAACATTGCTGAGCGGCAATACTAAGAATATTGCATAAGTACATAAATTAAATAGAAAATATCTACTCGTGTATTCAAATTTATGCAAAAAAAATAATTATTATCTAAGTCGTGAAATGTCAATCATTTGCAAGGTGAAGTCGTCATAATATATTATTGTGTTAATACACTGTATTGTATACCATGTAATTATATAACTGTAATAATTAAAGTATTATTACAAAGTAGTAGGAAGTCACTCTGACATTGATGCGATATTTGTAAGGAAAGCACAGAGGAGTACATCTGTAATTGTTCCTTCTTGTTCTTGAGGGCGAATAGGCCTTTGCCGCTAAGTATCAGCATCCCACATTAAAGGCGCATTTTTGACAATTCGTAAAACTACATTTATATCGATTATTTGAAAAGTGCAAATGGTCCTAGCACATCATAACATGAATGTTTAAAAACACATTTCTATGCTTGAGTGCTTTGAACAAACACTCATATTGCAACCATTAAATGATTTATAGTATAAAATATTTTAAAATGACAACTATATTTTGACTTCAAACCCCTCCCTATACACCATGTTTCTCAAAGCACATACGTCATTTTTACTGTAATTTTTAAATTTACTTTTATATTTTTACCTATTTATTACTTTTTACTATTTAAACATTATTTCTTTTTACTATTTCTTTTATTTTTTAACATTAAAATATTATTGCATGTATTTTTGTTTTGTTAAATTTCTGATTTTTCATTTTAATTTTTCTAATTTATTATTATTTTACTTTTTATTACCGCTCTCTCTCTCTCTCTCTCTCTCTATATATATATATATATATATATATATATATATATATATATATATATATATATATATAGGTAAAATTATGTGGCTGATCCTATACATCCGATCCATACCTATACATCCGACTGATGTTACCGGACGAGGAAGACGGGTAAAAAGAATTGCCGTCTCAAAAACATCGACTTCCTAGCCTTTCGAGAGTCAGACTCGGCCTTTAAAATTGACATTTACTTATCGCGCAAGAAATCACACAAGGAAACATACGAAAGGAATTACTAAGGAAAGCAAACTATATTTCAAGACGAATGCAGCCTCCGAAGTTATAATTAGGTATCGGATGATTTCCCAATAACAATGGTATGCGCAAATGGCGGCATAGGGCTTGCGCAGTGTCCTCTTTCTCTTGAGTGTCGTTTACATCAACAGTCGTCCAGTGTACTGATATATATTGTGCGTAAATTTCATTTTGTGCTTTTGCTCCACACTTCCCAAATTTTATTTTTTTAGAAATTACAAAGAACGCGAGAGGAATTTAAAAACGAAATTGGAAGGGGAAAACAAAAATAATGCAGGAAATTATTTATGGTAGAGAAAAAGATGTGTATTTAAAAAACTAAAATTGCGCTGTGAACTCGCGTCGGAGTGCGAAAGAGTAGCGACGGAAGCGAATGCAGTTTTCTGCTTTTTATGTTTAGGAGAGTATTACTCCTAATAGTTTCATCGTTTACAACTTTTATTGTAAAAAACCTTTCTTAACCCAAAGTCATTGATGATGCTGAGCACGTCTATAGTCTATTATCATTAGTTCCCTAAATGCAGTAAATGTTTTAACACTGTCGTGGACGTGCTGCTCTCCCACAGATGGAAATGTTTTTCGCCCACACAATAGTTGGTTTGTGTGGGGATTTCTCCCCGCAGTTATCACCCACAAGAGAGCCTCAGGTGTGACAAGCTCAAAGTACTCGACTAGTTTAATGACATGTGTTGGGGTGTAGTGAGGGTCAGTGTGTGTGTGTGTGTGTGTGTGTGTGTGTGTGTGTGAGAGAGAGAGAGAGAGAGAGAGAGAGAGAGAGAGAGAGAGAGAGAATAGAAGACGGGACGTTTTTCTTACTTTGATGTTGATTATGTCTCAGGTAATCGTCTGGTAGTAATCGCAAACATAATGGAAATTTCCGATCTGTGACACCAGCGGCTTAATTTGACCTGCCTATGTAGCTAGCAAAACGACACACTGCCACCGCCGGAAATTAGTCGCTGGTACCAAACGATTAGAGTAGCTGAAGACACAATCACAATTTGGCCTGAGTTGATTCCGCCAGATGAATAAAATTAAAAAGCAGAAATCATATTCGGTCACGCCTGCATCAGACTCAGTTGCGTGCAGTGCGCCGGCAGCACAGCAGTCGCGCTGCTGACTCGAAGCGCCCGCTGGCGCGCATGCGCAGCGCCACCTCCACGAGGAAGGCCACGGCCGCAGCCAGCGCCCCCACGCCCAAGACGAGGGCGGGCTCCAGCAGAGCGGACAGGCCCAGGGGGCGCGGCGTAGAGGTGGGGGCGGGGAGAACAAGGGGAAATGCCGGCGAAATGGCGGGCCCCCGACGAACCCATCCCCACGCCCTCCACGTCATCCACACATTGCTGTGAACAAAAGAAATATAAACGTCACAAATGTTCCACTTCATCCAAATGTTAAAATCATACGAAATAAAGTATTTAGAAAGACGCCACTCATATGTTGCTTTAGAGAAAACAGCACGTGGACCTGACATAACGACACCACGACATTCACATGATTCTGCGGGTAACAAGGGAAATGATGCTGCCAAAAAATACTACACCACCCCGTAATGATGTAGAGGGAAAAAAATGAAGACACCGTATGGACAAATGCTATTCACACTTGTCAGATAAGTGGAAAATGAAGGAAAAGAAGCATTCAGAAACTCTATACCACTTAATTTGAAAGAATAGAAATGTAGCTAGAGAAGCACCCAGAATACCAGAAATTAGTAAGTTAAAATGGCACCAACCCATCCAAACAATTCTATAATAACGATGTAAACTGTCATTAGTCTCATAACTGCCCAGTATGTTATTATGAACACGCTATAGCAACAATATTTCATTTTTTTATAGAGCTAATATTTATTTTAATGATGTTTGCAATCATTTGGCTACTAAAAGGAAGTCCAGATTGTATGGCTATTGTTGTTAGAGTGATATTTTGTAAGACGGCTGTTTTAATTGCTTCCTAAAGTACACATAATAGTTTGTGATGAAAAATCATGAACGTCGATGAAGAGTAAGCTGGTAATATACTATTATTTCTATATTAATTGAAGTTTAAATGAATGGATGAAGTACGCTTAGAGTCGCGAACGTACGAATACATATTTTAAAAAATAGTTTTGGAGATTTTTTGTGAATAATGAAAAATATTTTAGCTTGTCCACACGAGGACACGCTTGGCAGATATAGGGTCAAATTTTGTTGATGCCAAAAAATTGCTTTAATATTGTTTTCATTTTCATTTTTTCGTCGGAGTCTTGTAAAGGATATTTAATTCCGATATAATTGTGCAAGAGGTTCAGGATATACTTTTTGAAAGGAAAGTAACGTACCAGTATCGGATACAAGGGAAATTTTGTGCATTACATCGTAAAGGTATTTTGTGTCTTACATCAATAAAGAAATGGTTGTCATATTACGTCAATTCTTTGTAGATTTATGTTTAGAATCTTCTGAAAATATTCTCCCGAATGATAGCATTTCATTTAAACTTTTTGAATATTTATTTTATAATATTTCTTCTTTTTCATTAAGTAAGGGCTGTATCATGTAATTTTCATAAAATTCATTGTTCTATTTATTACCAATAATCATTTTTTTAATGTGTACTAGATTTTGTAGAAAACGATTTTGTAAAACAAACTTGCCAGCGTGTCCATACGGATAAAGGGGCCTATAGCAAAGCTTAAAAATATTTTTATTAAAATATATATTTAACATCATTTATATATGTTATATTAAACATACAGCATACATTTTTTTTCAAAAAAAATCGGACACATTAGGGTTAAGTCTCTACCATGTCACTCACATGAGGCCATAAGTAAGAAAGGAGACGAAAAACTTTGAAAGATACTACGCCATCCAAATATGCCCGGGTAAAATCTGCTTCGCAAAGCAAACAGAATAAAATATAATAAAAAGTTATGAAGACATCTCGCTCTTAAGATGCAGAAAAATGAGGTAGTTATGTACACTCCAAACCAGCCACAAGTCACAATGGGCAATAAAGAACGTAAAGCTGTTAGACCCCGCTTCACCACTTCAGCAATACAGCACATCATTGATATTTAGCTATAGAGGACAAAATAAATGAAATAGTCAAAACGATACCACGTTATCTATACGTAGCTTCAAGAAACAAAAACAAATATTCAAAAGTTTCGCCTCTAGAAAGGCAATCTAGAATGCAAAGAAGGTGCTATAGTTGAGTACTTATCGATTATTGCGTAAATGTCTTCTTCAGAATGGCTTGGATGAGCGCGTCCAAAATACAATGGATAGTCCACTTGGAAGGATATTTATAATGCGTAGCAGCCACTGTGCTTGAAACCTTCCGACATAGGCGTAAATTTCTAGTTTCACAATAGTCTGGATGCCCTGAAGGTCCAAAAGACAATGAAAAGGTATCTTGGAAGGAATTTCAGAACGTCTGTCTGCCGTTATAGTGTAATAACCTTTCCACGTTGACGTTTCTACGATCAATGTTGTAACCTCGATGCTTTGGAAGAGCAAGTCCAAAAGGCAATAGAGGAGGCTGGAGGGCGGGAAACTTAGAATGCTTACCTTCCACTATGGTTGAGTACCTTTTCAAACTTGGCGAAGGAACCTTGTTTCAAAATGTCTTGGAGAAGTGCGTCCAAAAGACAAAGGATGAGCGTCGGGAGGAGAAAATACAGAACGAGTCCCAGTCAATATGGTTGAGTCTCTTTTTTGCCAAGGTGTGGATACATGGATTCAATGTCTTGGAGAAGGGCGTACAAAAAGACAAATTATGAGTCTGGTGGGAAGAAAATTTAGAATGGGTACTAGTTATAATAGTTGACCACCTTTCCTAGTTTGATGTAGATAACTTGGTCCATAATGACTTGGAGAAACGGCAATGGATAAGGCTCGTGTAATGGTAATTTAGATCGCGTGATAGAAATGTAAATGATGTAGTACCTTTCGATCTTCGCGTTGATGCCTGCTTCCACCATGGTCTGAAGAATGGCGTTTAAACGTTGTTTTTGCCTCCTTTTCATTACTACCATGAAAGAAACGAACACAGGTGTGATTAAACATTCAGGCACTATATATCCATAGGAAGTACCTGCAGATTGATCCCATAATAAAAATGAATTTATGCTCAATGCTTGTAGGTATTCGCTCATTATGTACGCGTTGGCTGGTTCCTGAGATCGTCTTGATAATTCATGCCACTTCGGTTTCCCTTCTGTTGGAGGACTATCTTCGTACCTAAATACAGAGAGAAATTAAAATGTCAAGAAATCGTATGTTCCATCAGAAGGCAAGAGAACGAGACCTTCTCGTGACGAAACTGGAGAGCAGCCTAGCATTGTCGCATATGCACATTTTATCGCGATTCATTTTATGGGCGCTTTCTACACTAACTACTTCCAAATTATCAATTGTGGAGTGATTTTTTCAACAAGTCGATTTGTTGTCCCATAAGTAAAATATACGAACTACTCACTTAGTAAGTGCTAAACTAATTAAATTCATATCACATAAACCGATCTCCCCTCTGTCTAGGCCGTTGCCTGAAGTCAATCTGAACATTCGTCGCTACCCCAGTCTAAATTTTTTCTTTCGATCCGTGGAAATCTAAATTTGTTCTATCTAGTAAGACGCAATGACTGTTTGTAATCATTAACTATGATGCGCAACGTTCGGAATCTGATGTTCATTTCTACCTCTGTAACATGCATACCCAAATTACACACTAACACTTACGTTTAACTTTTACAAATGCGGAACATCGCTAACATTATGTTAGCCCACAAACTCTGACGTAGTTTCCATTCGGGATTTAATATAAATAAAGGGGTGTTATTTATATCAAGTTTTATACCGAACAGTCTTTAATACTTAATATATGTAAACAGGACTCGCTTGGTATTGTACTTTTGTCTTGAGTGAACATTGGAAACTGAAAGCCATGAAACACAATGAAGACGACTTAAGAACTTCCCGAAAGTATGAGATTTGATGACGCTAAATGCAGAGAGGGAGAGTATCAAGAAAAGAAAATATCAACTTAAAGAGAGAGAGAGAGAGAGAGAGAGAGAGAGGAGAAGATAGAGTGGGAAACGAGATAAGAAAGGGAATAAGAAAGATGGGATAACAAAAAGAGAACATAATAATGATGAGTATAAAAAATGAAGAACAAAAAGGAATAGATGAAGACGCGAAGAAACAAAGAAAAATAAGAAACAAGAAAGAAAAATATCCAGAAAGACTGGAAGAAGAATAAATAAGAAACGACATAGGGATGAAGAAAATTATTGAAAATTGATAATTGTTACTTTCTCAATGAATAGAGCAAAGCAGTTGATAAATTAAAGATTTGCACGTATGGTAGTGTGGTAGGGAGTCGCCCGAAAGAACATTGTTTATTATAAACAAATATTCCACTTTCTGTTAGAACGTAATAAATTACAAATATTGTGTTAATTTTAATTATCTCTTGCGCGCGCCGCCGCTGGAATCAACTATCGCCGAACGGGAAACTATGTAAGTTTACAGTTAAGAGTATTTTTTTGGAATTATTCCAGATCTGATTACAAGTACGTGGCATTTTCAAAGTCAGAAGTATATATGAAAGAAAAATATTTTTTAGTTTGACTGGATTTTGAACGCACAACATAATCACACATTATTTCGTCCCCCACCCTGTTTCAGAGCAGCCAGGCAATCTGTGAGAGAATATCACGAGCAAGATATCTGAGTAAGGCCCCTCTGAAAACATAATCATCACCGACTTTTGGCTACAACTTGGCGCCCCTTAACCACTGAGTATTTTGCATAACGTAGGCAAATTAAAGTAAACAAACAAAGCGGCGATTGTGGTCCCTACCGCACTGCGCTGCACAACATTTTGTACAGACCTTTTTCTTTTTACTGAGCATGCGCATTAACTAAAGTTTTAGTTGCCCCTCACGTTGGACGCTCACATTTCAACAGCCACTAAGAGCATGGATATCTGGTTCAAAGACTACAGTTGACAATAAACTAATGCATATTTACTTATCCAATAGTTTCCACACCACATCGCTTCTGTCCACATTCTTCAAAAGTTGTTTCATCGTGGGGTGTGCGCAGACTTTGGCAACCTGACTGGCAGCTTCCTCGAGCGTCTGAATCTGTCGGGTCTCCCCAAGGACTGACAAAAAGCCCATGAAGGTCCCGGTAAAGGCACTCACGATCACCATCCCGAATGCGCTCAGCAGCAGGAAGAGAAAGTTTCCTCGGCGGTCGCTCTCGCGAGCCACGAAGCCCCCGTTGATGAAGGCGTCGAACACCTCGAGCAACACGTCACTGGAAAAGAACAATTGCATCAACGATCGCCTTCTCGACATAATCCCGGCATTAGAAGCACCAAGATTTAAAGACGTTTCTAATTAGGGAAAACATTTCTAAGATAAAAGCAAAATGTTGCGTCGACAGGCGTCCTATTAACTCAAGAAGAAATAAAAGATGTCTAAATTTAAAAAAATAGGTATTCGAAATAAATAAAAGGCAAAAATGTTACCTCCGCAATAGCCTTGCGGTCTCAAGGAACATTCAGGTATAAAGATGATTAAAATTTGGAGAAGCAAATTTCTGAATTAAAAATGGGATATTGCTCGACATTCAATAACAACAATATATGTCTCGAATTCGTTGAGACTCCAGTTGGAGATGGGATGCAAACCATCGATCGGTACGGCGATAATGATAGCGAAGCCTGGTGATTGTGGCCGTCCTGGTGCCTTCATTTTACAGCAGAGAGAATGAAGGTATACCGGAGATTTCTGGGGTCGAAATGTTGACGCAATGCAACCCTGTGGTCTATGAAAGTGAGGGTAGTGAAAATGCTGCATGAGGCCATCCTGGTGCCTTCATATTATAGCAGAGAGAATGTATGTATGATAGAATTAGATGGGATTCACATTTCTGGCCTTTGTGTACCTGCGGCCGATGAGGCGAGGGGCGCTCATGAAAAAGGTTTGTTCTTCACCCAATTGCCATAATTTTGTAACATAACAAATTAAGCTATGAGGAATTTGTTTGGGAGTGAGGATGATGAGGCGAGCGTACCTGCGGCCGATGACGCGAAGGGCGCCGGCGAAGGCGGCGAGGGTGACAGCTATGGCCGTCCATGTTGAGCCGCTGAAGGATTGCAGGATGGTCTGTTGCACTGGTTGACGCCGCTGTACCAACAGGCAAAAATCGTTGCGAGTGTGTGGGTAGAGAGAGTATTCTGTTGACCCGGGCGACACCCACGTGTTAACTGTGATGTTCACAGACATGTGTATGATGTTCACAGACATGTTATTAAGGGCGTCTTGCATCTGGTTGGTATGGACATCCACACACTTCCACTTTTTGTAATGGTTCATCAGTACCTGCGATCGCAAGAAAACTATCTATTTTTATTATGTAATGCCTTTAATTATCATAGTGACATATAAGTGATTTTGTATAACATGTATACTCACATACGCACATAAACGTTACAATTCGGGATATTTTTCAAAATTATTAAAATGAACTTCCTTTTCTTCACAAATTTCTTTTACTAACAACCAATGAGAACTCGTCAATTTAAACGACAGCAGCGCAGCTGGAGTGAGAATTCCATAACTTATACGACAACAATCTGTGTCATAGTCATAGTAATATACCTACTGTAATACATTCCTTGTATGTGTAAATTCTTGGAACATTGACACGCGAGAAGATGAAGAAAATCAAAAAAGAAAAGAAGGCTTTAAGAAAGCAGTGTCATATGGAAAACTGTAGTTTGAGGAAGTCGTATTTAGCAATGTTTTAAATTAAACAAATGGTTGAGAAATTGAGTCCAGAAGTTATAGTTTGTGTGATATATGAGCTAGAAACGACCAAGAAGGAAAATAAGTCAATTACTCTCTTATATCATGCCTAAAAACTAAAACTGTTTTGTTAGTAAAAGAACAATATATGGCTTGTAAGAGGGTGGGAATTTTTGTGGTAAATAATTTGTTCTGTTGTAATATTAATAGTTTTTGTTCTTGTAAAGGAGTACTATAAGTTTATTTGTTCAGCGCAAAATACTTTCACAAATTTTAGTACAGTAATTTTAGGTCGTCATATGAAATATTTTTACACAATTCAACCGATGTTTTCTGTAAGGAAGCATTCCAAAGGCCATGTCCTGAGAATTGTGTTTTTTTGTGCTGATGTATCATAAAAAATCGGGCATATCTAAAAGATATATTTCGGTACGTAACATAAAATAATTTTTGGCGCGGCAACGTGAAATCAAATTGGGATAATTGTCGGAAATATGTTTTCCGCATTTGTGGACATTTTGTGATTAAAATTGAAATCTGCATAATCGGCATTTCTGTGATGAATGAATTAAAAAATTGAGCTTTTTCAAATGGGAAATTTAACACGACACTTTTGATTCTTGAGTTTTAAAATTTATTTAATTTGTATTTATGCGTTATTTTTTTGTTGTCTGTTGAATATTATTATTATTATTATTATTATTATTATTATTATTATTATTATTATTATTTTGTGTTAAAATATACACAAACTTTGTGAATTAAGCTCCAAAAGTTTGAAACACTTGGTAAAATAGCTTTGCGTAAGGAACTATTGTAGCGGAATTGAATCATCATATATGATTCTTTTGCGAAACATTTAAAAGGTTTAAGTTACATAAACTTAATTTTGCTTAACAGTTTATTAAGTAATATTATCACAAAACGGAAACTAGAAAGAGACGAAAGGGACAGGGTAGTCAACGGGAACATACAGTTTTCTGAGGAAGCAATTGTTAGGTCTGATGTAAACGTACAAAAGGATTCAGAAACTAATAATGTAGATGATTTTCTTGCGGTTAGTTCAGAACACAAAAATCTCCATTAAATACGAATGCTACTAATGAATATGAAAGGGAAATGTAGAATATAGGCGAACCTTCATCGACCGATTCGTTAGTAATCGGTATGTTTCAGCAAACTATGAGTAGAATGGAAACAACGAGAGAGAAGACTACGGAAAATTTTGATAAGTTAATGTAACGGGGGCCGGCGGTGGCGGCGTGTCTGTACACCGGCCTAGCCCGAGCCCACCGTTGTGCGGCCACTTGTAATACTTTCTACAAGCCCGGCACGTTAAACTGCTACTTGTAGTAGATTGCCCTGCTCTAGCCCTCCTTATAAACAAAAAACAAACACTAGCCTCGCGTTGGGTTGCCACATACAATAATCTTCCCATTCTCCTACTCACAATTGCCCGTCTGCTAGCTTACCTGGCCTTTTGACTCACCTGGGCGTGGTCTGCGGTGCGTCTGTACAGACGCGAGCAAGGTACTGCGCTCACGTGCGTGGATCAGTTCTAGTGCTACGTGAATGACTAGGAACACATATTGATTTTACAAATCATGACCCCAAAGGTGGCCATGAAATTTATTCAAATTTCCTCTTTTCTCGTGTTTTCCTTCAATTCACAATATCTAGTGCTGTAATAGCACTGGTGCCTCTGACGGCACACATTGACATAACCCAGCAACAAAAGAAACAACAACAAATGGATAATTCTCTTCCCACAATACACGAAACATGGACATATACTTTCTCATTTACACAGATTATTCACAACAAACAAAAAACAAATGCCATTCACACATATGATTAAAGTCCCAGAATGCATTTTGTCGAAATTTACGTATTAAAAATCTATTAATCACATAACTTGATCTTCGACAGAGCGTTCTTCACTTCGTAAAAAAAAAAAAAAAAACAAATGTCAAAATACTTTTGCTCACGTATGGTGCTGCTTCCGCGAAGAATACGGGTGTTTTGTGCGATTATCCACTCACAACAGCGCCTCCCGTTGTCGCCACCAGTTACGGAACACACTCGCGTACGCATCACTGTTCACGTAACATGTCGGAATTCACGCTGCCACCCTTTTTCATAAATATTCCAAGTTATTTGAAAAATCTCTGAGTTCTGAATTGAATTCCGCGCCACTAATCGTAAATGCAACGTCGCGCTCCCCACCGTTGCAAAATTTCTCATATGGCCACGCTCATTATCGCCCGCTCTCGCGAGTCCAACGGGCGTTGCCGAATCTCACAGCAATTCCGAAAACTCCTTTTTTATGAAATTCTTTTTCACGAAATATTAAATAATTTACATGAAGTATTCCCAGTTACTATTGCAAATTCTGTCCATTACTTCCGCACTTTAAAAAAAATTCCAAACATCGCCTACGCGAATACACGTCTTGCCTTCACCAAGTCTAGGCACGTTCTGGTAATATTTTTCCAACTTAGCATTGTTATTTTTGC
Organism: Teleogryllus occipitalis; assembly: GCA_011170035.1. Lineage (NCBI taxonomy): Eukaryota > Metazoa > Arthropoda > Insecta > Orthoptera > Gryllidae > Teleogryllus > Teleogryllus occipitalis. The sequence goes on from BLKR01000577.1 coordinate 158,979, forward strand.
TTCAACACTTTTCCCGATCGCTTGATAACTGACGATCGCGTCACTTTGGTTCTCACAAAATATTTAATTTTTAACGTTTCCCAAACACTTTATTTCCGTTTTTGTTTTAATAAAATTCTCCCGGCAATTTCCTAAATTTCGATGATTTCCTCTTGTTTTCCTTTGGTCAAATTCCTTTTATGTTCCCTATTTTCCGTTTTTGGATGTAAAACGGGACGCACTGCAATTGTTCGCTATTCGCTTCTTCTTGCTAAAATCTTGCTTGAATTAATTTATTGGTTTTATTAAAATTTTGATACTTCCCGTCAAGATATTTAAATGGGATAAATTTTGCATGATGCCGCTAATTTTCTTCTTTTTCCCCCGAAAGTCTGAATTTGATATCTTATCGCGTTCTCTTGCATTATTCGAAAAACCCTCTTCTTTATAAGCGTTTCATCGCTCCAACAATGGACTCCATTAATATTCTCCTTAACACAAATATACGAAAAACAAAATTTTCAATTACTTCTTATTGCCTGACGCGATTTTACTGGGATAACTTTTAAAATGTTCCTAAATTATAGCCGGATCTAATGTCTATGGTCAAAACTTGCACAAGTATCGGGTTCACTTTATTTTCTTCTCCAATCGGTTTTTTTATTATGGCGCCTTTGCTGTAAATGTTTTTAAATTGTTTATTATCCAAACGCATACTATCGGGGATCGTGTAAATCATTACATTAAAAAACGAAGGGAAGCGGATAGGAAGTCACTTAAAGAAAAAATTGATAATTTAGAAAACAAAGGAAAGAGGATAGGATAATAGTTAAAGAAAACTCTGAAAATTTAGGTGTACTGAATAATAAAATGCCATTTAAAGGGGAAATGTACATACAAATTATGTCAGTGTCAGAAAGAATTTAAAGATTAAATTAAAGAAATAGTGTATTCTTTTCAAGATTCGGTTCAGCAATAACGAGGTCATACATCTCGTCGATTCTGTGGTTACCCAAGTTAAGGACATAGTAAATTGCTTTCAAGATTCGCTTCTTCAATGGAAAGGAAACGTCGACTCAGTGGTTTCACAAGTTAAAAAAATAGACAGTAATAATAACAAGTTAATCAATAGAACTTCGGATAACCAGAATAAAAAATAACATTTATAAGAAAATAGAAAACGTAGAAGAAAGTATAAAATCAGTTTACCAAGTTAATTTTGATAATGTCAAGGAAATAGTGATTAAATATTGAAAATATAATAAAAGACATTGAACACTGTGCATTTGAGGATAATGTAAAAATAGTTTTAGCACATAGAAAAGTAACAAACTGACAAATTCCACCAGGTCTTACGTTTGAAGGGAATTGAAAAGAAGCAATTTGGACCTTTCTAAATGCAGTTGATAGTTATTTTTAATGAATAATGTTCCAGATAAATTCCCGATAAATTTCGTTCATTCGATCTGAGTCTAAAATTTAGATGAACTAAAATTCAGATGAATGCAATGAGTGACACCATTACACGTTATGATGAATATAATGTATTATATTCATTCATCCAGTCATTCATTGTTATACTATAACACAATTTAAAGTAAGATTCTGAAATGACGAACAGAGATTTAATTTAAAAATGTTTGCTTTATTACATAAATATAAGAAAGGAGTAAGAGAATGTTTGCAAGACTTTTCTACAAATAAAATAACTCCTTTTAAAGCAGCTGATGAACAAATGGCTGATTTAGAGATTACTCGACAGCTACCTTTCAATTTACAAAATGTTTAAATAGTGAAACAATATCGCCCGTGGAAAAGTTCGTAAATATATTAGGTAGATATGATGAAGTTATGATGAACGCTGAACGAAATAAAGTGACAAGTGAACCTAGTAATGTTCAAAGCAGTCCAATTACTAGCAAAGGGAAAGACAGGAAAGAAAAGAATAAAAGTTTGGAAAAAAGAATATAGTACACATTAAAAAAATGTAGCATGAAGATATAAATAATAATAATTATAATGTAAGAGATCGTAGAGGATCTGATATAATTGGAACACACCAACTGCAAATAGAAACTGGAAGTATTTCAGTAGCCTCGAATATGTTAAACTAATAAGGTTTGGTAGAGTTTGGCACAAATGAAAGACAGACGGTACAAACTAGAGAATGATATTGTGATAAACGAAGAATTATATACTGAGCAACGAGGTAAAAGAAATACAAGTAAACTTGCGAAAAGCACTATATTAGCAGCTTACTGTCGGAGAATAGAACTCGAAATATAATTGATACTTGAAGTGTGAATTTCGCAATCTTTAAGTGTGTATAATGATATTAAGAAGAGTGGAGTAAATAACGCCGAATTACCAACTTTCAAAATTAAATTAACTATGACTAATGAAAAGACATTACGTTTTATAGAAAAACCGGTTTATTTGTAAGTTGAAATTAATTGTAATAATTACGAATTTTCATGTGTGATTGTTGAAAGTTTAATAAGAGATGTAATCGTGCGGATGGACACATTACAGAAATAGAAGACAATAATATGGATTGAAGAAGGTAGAGTAAACTTCGATAATCCTGACAATGTCGTTTCTAGTGTTGAGATACTTGATGATACTAAAGATGCTGAATTAATAACATGGGAACAATCTTCAATGCAGTTAAAGGAAGAGGATGTAAATATAAAACTTCAAGGTCTGGAAGAAATCATTGGTTTAAAAAATGTTAATAAATTGAAAGAATTTTGTTATATTATCAAGATATGGCGATAGGAGTGGAGGCTAAGTGTTTCGCTCTGATGACGGAAGATTTACGGGTGACGGGTGTGACGGTGGAGAAGACGGCGGAGACGGCGGAGACGGCGGAGACGGCGGAGACGGCGGAGACGGCGGAGACGGCGGAGACGGCGGAGACGGCGGAGACGGCGGAGACGGCGGAGACGGCGGAGACGGCGGAGACGGCGGAGACGGCGGAGATGGCGGAGACGGCGGCGGTGACGACGGCGGCGGCGACGGCGGCGGCGACGGCGGCGGCGACCAAAGAAAATAGGACTTTTTTCTAAGAACAGAAGGGGGTATGGAGGAACAATGGGTGTCTTTTAAAACAATCGTAGAAAGAGCTTTAGATACGTTCGTTCCCTTCAAAATCCTGAAAAGTAATCCTGATCCTGAATATTATAACGGGGCGATACGACGTTTAAAGAGAAAAGTTAGACTTGCATTTAATAGGAGATATCGTAGCATTGCTAACATGATAACTTTTAAAAAATACTACGGGGAATTACAAAAAGTAAAGAAAATTGCGAATGAATTATTTTTAAGAAATATTTTGAAGATAGGAAGAAATCATTGGTGAGGATTTTACAAATATGTCCGCAGACGCCAGGGGAATAAGAAAGAAATTCAGGAAATTCGGGACGCAGATAACACGCTATTGAATGACGATCAAGCGAAAGCAAATGCGTTCGACGAGTATTTTGTATCGGTATTCAAACCAAAACGGGCTCAGGAGCAAGTACATTATTTTCCAATAAAAAAACAGTTCAAGCTTCATGCATGGGAACTCTGCAAACGTATAAAATCACTGGAAAACGGTACACGCGGACCAGACAGCACCTCGACAGATTTTATTAAACTCGGTGGGGAGTCAGTATTGCCGTATTTGTTAAGATTATTCAATGTTTCTATTAATAATGCAAGTTTATCAGATGATTGAAAGACAGCTACAGTTGTCCCCATTTTGAAAAATGGTGATAAAACGAAAGTTTGTAATTATAAACCAGTATCTCTCACATCAGTAGTATGCAAAATAATGGAACATTTATCAGCCGGATACATTCGCTGCGAATGGGAAAAAGCGAACTTGATTTTTCACGGACAGCATGGGTTTAGAAGTAAATATTCGTGCGACAGCCAAATCGTTTCTCTTTTTCAAGACCTAGCTGACGAAGTTGACGCGGGTGGGAGGGTGAATGCTATCGTAATTGACTTTGCGAAAGCATTCGACGCAGTACCGCATAACATACTTATCAAGAAATTGTTAACTTCAGAAATTGATGCTAGAGCGGTGAAGTGGGTAAGCGAATTTTTTAGAGACAGGAAACAAAATGTTCGAATTAGCACTCAGTTTTCGACTACGGGTATTGTTACTTCAGGAATTCTACAGGGAAGTGTTTAGGGCTATTACTTTTCTTAGCGTACGTAAATTATCTCCATGTTAACGTACAATCAAAGGTGAGTTTATTTGCAGACGATTGTGTTATACACCGAAAAATCAAAAGTAGCGCTGACGAACAAATATTACAGCAGGATTTAGAACATTTACGTGATTGGGCTGAAATAAAATAACATTGGAATTAACGAATTGAAAAGCAAAACAATAACGTTCGGGCGGGAACGAAATAATGAGGAACCAGACTATCGTTTAGGTGAGGTCGTCATCGTAAGAGTCGCATCCTGTGCAGTACTTAGGCATTCATATTGAGATATACAAATTTTCTCTCTACTTTAATATCTTGCAAAGATCTTAGCGTCCGGCTTGCTGGGTCAATGGGTCACGATATATTATAATCCTTATTACCTTTATAAGGGATTATAGGATCCGCAGACTATACAGCGCTGCTGGGAATCTGAAATAGAATGATTCTAATTCCTAGTTCATTACTGATTGGATTGACTAAATGAAAGATCACTTTCTTTTCTAAAGAACAAAATTTAACAAAGTTTATTGTTACCTTTTTGCAAACAATATAGTGAATTTAATAAATGATTTTGATGTTAGGCCTTTTATTAAGATATCTTTGAATTTAGAGTTTTATACCGCGGTTAACTTATCTATTCTTCGTTGATGTCCCTCGAAGACTTCTCAGTCGAAATATCTTGCGAGCTTGCCGTAGTCCAAAGTTCCAAGAAATCCTCTTCTGCTCCTATCCAAGATGGTGTCAAACTATCAAAATTATCAGTCCCGATTACGTCCTATGACATAGTCCCGAAACCTATAACTCAATCACCACTCCCGACAAAGTTCCAATTTATGCATCAATATTACTTCCACATGCAATATCTGCAATATTATTTACTGTCCTTAAACTTTCACGATCTGAAAACCCGACTCTGACTATCTGCACTCCACTCGCTCTCTCTCACGACCTACGATCCGTTCAGACACGCGATGCCGCTCAGAATCAAATCTTCCTGCATGCTTCACCCCTCGAAGCTTCGTATTAAACTCCCTTCTTTTTTTTCATAACATTTGACCGTCCTTCTCTCACCCAGCCAATCCATGCGTTCGTTATATTTTGATGTAGCTGACCTTTCGATCGTCTAAACTTCTTAATGCATATTCCACCATATTGTCTTCAAATAAATGTTAGTTTATATTCATGTGACATATCGGTATGTCACAATATAGATAGTAAATTAGGGTGGGAAAAGCATATAAATCAGGTAGTAAGAAAAACGTGGAAGTCCTTGCATTTTGTAATGCGAATTCTAAAAAAAAGTTCTGCAAACGCAAAAGTATTAGCATATTTTTCGCTGGTTCGCCTTCTCATGGAACACGGAGTGGCATGTTGGGATCCATACAGAAAGTCGCACCAGAAAAATCTTCATAGAATACAGAGAAAATCGAATAAGTTTACCTATAGAAGTAACGCAATAAAAAAGGCATGGGAACCTCTACAACCGAGAAGAACAAGAGTAAATCGTACGTTTATAAATCGTACGTTGGTCAACCAGCTTGGAAGGAAATTCAGGTTAGACTAGAACAGCCAAATTATTTCGGCGTAAGCGATCATTCTCACATAATTCGAACAAAGAAACAATATTCAGATCTTGGGAAATTTTCTTTTTGTAACAGAACAATTAAAGATTGGAACAGTTTACCCGCAGCAATTTTGAAAGCTTTTCCTCTACGTGTCCGATCCTTTAGAAATAAGTTAGAACAATATGAGAGTAATAGACATTAAACGAGTAAGTGCTGTGAAGTGCTGGTCAGTGTAATTCAAAGCAAAAACAGTTTAGTGTAATGTAGTGTAGTGCAGTTCAGTTAAGTGTAGTGAACACGATCAATGAATAAAAAAATTAGCCAATACTTATGTAGCTTGTATTAAACTTTAGCATCACCGACATACTATTATTGGATATCATGACAAAGTTGAAATATTTGTTATAATACTTAATATTAGTGATAGTATGATTATTGCGTGTTCGGCTTGTACTGTACTATTTTTTATTATTATTATTATTATTATTATTATTATTATTATTATTAATATTAATATTGTTTTTAATATTGTTATTAATATTGTTATTAATATTGAAATGATTATTATTTAACTGCCACAGGGTGCTACTCAATTGCAGTTCAAATAAATGTATGTATGTAAGATATATTCATGGAATCAAAAGAACCGGTCAAGGATTACGAGTTTAGCTTAGAGTTGATAGATCCGACGCCATTTGTAGAAAAGGTATATCCAGTACCTCAGGTTCATCATTGAGAAGCAAGGAGATTAATTCAAGAAATGGTTGAAAATAACATCATTGTTAAATCTGTTACTGCAATTACTAATCCAATAGTTAGTGTAAAGAGGAAAAATGGTAAAAGACGATTTGAGTATGGCCATTGATGATTACTTCAGAGAAACTTCTGTAGTTGATGTAGATGACATTGTCCTAATCTCAAAATCGATTCAAGAATATCTTCAACAATTTGGTAGGGTTATTTAAGTTATTCGGCAAGTATAATTTTAAATTAAACTTCGAGATGTGTAATTTTTGTAAAGCGCAAGTACAATTTTTTGGATATGAAATAAATAGAGAAGTACTCCAGATTGTGGATTAACGAAAAACTATGTTACAAGAAATTCTACTACAAAAAAATGAAAGAGAATTAAGAACAATGTTAGGAAAATATAATTATTTTGTTTGTGTTTGTAAAAATTATTCTATTATAATGAAACCATTATGTGTTTTATTAAGAAAATTAATGAAATACAATTGGTCTATACATTGCCAATAAGCTTTTGACAAATTTGAGGAAATGTTTCGACAAACATATACAATTTATTTTCCTGATATTGATAAAAGAATCTATGTTCAAACTGATGGAAGTGGAACAGCTTTAGGTGCGTGTTTATTGCAATGAGATAGTGCAGCCTGTCAGACGTTTATTGCACTACTAAGTAGGGTGTTACGTCCGTATCAAACTAAATATAACTCTACAAAGAGAGAAGCATTAGTAATTGTTTGGGCATTAAAAAGAATTAGTACATATTTGTTTGGAAAATAATTTACAATACTGACTGACGGTAGATCATTAGTATTTCTTATGACCTGTTATTTCGTAAATAATAGATAATTTAGATGGTCATTTATGTAGTTTAACAATTGTAATGAAGTTTTGTAATAGAATATTGTCCCGGCAATTCAACTCTCATACCTGAATATTTAAGACGAATAATTCATCAACACACGGTGAAGAAGACATTTCTGTTGCTTTAGTCAAATTAGCACCAATAGATCCTAAGTTAAATTTCAATGAAGTTCGGCGGGTACAGTACTGGAAACAAAAATTGATCGGGGCCGTCTGCGGCTAAGTTTAGCTTTTGCACGACTTGGCCAGCCCTTGTCATGACGAAACGTCGCAGGCGGAGCCTCACAAACCATCGTAGCCAATCTCAACGCAGGGGAGGTGCCTTAACAAAATTACGTCGTAGAAAATGGCGGGCGTCGCTAGTTCAGAGAGGAAGTATTTTCAAATAAAAAATACACTTGAAGAAACACTTGTATACACATGAAAGTAAATTCATTGAAGTATATATGAACACATAGCACTTAATCACTGTCAACACAATTCTTTTTAAAGAAATTACATTCATATAAGATAAAAGAACACTGATTACAGACCAATTAATTTCTTCTACACATTTTTATTCCAATATTATTGCCCATACAAAATTTTTGAACTTTATCAATTGTCCAGTTTACCACAGATTAAAAAATGACATTATAATGGCATATTTTCATTTTTTCATATTTTAATTAAATTTGCAAAAATTGCAAAATACTGTCTTTCTTGAATCGACAGACGGAACCATTTTAATAAAAGACAGTAAAATTCAAAGACCAACTGTATATTTATCATTAAAGTAACAATTAAACTAGATATTAAGCAATGAATTTTCATCTCATGTCAAAATTGTTATTTTGCGATATTCAACTCAGGGACGATTTGGAGACACTCCCCGGAAGGAATAGCGCACATTTAGGAATTGTTTATAAAATTATTAATTGTTGCAAAATTGTTACTTTGCAGTTTTCGGTTCTGGGACATCAGCGAACCCTTCTCACTTTATAATTGCGAATATTGGAAATTGTTTATAATTTTACAAATTTTGCGATTCTTTTTTATTCTCTCATCTCAATTCCCTATACACAAGTTGCAAATTTCCGCATTCCAATCGGAGCTATCTTCTTTCGTTTTCGAGATCTGCATTTGTTTATAGGACTTTATCATCTGATGCCAACCCTCATTTGTTTCCAAACAATTCATTCGATGTTGGCAGTCTGGTACAAAATTCGAATAGTTTTGCAGTGTTTTACTTTATGCTAATTAACTTGTATTAAAGATTTGTGACTTATGACAAATTGGTGAAAATTGTTGCTCATGAACTACTTTTGAACTTTCGAAATTTAATTTATATTCTTCATGTATCGTTGAAACACTATTTTGGTTATTTTGATTCGTCTTTGTTATAAATAAATTCTCTTGCAAATTTCAAAACGCTGAGACTAACTGTTGTCCTGCAAATGTGAAGATTTCTTGGTGTTTGTGTGCATTCTATTCATTGGTGCAAAGTGTATGCCAGTATGTTTATCGTGTAGCGATGAAATTGACTATCAACAAATTATTTTGCAAAATGCTTTTGGACAGTGCGGTGGCACGATAGATCATTTTCATATTTATTCCACGAGGCAAGTTTTACGCAGCAGATCTACCCTGTGTAATATTTTTAATTTTGGTGAAATTGAATCACGTGTGAATTTTCAAATGGAAATATACATTTTTACCTGAAATGAATAGATCATTAGAGGCAATGTCTCATTTGTTAATATTTTAAAGAGTAATAATCTATATTTGACACCGTACTTGAGCAATTCTCAACTCTAAGGCAAGCAACGCTTATCATTGGCTCATCTAGTAACGCAAGGGGCCTATCCTCGGAAGTTTTCTCCGTTCTCTTCGCCTTAAAAGGCATAACAGGCGTAGTCTAAAATTGGCCACCAATCCAATAACATTTCCCTCCCATGGAGAATGCTTCGTTACGCCTTTTTGTGGGAACAAGTTCTGGACGTGTATTACATTGTGAAAAACAAATTAAATTCAGTGTAATAAGCAAATAATAGTTTTGTATAAATTGTAATGCTAAACACATTTAAATATACAAAGAAGACATGCAACTGAACAGTATACACATGGTGTAGAAAGATGAAAATTCTCTCTTATTATAACACTCATTTGTATACTTTTCAGAGATAGAATATTGAGAAGTACACAATCAATCTGATGATTTGTTCTGGTAATAATAGATATTATACATAATTGACGTGAAATTACAGAACATTCTAAAGTATGGTATAGGATATTGATTACGAGTTCAGTTAATTTTAATGAGAAACCAATTTTGCGATGAAAAGTTTTTTTTAATGCATATACTCCAAATCCATATACTTCCTTAAATTAATTAACATTGTTTCCATTTCCATTGAAGGCAAGGACACAACCTATCTCACGCACCTATGTTTTGAAATGACCCTCAGAGAGGTCACTTTCTCAAGTCGCCTTGTTATTAAGGCTAAATGCACCGAAAAATACTTATAGGAAAAATCATTAGATCGCAGCACTATCACACGGAATTTACTAGATCGATAACGTCTGAACAAATTGTCCGATTTTCGATCTGTAAACGGCGTTGGACTCCTTTTTAAAATAGAATTCACGCTACGATGCCGTTTTTCAAAAACTATTTCCCCAAAAAAATTTAAAATGATTTTTCATAGTTCCGGGAAGAAATTAAAAATGTGGGTTTATAGCGCGATGACGACTTGCTTCCTGAATGCAACGCCGTGTCAATCATGCAAATCGAATGAATAGGAGCGGCGTAATGTGAAATTTCGGAAAAAGTACCTGATCCCCCCAGTTGCGTCACCCGAACCTTGTGGGGGATCCCTCGACGCGGCCGAACGGTCAAACCCGGCGGCCTGCGGCCTGGGGCCCGGTGCCTAGAGTAACAACCTGCTCCATGGTTTCACAATGGGCAAACTGAATCAGACCTGTAGAGATATTTCAAGATTTTCACCGTGAAATATAAAGATGGAGTCTCACAATTGTTATAAATCTTGGAAACTCAGTCATCGAAGTGAAGATTCAAAGGATTATATAGTACGAGTATATACACTTTACTTTCGATTCCTCTCCATTCGCGTGATTATTATTATTATTATTATTATTATTATTATTATTATTATTATTATTATTAATATAATAATAAAGTACTAATGTTTCGTTCTTTTCAAGTATTATAGTTCTCTGCTAGGAGAGCAAAGGATAAAAGTCGGAGAACTCAACAGGGTATTCCAGCGTAGACCAAGACAAGATAAACAAAAGTTTCTTCAAGAAATATAGCACGTCATACCCAGTTTTTAAGTTTTTTTATGTTAAATAAATAAATAAATAAAAAAAAAGAAAAATGCAAAGAAGTGGAAGAACATAACAACAAAAGGAGACCTAAAGAAATGTTCCGGGTCATTCGAAATATGACCAGGGAGTGTAAACTGGCAATGAGGAATAGGCAGGGACCGAAAAGGTATTATATACCGGTAAAATACCGGTATTTTACATATCCTTTTCAAATACCTATGTTTTTTATACCGGTAAAATACCTCTATAGGACGTCTATAACGGTATGGACGTCCATAAAGGTTATAAGGGTATTATACCTATATTTTCAATGAAAAGAAATAGCTTACCATTCATAAATGTCGACTAAATAAGTTATTTTAGTTAATAATATCTCACAAAATGTTTATTAAACTAATATACTTTTATAATTGTTATTTATTGTTTGAATAACTATTTTGTTCATCTATAATACTCGGTTACTAATAATAAACGAAACGCGAATGATTCCACTAATTCTTGTGTAGTAAATATAATCTCCACTTCGTCACTGCACAATGTTCTCGCCCACTGAAAACTGCTCACCGCCCTCTTCCTACGCTTGGGCATATCGAATTGCCCTAGTGTAGCACGCAGCCCGCCGAAGAACGCGGCGAGATGTCTGCAGAGGTCAGAAAAGTCACGCTATCAGAACAGCAGTATGCCAGAGGTGCGACCCTGCTTCCAGCTCAGAAGGGTGACTACACTTGAGCGCGTGCCCTGGCGGCGCAGGGCTTGGATAGAAAGGAGCGCGAAATGAGAAGCAAACATTCAAAACGTGACATGTCCACTTTACTCCTTTTCGAGAAAACGCCAAAATGTTATGTCATGAGAATTATGCAGATGTTTTATTTGTACTTAATTCTGAATTATGTAATAATGATAGCTAAATATATTATTAATATAAAATTTAAATATTCTATGAACTTACATTTAAAGAAAACAACATTTATGTCAACTGGTAAAAAAGGAAGCCTGAACATCAACGGAGAAGTGATATACATTGCAGGTGAAGTTAAATACTTATGAATTTCAATAACAAATTCTGAATACTGTACAGAAAAACTAAAGAGAGGAATAATTTTAGAAAATGCAGCGGAAAGAAAATTACACAAATTCATAAAATATGCAGGCATATCAAGTGATTGATTTCTAAAATTTTAGGTCCCGGAACGCGCTCAAAATGATTTATTAATTTAATAGAAATAATTATATATTTATAATATAATGTAATAATTATCAGCGAGATACAGGAACGCCGTTCCTTCGTGTTCCGTCAGAAATAAAGCCTTGCGTAAGACCAAAATCCAAATAATTGAGAAAATGGCATTTCTAATCATGTTGTGTGGGTGTAAAACCTGAACATTTTGATAGGCCGAAAAAAGGAAGATGCTTTTGAAGTATGGACACGGAAGAAAATATTAAACGTACAATGGGAGGGCAAGAAGATAAATGCCGAAATTTTGAAAAGAAAACAGAACTTTGTCTAAAAGTCAAAGCCAAAAAATGGAAAATAAAATATTTTTGACATATTATGTGCAGAACAAAATCTCTAGAAAAGGATATTATGCTTGGAATGATAGAATGAAGCGGAAGAAAAGGGTGTATGTGGCACAATTGAATAACTAATACACAATATCACAAACAAAAGGAAAAAGGCAGTTCGAGTCCGAGTGAGCTATGAACAATCCTATTGCTGTGTATATCCAGATAGGTCTAACAAGGGATGGCTTGCGATCTACGTTCTAGTACTATTTCTCTGCCCGTTCAGACCCGCGAAGAATTGGGACCTCCAGATGAAAGGAGAGATGCTCACAGCCGCTGTTTGACCGGAATTGGAGCCGACAAATAGACATCATCGCACTGAACAGTGTGTTTGATACCCGTCTTTCATGCGTACATTCTGCCATTATTAAGAAAGAACTCGCTGAATTATCAGCGCGTCCCCTCCCAGTTTCGGATAGCAAGAAAAGCGAAGGAATGATGCTCAAGTAATACAAATGCAAATATCAATGTTCAAAATTAAAACATCTTTCAAAAACCTGATTTAGAAACATCGATCATGTTCGTGCGGAAGATAATTTGTTTTGACAGTGGCCGTGGTTGTTAATTTATAATTACGATTTAGACAAAACGGCAAAAGAAAGTAAAAAGAATAACAGTGAAACTAAGCTTGAAAACTATCGCCCAGGGTCATCTTATGGAGTCACAACTTCCTCAAATGCGTACAGAAAGGTGAGCAAGAGACCTTACACCGAGAGTGCTTGCGTTGGCCGCCTCTCTGCGTACGGTAGGATATACGTAGGAAATGCCAGAAAAATTGTGTCATTTCTTGGGCCCAAGATAGCCTCGCTTTTTCGAACACATGTATTGACAGTGGTATAATGCAATATTATTTCATATTTTAACTTTTTTATAAAATTGTGATTATCGGTTCTTTTCATTCACAACAACTCATCAAGCACATCGATAATAAACATCAGGTTTTATAAATGTTGCATTTTCTTATGAAATATGTTCATGTGTCTATACAAAATCTATGTTTTTAAAATATCAACATCAATGTTGCATCCCTATTCTTGACACCTAGATGAGGATCGCCGATTTAATACATTGCATTCTGATTCCCTAAAATGAGGTTTATCAGTGACTGGTATGCTACGTTTTACTAGTAGTATATAAATCTTATAAATTGAATTGCTACCCGATTAAATGTTACTGATAAGCGTGTACGATGTTTAGAAAAATGGTATCTTCATGTAGAAATGTAAAAGTTGCCGAACTGTATAACAAAACCTAATTTATCCCCCTCATAGACGGATATTCCTCTTCTAGTGTGGTGTTCCTGTCTAAGGGTTAAAGTTGTATTGCTTTCATGACAATTTAATGCATTAAAAAATACATATATATGTCACAATACAAAGATTTACACTACATCCTTTTATGTTATCATTTACGTAGTTTGTATCAAAATGACGCGCCGGGAATTACTTATTCCAATCTTCAAGTTTATACAAATATAACAGAATCATTTTATATCAATATAACTTACTAAATAAGCTGGGACATGTCACGATTCTTAATATTAGATTTTAATGTTTGTTACAGTGTTGGATTCAGAATGCATCTCGCCTGCGCGCTATTTTACCACTTCTTCAATTTTGTCCGAAATTACGAAAACAGTTTTAAAATTTTATTTGGGAAAACAGATTCATCAGGTGAAGTCTATCTAGGGGACAAACGCCGTTTTGAGATCAAAAATCGAGTCGCAGGATAAAAGAGCTCGTGCGTAATTTCGGCTCATTCTTTCTGGTAGTGGAATGATAACGGAAGATCTTAGAAGTAAAATGTATGTAAAATAAGATGTTAGGCCATGGAATATTGGTGATATCTACACAATTAGTTCAATTTTCTTCTTGAAATCAGTTTCCAACTCGGAATTGATATTTTGAGTAGTGCCTCAAATAACTTTTTGATGGTATGACGACGGAAATATATGAACAAGATATATAGTTTTATACGACTATTACAGATGATATGGGACGGTTCGGTTGTGTTACAGCATCACTAGTTTGATAAGTAGAGAAAAATATATTGAGACTAAATGGGACGAAAGCTAAAACTGACCCATCGAAGACCCATCGACGAAGTTAGCCGGATATTAATTTATTGGAAATAGCAGTTGAAGATTAATTTTAATAATTGAATATTTTCCTGGCGCCCATATTCTTATATAAATTTGGAACGGGTTACGTTGAATTTATATTTAATAATGTTAGAAGGGCTGAGAAAATATTAAATATAAAAATTAAATCAGACAGATGAATTTAATACATTTTTAATACGGATAAGCTAGTAAGTTGAAGGATTTCTTATAAGAATCAAAGATGTCAAAAATTCCATATTTTCCGATATTTCACCTAGGTATTTTGTACATCTTGCGCCGCCGGCTGTTACATTTCCTTCCGGCAAGTCTCACAAGCATTGCAAGATTTAAGATGAGGAAAACCATAAACTGGTAATTTTGCATGTGTATGCTATGAAGTATTTGGTGTGTTAAGAAAATTCTCGAATTTGAACTTGGTTCTTGTAAGTAACCCTTCGATTTAGCATTATTTACTTGACCTATTCCAATCATAAATTGACTCACGATCATCAATCCTTCATTTGGCGAAATGTCGAAGTCGTTCTCCTCGCAAGGATTAAACGCCACAAGTAACTCATCTTCAGGGCGATTTCGCTTTCTCTTGGAAGTTCTGTTCTTTTTTTCTGGTAGAATGGGCAGCAGTAGACGTCGTCCACTAGATGGTCTTTATAGAGCTGTATCAGCGCACAAACAAGACCCAACCATCGTAATGAAAACTAATATAGACAACAGATGGTGAACCATATCTAAAACGGACACTGCAACTAATTTGATTAGACTTTCTTGTCACGTTTTCGGACGAATTATGAGATTCTGGTAGAAAATACTTATAATCCCAAAGAAAAGTATGCAAATTTATATACAAACTCCTCCCTTGCCACCTGAAGTGTATCCTTTATTTATTCTTCTGTTTCTGAAGTTATAGTGACACGTTCTAAAACGGAAGCAAACTCCAAGCAACAGACGTATCACCACACGAGTGACTGCAACATACAGTTAGGATATTCCTGGTTTTTATGACAACGCGAACGCCCTCCAAGACAACTAGCTTGACCACCCCCAAAACTCTGTACATCACGGGTCGCGTGAGGTGAACTGTCAAGGGGGGGGGGTATGGGAGTACAAGGACACGCTGACGCAATTGAAAGCGTGCAGTTTGCTCGCTCGAATAAACAATGGCTCAAAACAAATTCTATTGATCGCTTGCTCCCAACTGTGGCCTTATATGGATAGTAAAAAGGTCTAGACTTGCCCCATCTCTCTCTAAGGGAATATAGAAAGTGAGAAAACTAATTGTGCCCAGAAAGTAAAACGCAGCTGTGGCATTGACACAGGGCCCAAACATTTTTTTCATTTAAAATTAAGAAAATGTAGTTCATATTCAAACTAACCGGTATAATTGATTGTTTTTTCCTGAGGAAATAAATTCTCTTTATCATTGGCCGGAATGACAGGAGATACTTTTGTTTAAAATAGGGTCCCGTGAATCTTTTATCCCATGCCTCTTGTTTCCTCTAGTTGTCAAAATGTATCGACATAATTCTTCAAACATCTCTTTAGTTACTTAGTACAGGAAAGGAAACGCAAGATATTCGATTTGACACTTTTTGAAAATTAGGAATTTCCAAATTTTTTTAGTTTTATTGTAATTTCAACCGACACCATAAATGTTTCCACGTGTTTATCTATTCAAGGAAATGAAAGTAAAGAACTTGGCCAAACATGATCCAAATGTACTGTAATAGATCGCGCGAATCCCACTACTTATCTACTAATATTTTAATATTATGACACTCTTTTAATGACCCACCTGGTGGCGCCAACTGTAACGATCTCGGTTTCTACTACCACTACTATCTTATATTTACTCTTCTTCCCAGACTCGACTTGGGCTGCCAATTTAACAAACTTTTGAATACACTTTTTTTTAAGTCACGTGTTCCTTTTAACCCGGCTTCAATTTTTATTCATGCCCGTCCGCTAGCTAAATTTACAAAACTTCCTATTCTTTTTACTTTCTTTAATGGGCGTGAGGCTGTGATTGCCCTATACAGGGCTTGATACAAAGTACTCAGGCACGCGGGCGTAGGTCGGCATCTAGCTACTTAAACAACACATTTTGCGGGTTTACTGACGAACCTGAAGAAGTTCATCATCATTTATTACTTTTTTTCTTTAGTAATTCCTTTTTTGCAAATCCCAAACATTATGCACACAAACGGGGTTGCTGCCCTCTAGCAACACACAAGAACACCCCATGGCAGATAAACAATGCAATAACATAAATAAACAAATATGACACCAAAACAAGACAAATACACATTCACTCTGATTAATTTACAACATACACAAAAAAAACAAAAAACAACTCATTCACACCGAATGTGCATTCTGTCGAAATCAATCATTGAATTACTTATGCCACTACAGAACCTAATCTTCGACAAATGTTCTTCATGGATTTTTTTCAAAACAAACGAAAGAAACAAACAAATAAACATTTCTCTCACTTCTCTTTCGCCGACTTGATGCTGCGACACGCGGCGTACATCACCGTCGTCCGTTGGCTACCTCTGCACACAACGCGGCTTCTCCCAGTTTTTACAAAATCGCACCTTTCCACCGAGTTGCACTGCCGAGAAATTCCACCAATCGCTTAGCGGAAATTATTTAGTCTTATTTCGTGCACTCTCGCGACGAACGAACGTTATTATTATGCGAATAATATCGCGATTGCATCTCCAGCTACCGTCCACGACACACGAAATAAGTGTTAAATCACTTCTTTGTCCGGTTGAAACACCAATAAAATGTTATGTGCTCGTTGCGCAGTTCTATTTTAAAAAATTCATTACGCGAACTTCGCCTCCGACCGACCATAACACTGCACATCCAAACCCCAGCGATTCTATTCCTCTTCTCATGCCCATTGTTGTCCGGATATTTTATTTACTTTTGGCGAACATCCGCCGATCGCTTGCCCGTAACCACAAATGACATTATAAAACTTTTCTTCAATTCGTGCTCGTCAGCGTTATTATGCTTCATCATCGCTTCCCACTATTATTTCTTGTTTCTTCCCTAATTATTATACTATTTCCCTTTTCTTCTTTAGTCTCATTTCATTAAATTCTATTAATTTCTATTCTCTTGCATCGTGACATAAACTGTGATGTCAGCGCGATGTGTCATTGGTTCCGTGTTTATTACAATTATACAATATTAATTTTAATTTTGTCGCGCTTCCTCGGTACTTCTCGAAACTGAGAGTGTTCCCATAATTTTCCATAAATTTTGCTCTCTCGTTTCCGAAAGTCGCATTTTGATACCTTGACGCGTTTTCTTGATATTCACTAAAATTACTCTTTTGCCTTAAGCTTTGCAATCGCAACAATTGTTCTCGTATTCTAGTTTAACTACGAAAAATACAATTCCAATTCTGTCCAAATTTCCTGAAACTCTGACTCAATTTTCATGATTCCACCTTCTACTAGTTCCGAAATTTATGTATAATTGAGTGTTTATGTCTATTTCCATTTTCTATCACCCATTTGTTTAATTTAATAAAATATTTATGCGCGATGTCGCCGTATTTTGTCTTTTCAAATCTAAATCTTGATATTTTCCTTCCACGTTTATACACTTTAAACCAAAAACTGTTGCGAGGGATTATGGATCATTACAGTACGCGTGCTTAAGAACACTTAGGAAGAGAAGGGGATTGCATACTGTTCATCCTGGGATTAAACGATATTTTACGTAATCATATTTTTCGTATACTAGTTACAAATTACGTAACACAGAGAATGTATTGAAATGCTGTAGCAAAAATTTCAAATTTTTGACACAATAATTCATTCTGTAGGAGACGGAAAAGTATTTTTTCCTGTATGTAGTAAATTACTTCCTCTAACAGTAAGATCTCCGCGTTGAGTCATTTTCCTAAATTTCCGGGTCCAAAAGCATCTTAAAGGGATTTTATATGTGAGTTATGCCCCGCCAACTTTGCAACTAAATTAGAGCTCTCACAACATTTGCGCCATGCTCATTCAGACGCAGCTAATAAAGCTCGAGGCACAACGTAGTGGTGGGACTGCTGTGCCTAGAGCAGGGAAAATCTTCTCTTCGGATGATACTAGGAAAATGGCTGCATTGGAAAAAGAGCAACCAGAGGCGTCGAACGAGAATTTGGCTCCTCTGCTGGGTAAGACCGCCCGACAGGAAAGAAGAAGAGACTACATATCGAAGATATTTAGCAGCCATTAGAGCTGAATCTACTGTGACTGCAGAATCACCACTGTCCACATCTGATGGTCGGAGGTCGGATGATTCACTTGGACCTTCTACTAGTGCTACTGTTATCGCATCGCCTCAAAGAGTTATTAGCCCTCCGAAAACTCCAGAGAGCCAAATTCGTATGCTGATTTCTTCTCATCTCCCCTGTATCGAAGGCCTAACCTCAAGACAAGAAGAAATTCGGTGATCCCCTTTTTTGACACCCTTTTCTGTGACCCTTTTCTGTCTTTACTGGTAGAGATAGGCAAACAGCCTCGTGTCGATTCCCTTCCGAAAAGTCGGCCCACAGACAGTGACCCGGAGGAACTTGCAATGGTAGACATTGCCTCCCCAGAATCAGAAAAATAGCGATTCCCCAACGAGGAGGTCGCTACAGTTTCAGAGATGAATCAGGAGATTTGGGGTGTCCCCGTCCTCTTTGATTCTGTTTTATGTTATTGACACGGTCCGTTCCGACACCGCTGGTCGGTTAGGATGTGACGAAACGTTTATTGACTCCCCCGCTGGTGCGACGCTCGGAGACGTAACTACTGAAACAAGTATTAACAGGGCCACACTAAATGCCCACCTAACTGGAAGGAAAAAATTTCAACTTGGATAGGAATCTGGAGTATTACTCAAACTAATGTAGATCATGAACTCGCCGAGGTGGGAAATGAACTTAAAAGAAATATTCAATCCCAAGAGCAATTGAACCAGATTTATGCCAGGTTAGTGGAGATTTTGGGCGGCTTCTCGGTACCCTGTACCATCAGGCCTAAAAAGCCCCGTAGGCATGGGGGAATACGCTGTAGGAAGCGCTTCTCTTATATTAGGGAGCAGGATCTTTTCAAGAATGATCCAGCGCTTTTGGAAAAGTGCATTCAAACGTGCATTGACTGTACTAGTGTCGACCAACAGCCCCTTAACAGGGATGAGGTTAATGCCCTGTACAAATCCATTTCGGGTAATACACCCCAATTCGACTTTCCGAATTAAGAGAGGATGATAAATTTTCGACACCTGAAAAGGACCCAGACAGAAATCTATATGTGGTGCAAGTTGCCGAAATTAAAAGTCGTCTAGCTGGGATGAAAATGCCAGGACTTTAGGACCAGATAATATATAGGTTAGCAACATATCTTGAGGAGAAAAATTGAAATATTGTCCCTATTGCACACCCAAATTGTATACATTGGCTTTGTGCCTTCTGGATGGAAAGCAAATCGCACCATCCTTTCACCAAAAGAGGGTAAGGATAATACGTTTGTCACTAACTATTGCCCTATCACAATTAGTCCCTTGCTGTACAGAATCTTTTGAGGCATTATGAACAAACGCATTCGATTCGTGATGAAGTTCAATCCACGCCAAAAAGGGTTTATCCCTGAATCTGACTGTTTCGCCAAGGTTCAAATTCTTCACGAAGCAGTCAGTGACATGAAAAAAGCAGAGGGTTGTGTCGGCGCCGTGGTAGACATATCCAAAGCATTTGACACTGTTCCTCACGCGGCGATTCGGTGGGCGCTGTCCAGGAAAGGGATCCCGACGCCTTTACCAATTTGGTAATGGACTCTTACACCGACGTTTCCACAGTCATTCAGCACCCTTCAAAAGGCATTGAGGTGCCAATTCATAGAGGTATAAAATAGGGGGACCCCTGTCCCTACTCCATTTTAACCCCATTATACTGTGCTTGCTTGAGAAATTGGATAACCTGTCAGGATATCCGTTATTGGTTAGCAGTGTGTCCGAATTTGCATTTGCTGACAATTTGGTGCTGTTAGCAAAAGATGCTCCAGGAGTTCAAGAATTGGCTGATATTGTAGTGGAATATCCTGGGGCCCTCGGAATGTCATTGCCCGTCGCGAAGTGTTTATCATTCTAAATTAAGACCTTTGAACGATCCTTGTTCATTGAAGATACTTGACTGAAAAGGTTGGGGGAGAGAATTCCTCTGGTCAGTGATGATCATACTCTAACATACTTGGGAGTGAACTACTCAATATGGAACGGCATACCATGTAAAGCATCCACATCGAATTTGATGGAAGCAGTGACGAGGCTATAGAATGCGCATTTAAACCCCACTCAGAAATTGGCATTACTTTACACCTCACCTGAATGAATTACATCTACCAATGAGTTTTATCGATGCAATATATTTCGATGCTCAGGGAAGCGGACTGTCAAATAAGAGAGGCAGTCAAACAGTTCCTACACCTACATGTGAGTACTGCAGACGGCTTATTTTACCTGGCCAAGAGAGATGGAGGACTGGGATTGCTGCGGCTCACCCAAAACATTCCTAGGGTAGCGCTAATCCACGGATTACGACTAGAACAATCTTCTGAAACCTAGTCTATTTATTTCTGCACTCCAATTGAGATTAAATGCCGCTGCCAATAATACTACTCTTAGTAGAGAATGCACAGAGAGGATGTATTCTGCAGAAAGTGCAAAACAGCAGTAAAAACTATGAATCACATCCTCGGGCAGTGTATTTTTACGAAACAAGCTAGAATAAAGCGTCATTACGAGGTAAAGAACTTTATAGAGGGAATGATGCTCCGGAAATCAGACACTGTGGAGTCCACGGAAGCCACTTTCTCCGTTGCCGAAGGTGGTAGACTCAAACCTGACCTGGTAATGAAAAGCCAAGAGGGGGTGCACCTGGTCGATGTGACTGTCCGCCACGAGGATGGGTCTAACCTTCTAAAAGCAGGGAAGGAAAAAGTGGTAAAGTACCAACCAGTCATTCGCCTGGCAGCCCAACTTCATGGAGTGCGCAACGCCAGAATCCTGCGTGTGGTGGTTGGAATCTCTGGGGCTATGCCTAGATCAACAGTCAATGCCCTCAAGACGTTGGGGATCATGTCTCGAGACGATTTACTGACTATCTCGTTAATTGCTCTCAGAAGCTCTATTAAGCTCTACACACAATTTGTAAATTACCACGGAGCATTTTAGCATTGTTGGCAGTAAATGCAGAAAATGAACTTCTTGGTTCCGTGGGGAAGTCTAGGGAACCCAGGGGAACCGACAATGCCTATAATATACCTAGTTACCACGAATTTCAATGGAAAGTGTGTGCTATTTAATGTAGCATATAGAAAATTGTATAGTCAGAATCCACGTTTCATTGGTCGTCCTTACCGAAAAACTAGCTAATGTTAAAACGTCCGTCCGTGTGAGTGCACCGACAAAACCTAAACAATTCAGACTATTTCTCTAAAATTATTGATCGGCCATCGCTCAGACTGAATTTGTTTCCGTGCGAATTTGTAACGAGTATTACGATTTTTGGACATTCACGATGCCTGGAAGTTTCTAATATATTCTAAAAAACGACCCAATTTTTTACTTATATTTTAATAATATTTTTATATTTTACAAAAATGGAAATATATTTTAATAATGATTATTATCGTTATTATTCTTATATTATTTTTTATTATTTTATTTTTCTGTACTTTTCTCAGAAAGCATTGAGAACTATTCATACGACTCTGGCAAATGCAACTGGTAATAACAGATCTGAGGAAAGACAGAGAAGAAATTCGTATTTGTCCGTCGTTCAATTTAAGAATTTTCACACAATATGGCAAGTCTGTAGGATTATAGCTTTTTGGATGGTTATGGAGGTTCCTTTTGATAATCCTACTTTTGTAAGACCTGAAGGAAATCGGTCCGTCATCACTCCTGTGGCTGAGTTGATTATTGGCACTATTTCAACCTTACTCAGTTGCCAAACATTTGGATTTCTGCTGCCAAATTCTGGTATTTAGAAATCTTCTCCGATTCTGCTTTATTGAGATTGTTTCTCAGTGGACAGCCTACATCTATGATTGTTGCATACTTTTGTATTGATATTGTATTGATACATTTCATCAGGTACTGTTTCGTCCGCGCCACAAATGCCCTTGGCGGCAGGTCATTGTTTCCCCCTTCAGAGGCTGGCCGCCCCCACCGCTGGCCACCCTCACCGCCGCCTCCCCCACCCCGGCTTCCGGCTACGCGTACCCCGAAGGACCGTTAGCATCTACCCCCAAAACGGCACTCGCCGACAGGTCGCCGTCTCTCCCGGACAAAAAATCTCTCCGCGACGGACAACGCAAGCCCGGCCCGGCCCTACGCCATCTGGTTTCTCGCGAGTGTAACGTAACCCCGCTGCCTTCGGCCGGGGTGCAGACGGCAGACGGTCCAACGCAGACCGTTATTCAGTCCGTACGTGAGTTCCGGCTGACCAACGCGAGCCAATTTCTGTGCTGTGCTTTAATTGAGGCGCTACATCCGCGCCCTACCGTCGACGAACCTTGTGGGAGCGCGCATTCATTTGCGTCCGGCCAGTGCAACGCCTCGGGCACACCGCCGCAGGCACACCACCGCAGGCACACCGCCTCACATGTCATGGTCATTGCAAGTGTAAATAGTGTACACTTAATATTAAATAGTATGTGCAATGTGAGAGAGTTGAATTCAGACAACCCCTGTTTCTTCCCTCAACCAGCGCCATCCCTCTCTCCCCCTCCGGGCAGCTCATAGCCCGGCGCGGCGTAAGCATATTGTACAGAGAAGGTCCCGTCCAGTCCGCGAAAGCAACCCCCTCCCTTCCTGGCCATTCTTTCCTTTCTCTGTACAGGTACATCGACCATCGTACCATTTTTAGGTGTATTTCAGCACATTTATCAAATTCAAAGGACATATCAATGTCTTCCCTAAATACCCGCGTCACATACTTTAGCGCTTTCTGGTGGTTATGGCTCTCGGCAAACAGTTTATAATCATTCATAAATAATAAACGGCTGATTTGGGAGGTTGGATCTCTCAGTGGGAGTCTCTAACTTATACATTCCTTGTTTTAAAGCTGTGGTAGGGCGTTTATAGCTCAAAAAACCATTGAGGGCTTATTGTAGGTCCTTTAAATATTCCTCGACGAATTTCAACATTAAATGTAGTAATTTCTAAATTAAACTCCGTGCACTAGCTTTCCATTAAGGCGGCGAGCAGGTTTACGACTTTTGTATTAATTTTATATATTTTCAAAATGTGCATCAGCCATTCACGGGGTACCGAATCAACCGCTAATTTCTATAGTCGATGTAGCACATGCTTTTCCTCAGCTTGTTTTATGATTACGTTGTGTGTAACTGTTCTTTACATCCAAAGGTACTTGTGATGATATTGTTCTGATCACAATGCATGTATATCTTTTTGTGAAAAACTGATGTTAATATCTTACATAGAACAGAGAGACATGTTACTGGCCTGCAATTTTTGGGATCTGATTTAGGAACCTTTTTGGGTAGTAAGTAAGTAATACCTTGCGCTAAGAATTTTGGGCACTGATTAGTCTTCTGAAGTATCTCATTAAAACTATTTGAAATCAAATAGCGTAGGGAGACTAAACGCTTCAACCAAAAGTTCTGAATTTTTTTAGATCCAGATGATTTCCAATTTTGGCAGTTCTTTACACTTCCTTCAATATCTTCGGCGGTAA
The DNA here is from genome assembly GCA_011170035.1 of Teleogryllus occipitalis. Lineage (NCBI taxonomy): Eukaryota > Metazoa > Arthropoda > Insecta > Orthoptera > Gryllidae > Teleogryllus > Teleogryllus occipitalis. Next base: position 183,105 of record BLKR01000577.1, read on the forward strand.
TGTAAGCTTCAGACATTTCTGGAAGTTTACCCATCTTTTCCTGAAGTTCAGAGAGCCCTAATGCATCATGATTGTAGCTTGAAGGGTTGGTCCAGATTTCCTGTCAGTATGACTTGAATTTCTTGCTATCAGATTTGTGTTTCAAGTTCCGATAGAATACTTTCTGGTTCCTCTAAAATAACACATTTTGGTGTTTACGCTTTGAACATTGTATCTTCTCAATCTAGCACCCTTAGCCCTTCAGCGGTGACGCTGTGTCTGTCAGACCCATGAGATTCCTGATATGGTTGTAGCGGATTAAGTTTCGCAGAAAACACATTGAGATTCTCAGTACATTTTCATCGCCTTCCATGCAGCGGCATAATCACGACTTCGGATATTCTTATCTATTGTTATGAATGCGACAGCTCGTTTTTTCTACGTCAGGTCTGAGGGACCCAGCGTCACAATTGGCGCCCGGGTAACAGACAGGTGTGCTTGTGGTTTGTTATCAGCAGTTTCTTTGACAGGGTCTTTGCTCTTACATCGGAGAGCGAATCATGAGTAAAAATTAATTGTACTATATAAGTAAATAATTAATAATTGTACTAACTTATACATTCAGTCACAGAGTCACTTTTTGGGGGGGATTCAATTTATTTATTTACTCATTTTATGTTATTCCTTTTGCAATATGGCATTGACTTCCTTCAACTTGATGAATGTTGGAGACCAATAGAAGGTAAGAAAATTGTATGAGAGCTTTTTGAAAAATTGTACGAATTCTTACACTATATTCGAGTATGGTACCGTCGATGAAAAACTCGAACCTTTCAGAGGGCGTTGCGGTTTCAGGTAGTATATCCCCAGTAAATCGGCAAACTACGGGATACAAATCTTTGCCATTGTGGATTCACGAACATTTTATATTAACAATATGGAGGTATATGTCGGGACGCAACCAGACGGGCCTTCCAAAATTACTAACAAACCGGAAGATGTTGTGGTAAAGTTCTGTAAACCAATCGTAGATACAGGACGGAACACGTTACTATGAATAACTGGTTCACTAGCTACCCTTTTCACAGAAACTTTTAACTCACAAGTTGACAATGGTTGGAGCAGTGAGACAAAACAAGCGCGAGATTCCTCAAGAATTCCTGAATACCAAAAGGAAGGAAATAAAATCAAGTATGTGTGGGTTCCAAGAAACAGGCGCCCTGGTGTCATACAACCCCAACAACGGAAAAAAATGTTCTTCTATCGACAAAGCACAACTGTGACAAAATTGATCAAGCTACTGGTGATGCACGGAAACCAGAAATAATTACATTTTATAACCTCACGAAAGGAGAAGTAGGTGTCAGTAAAATGTGCGCTTCTTACAGCTGTGTGATTTTGAATGTTGCTGCCACCAATAGATTCATTATATTTATCTCCAACACAAGCGGAAATATGAAAAGTCGACAATTAATTAAACAAATGAGTATTGATCTGGCAAATGATACAGAGCGTCTGCTTCATGTCTTCCCAAAGAGGTCGAAAACAGTACGAGAAAACTAACCAATACAACACATCCAAAGGAAAAACCAGTAGTAGGAAAACGAGCCAAATGTGCTAAATGCACGAAGAAGGACAGAAAAACACAATATAACTGTGTCTAAAAAAGTGTTACAAATTTTTGGGCATGGAGCATTCAAAACCTGTGTGAGAAGACTGTCTTGAAAATTGTAATTAAATGTAAATAATGTAAACGGCATACATTTTTGGAAAAATAACAAATAATGATCAACAAAAGTTATTGAGTGCACTTCACTTGTCATTCGTGTTGTATCATTGTGTCATGGTCCATTAAAACAAAATAGTTATACCTAAAACATTAAGTGGGTCTGACAGACCCAGCGTCATCGGTCGTGATACAAAAAATGGCGTCACCATTGTAGGGTTAGCTCTGAGCTTTTCTCTAGCTTCAACGTGGTATAGGGTTAGTTCTTGTCTTGTTTATTTATTTATTTATTTATTTATTTATTTATTTATTTATTTATTTATTTATTTATTTTACGTCAAAAAGCAGTTGAAACTGCGTATGACGTGCTATGGGGAGAAGTAAATTCTGTGCACATTTTCAAAATTCTGTGATTCCTACACTGAGTCATATACTACATAAATTCTAAAAATTGAAAAAAATTGATTTGCATTTTATGTAGGATTCTACTAACGCTTTCTCTCTGTTTTTGCTTTACTCTTATATTTCTGTTGTTTGAAAGAAATTTATGAAAGAAATTAAATATATTCATGTCTGTTCTCAGCTTAACAATATATTCTTCTAGTCTAAATTGACATGCAGGATTTCACGCTTTCTCTCTGTTACTTGGTGGACTATTCTGAATACGCTGTCCATTACGATCAATTACAGCAACTGCAGCTGCATACAAGGCAGAATGAATATCCGTCAAGTTATTTAATTGGTCAGCAACCTGCGATATGACTTTATCAACCTGCTTAATAAAAATATTTGTTTGTTTCGTAAAGATCAACTTTGGCATTTTAAGCCTACCAAGAGGATCTGTATTTTGAAACAGATATATTCTACAAACTTTTCAGCGGTTTCCTTATTTATACTCAAATCATATGTCTCTATTTTCGTCTGGGTATTATCACCAGTTTCATGGTCTTCTGCAGCTACCTGAAGTTCATTACCCACTTCTCTACGTATTTCATCAATTTCGACCTGGATAAGCTACTTTCGTTTCATAATTACGTTCTTACGATCGGCTAGGTTTTGTTTAGTCATATCGAATTCTGCGTAGGTTTTAGAAAATTCAGAATGGAGTTTGTGTCTCAAACCCGGTAAGAGATCGTGTCTACATTTATTTATGAGCAGGTAAGTGCGAATAAATTTTTTATTCATTCTCTATTATTATTATTATTGTTATTGTTATTATTATTATTATTATTATTATTATTATTATTACTATTATTTCTATAATTATTATTATAAAAAATATGTTGATTCGTTTCTTTCAATGGCACCATTTCTTTTCGTGTAATGTACCTCCCTTTATTTTCAAGATGATGAAATATCATGACATTTTTTCAAACATGTAAAGTCAATAGAAGTGTCACGGCATTACCAACATCAAAAGAAGCGTGTGTGGACGATCTATGCGTGACTGAATTAAGCAAGAAAATCGTGTGATTCCTCATTGAAAATCGTTAAAGAGTTGTGCAATATATCTACTTGAAATTATGTGGTATAGTTAAGTTAATGCTCGTTTCTTAAGAAAATATTTATCGACAACGAACATTGTTGTTGCAAATACTCAATAATTGTGTGAGAAAGCTGGGGATTCTAGAGCAGATCAGGTTGTGATTGGAGTGCTGTTCATTTATTTACTGTGATCATCTTATATGTATTTAAAACGTTTTGAAAAACGTGGGAACGGAAGGACGTCGTGTTTATTACCCCACACTTTCAGGCGACACTAAGACATTGTGTCAATATTGATAACCACGTTCTGCCCTAGGCGATTAAGATAAAACTTCTTTGATCCTGTCCAATGGATTTACATAAAAATTTATTTTAATCAATATAAATCGCTATTTTAATTTGAATTACAAAGGAGAATACCCACATTGTCGCCACCACTCCGTCTCTTTTGTTCACCGATCGCATATCCCCCTAGACGATTCGTTACGGTAAGAAACGAGACTCCGAAAATCTCCGCCTAGATGACGTACGTAACGTTTCTCATTGAAATCAGAAAATATACCAGGAAAATAACAAAAAATGTCGAAGTTAAAGACAAATTTATTTAGTCTGCAATTGTCTATAAACCAGCGATATTTAGTATTATAATAGGAATATAGCATGCAAATAATATAATAATAATAATAATAATAATAATAATAATAATAATAATAATAATAATTATTATTATTATTATTATTTTAATTTTTATTTGTTATTATTATTTTTATTGTTATAAGTTTATATATTATTTAATTATAATTTTTATTATTATTAAAATAATGTCAGGAATAGTTCGTGGAAGTTGTAGCGATCAGGTGTGATAGCTATCGCCCTGAAACACTCTTTGAATTAACTGGGAATCCAGACGAACATTAGTTTTTATCTACAGAAAGCTATGGTTGTGAGCACGTTCACTTTGGTCAGAATATTAATAGGTTCCAAAATAAATTTATGTGTTAAAGACTTTTTAGATATTAAGTGAGTATTTTACCGTTCTATTGACTGTTTCTCCCAATTTTTCACGACTATGTTTTTATTCACCCAAGGATCTTCCTGTATTCTTTTTGTCTTCCCTGTGGAGTCGATGACGGACTTCCGAGATTTCCTTGGCCTTCTTCGTTTTCTTCTTTCGATAGGGATCCAAAGACAATTTTTAATATTCTGTCAGCATGCATTCTCATTGGATGGCCATATCATTGGAGTTGTTTGGATTGTACATATTTGATCACTGGTCTCATTATCTTCGTTGTCTGTCCAAACTCTTTGTTTGGTATTCTATCAAACCGGGTATACTGACAACATCGCCTCCAAAAATTCATTTTTTAGCATTTAACCCAGCATTTATTTATTGCATCTTTTTTAACCCTAATTTCAGATCCGTCTGTCACACAACTCTCCATTGTCTAGTTTATTTGTCTTTAAGTTTGCTTCCATATATTCTTGTTCATGGCCATATCATTGGAGTTGTTTGGATTGTACATATTTGATCACTGGTCTCATTATCTTCGTTGTCTGTCCAAACTCTTTGTTTGGTATTCTATCAAACCGGGTATACTGACAACATCGCCTCCAAAAATTCATTTTTTAGCATTTAACCCAGCATTTATTTATTGCATCTTTTTTAACCCTAATTTCAGATCCGTCTGTCACACAACTCTCCATTGTCTAGTTTATTTGTCTTTAAGTTTGCTTCCATATATTCTTGTTCATGGCCATATCATTGGAGTTGTTTGGATTGTACATATTTGATCACTGGTCTCTTTATCTTCGTTGTCTGTCCAAACTCTTTGTTTGGTATTCTATCAAACCGGGTATACTGACAACATCGCCTCCAAAAATTCATTTTTTAGCATTTAACCCAGCATTTATTTATTGCATCTTTTTTAACCCAAATTTCAGATCCGTCTGTCACACAACTCTCCATTGTCTAGTTTATTTGTCTTTAAGTTTGCTTCCATATATTCTTGTTCCCTAAAATATTATGAAGCCTGCTAGTAAATGCCTCTCACTGCTTATTTTTAAAGAGTTTGAGAATTTGTGAAAGAGCTTAAATGATAATGTAAGTGTTAAAATTAAGTATTACATATAAGTCACAAATTATATTGAGAGTTCACACAGAATCTATACATCTGACTTAGGTCATGGACGAGGGAGACTGTTAAAAAAGAAATTCGATCTCAAAAACATCGTCCTCCTTGCTGTTCGAGAGACTCGACATTTAAAATGTACATTTACTTATTGTGCAAGAAAGCACACAATGAAACATACGAAACGAATTACTAAGGACGGCAAAGTACATTCCAAGACGAATAGAGCCTCCAAAGTTAACATTGGGTATCGGACGTTTTCTCAATAACAATGGTGTGCGTAAATGGCGGCATAGCGCTTGCGCAGTGTCTTCCTTCTCTTGAGTCGCGTTTACATCAACGGTCGTCTAGTGTACTGATCACTCGTGCGTAAACTTCATGTTGTGCTTTGGCTCCACTCTTCCCAAATTAAAAATTTTGGAGATCACAAAGAACGCGGGAGAATTTTGGAAACGCAAATTCATAGACGAAACCAAACATGTGACCGTGAGGACAAAAAACCAAGTGTAATTAAAAAAGCAAGAGTTAATTCAAAATTGCACTGTGAAGTCATATTGGAGTGAGAGCTCAGTTTTCTGCTTTTTTGTTTAAGATAGTAGTATTCGTAATAGATGCATTGTTTACAATTTTTATTCTAAGAACTTTGCTTAACCCTAAGTGATTGATGATCCTGGGCACTTCACCTGCTATAGTCACTAATTCCGAGACATTTAAACAAATTACGTTTGTGTAATTTATGTAAAAAGAAAAGAATACATAAAAATGAACTTTACGTCATATTAAACAGCGAAAATAGTGTTATCCGTTTGAAAAGATTGAAGAAAAAATTTGCAGAAATTTTTGAGAAAATGGCATTTGAGCGTTTCTCAATATGGGGAAATTTGAGCTAAAATAGGAAAATATTTTTCTCCAGAATATTTATATTACATTATTTAAAGCACGTGTTCGTAAATACCATAAACCGCACTCGTAAATACAATAAACTGCACAAATTTTTGGTAATGTAAATATTAATGACGTGAGAGTTTTTTTGTAATTTTTGGAAAAACAAAAGTATAGAACACTATGACGTTTATGTCATGTAGAGTGCATTTATCACTAACCGTACCAAAACTTTAAATAAAAAAGTGAGAGGCGTTTTTGAGGAAATCTTGTTTTTGTAGTTTTTTAAAATTGCAAATATTGCACGCCATATTGCGAGAAAACTACTATAATATTCCGAAAACTGAATATGAGCAACACATTTCATATGAATTTCATATGAAAATCTCTATCATTAATTTTGTATTTAGAAGAAGAAGAAATAATTCACACTTTTCCAAATTTTGAAAATTCTGAGTTAACCTTTATAAGTGTATTGCACCAAACCCGGTCTCCCAAACCTACCTGTGCTTACCTGGGCTCGTGTGGCCGGCTAGCTCAGGAAGCATGTAGATTAAAGAAGAATGGATGGTGGACGGATTTAGCTACGTGATGAATTAAAAAAAAATATTTAGAACACAAATGAACTTTAATGAAAGACTTAAATCTTTAGCATACAAAAATCAAGGTCTGAGTAATTACTTCTTCTATTTTTATGCTATAAAACTAATACATTACAGGGAACTTAATATTGTAAGGAAGTCGCCAATGCGCGGCGAGCACTTCCTGGATAAGAGTTTCTTTCATAAACAAGCGTTGCGCCTGAAGGGCGTACTGAAGATTTTGCCGCAGCTCGACAATCAAAACAGTCACCGTTTGCAGGCAGGTCCGCTGGGGTGGGCAACCTCCACAGGTCGCCGAACCTGACAACCAGGCGGCGTGTCCCGTGGGTGCAGGGGCACCCTTGACTCCCGCGTCGGAGGCGGCGGTTGCGGTGGCGCAATGTGACCACGGCGACGGCGGCAGCGGCGAAGGCGGTGGTGCAGTGATGATGATGACGAAAGCGACGACAGCTCAAGACTCGGGTGTCCAGCAGCGCGATAATAATCGTCACGTCAATTGTGACGGGTGACGCGGGCGTGATCGGCAGAGATCAAAAGAGAGGTATACTCGACAAATGAGCAACCGGAGGAACTAATCGTCCTCAATTTAAAGCAAAGGGACACTGCCCTTCTCCGTCTCTACTGCTCTGCGAGCTGAGCGCACCTCAGCGCTCACCTCTCCCACCGTTCTGATCCGCCTACTGGGATCTCTCCCACCGTTCTGGTGTGCCTGCTCGGCGCATGCCAGCGCTCACCAGCTTTTTCTCCCCCCCAGTTTCCCAAATGTTCTAGAAGTTTCCAAAAATTTTACTAAAACGTGCTTCTATTGGCGAAAGTTTCCTGCGTCTTAACTAAATTTGGTCCAATAATCTCTTGTGCCTTGTCGGTGTGTCGAGCGGAAGTTTCCATGATGCGCTCTCACTCGCACACTTTTGGTAAATAAACGTAGGTGGTCTCTCCCGGAGTTTCCAAACTGCGCAGCCCCCCTTCCCAGCTAGATCCCCAGGGATAGAGCCGCGTCTGCGTTGGCGAAAACAAACACAGTCCCCCTCGTTTGCTTGGCGCCGAGATGTCGCGGCGAGCACTGTGCGGAACGAATTAGCCACCCGACGGCTCAGAAAAGACGCAAAAGGCGCCAGCGCGTGATTACGCAACACTTTGTTTACGATTAGCCGGGGTATAATATTCGGTATCGTTACAGTATTTTACTGTATTCTTACAATAAATCAAAGAAAAATTTGGAGCCGTTTTTCAGAAAATTTTGGTAAAAAACCAGGGTCTTCATGGAAAGTGCCCCGAAATTATAAAGATTGTTTTTCAAAATATCAAAGTTTCGACTGGAGCGAGATGGACAGGAGTTTAAATTTGGGAAAGATCGTACGCATGATTTAGGCGCTAGTGGTGTTCACACGTGGACGGACTGGCGAACGGACGTTTTCCTTTCAATTAGTTTTTCGGCATCAAGAACACGCAAAACAGGGAATCTGGCTACAAAACGTAATAGAGGTTTATTGCCTTAATTTAGCAACTGGATACGAGAAAGTAAAAAGGAGAAGAAAATATTTTTAGAAGTACCATGCAAATATGGCCGTTTAAAAAGCTGTCTCGCAAAGCACATTCAACAAATTGTGTTAAAAATTTATGAAGATATCACGATCTTCACATACCGCTCTGAAGATGCAGGAAAATGATGCAGCCATGTACACTCAAAACCTGTCACAAGTCACTATTGGCTACAAAGAATGTGAAGCTGTTAGGCGGCCCACTTCGCCACTTCAACACTACACCACATCATTGATATTTAGCTACAGAGGACATGAGAAATGAAATAGTGAAAATGATACCACGTTATCTATATGTAGCTGCAAGGAACAAACAAAATTACGCAATAGTTGAGCCTTTTGAAAGATAATCTAGAACGCGGAGAGGCCGCTATTGTTAAGTATCTATCGATTCTTGTGTAAATGACTTCTTCGGAATGGCCTGGAGGAACGCGATCAAAAGACAATGGAGAGGTCACTCGTAAGGGTATTTGGAATGCGCAGCAGCTACTATGCTTGAAGCTTTCTGTCTTAGGCGTAGCGATCTGGATTTACAATGGCCTGCATGTCTTAGAGGTAAAAAAGAAAGTGGACATGCACCATGGGAGGAAATTTAGAACTTCTGGCAGCCGTTAGGATGTAGTATCTTTCTTACATTAACATTTTTGCAATCTATGTTGGATTCACAATGCTTTGGTAGAACAGTCCAAAGGGCAATGGATGATAATGGAGGGTAGGAGATTTAGAACGCGTAACTTCAGCTATGGTTGAGTACCTTACCAACTTTGCTGTAGGAACCTCGAACAACAATGGTTTGAAGCAGCGGGACCAAAAAGCAATGGATGAGTCTCGTGAGAAGGAGATTTAAAACGCATACATGTCGCTATGATTGAGTTCCTTTCCTACTGTGGCATAGATACCTGGATCCACATTGATTGGAAGAAGCGCGTCCATAAGGCAATGAATGAGTCGCGTGCTGAGGAAAACGCGTATCAGTTTCGATGATTGTACCTAGGCTGTCTTGGCGAAGATACCTGTACCCACAGTGGCTTGGAGAAGCCTGTTCAAAAGACAAAGGATGAGCGCTTTGAGAAAGAAATTTAGAAATCACAATGGCTTGGAGAAGTGCGTCTAGAAGACAAGGGATGAGCTAGGTGGGAAGGAAATTTAGAACGCGGACCAGTCGCTTTGGTTGGGTACTTTTTCAACATTGGCATAGAATCCTGGATACACAATGGCTTCGATAAGCATATCCAAATGCAGAAGGATGAGCCTCGTGAGAAGGAAATGTGGATCGCGTACCAGGCACTATAGTTGAGTACCTATCCTACCTTAGCATAGATAACTGGATTCACAATGGCTTGGCGAAGTGCGTCCAAAAAACAAAGGATGACTCTCGTGAGAAAGAAATTTAGAAGGCTTACCCGTCACTATTACTGAGTACCTTACCTGCCTTGGCATAGATACCTTGATCCACAATACCTTGGAGAAGCCGTCCAAAAGGCAATGGATGAGCCTCGTGAGATGGAAATTTGGAACGCTTACTAGTCGCTATTGTCGAGTAACTTTTCTCCCTCGGCGCAGATACCTGTATAAACAATGGCTTAAAGAAATACTTCCAAAAGGCAACGGGTGATTCTCGTGCAAAGAAAATTTAAATCCCGTACAAACCTTAATGATTAAGTACCTTTCGATCTTGGCGTAGATGCTCCTTGCACAATGGTCTGGAGAATTTTGTCCAAACGTTGTTTTGTCTGTTTTTTACTCTTACCAGAAAAGATAGGAAGGTCGGCGAGATTAAATATTCAGGCACTATATATCCATAGGAGGTCTCTGATGATTCATCTAATAACAAAGGGGAATTTATTTTCAGTGCTAGTCCGTATTCATTCATGATGAACGCTGAGCATGGTGCCTCTGGTCGTCTTGATAATTCATACCTTTCCGGTTTCCCCTCTGTTGGGGGACAATTTTCGTACCTAAACACAGACGGAAATTTAAGTACCAATAAATAGTATTTTACATCATAAAGCAAGAATGTTGAATTTTTCATGACGAGACAGGAGAGTTCAATGCGGCCATGTCGCAGGAGCACATTTTATCTTTATACATTTCCTCTGCGCTATCTACACAAACTACTTCCAAATTAAAATTGTCGACGAGACATTTTTAACAAGTTTTGAAGCGGGTACGGTGAGTTTTACTAGTTGATAAATACATATCCTTGTAGAGATCGCTTACAACTTTCCAATGACAACAATAACTAATTTTTTTAATATTATCGTTTTTAAAATTGTCGTCCGTACTGAATGGGACGTCGGCTCAAATAATATTTAGTTGCAAAGAACATGGAAAGCGGACATTAATTGTTAACTAAGATCAGTAGTTTCAAGCATTTATAAGAGCAGAATTGCTAACACATCTCATATTGGTTTGCACAAAGTCGATCACATTGTGTTAATATACACGTCAAACGTACCAAAGATATTAAAACCGTTACATTATATTTTTGTTTGTTTATTTAACAAAATATGCTCATTAATTCCATGAAAAATCGTTGATTATCTCTATGTTAATAACGTGCGTGCAATTAAAATTCCTCCGTGCAATTAAAACAATACCAATCAGAATTGAGAAAAGGACACAAATTGTTTAATTAAGAAACTATAACTCAGATGTGATCAAGGTATTTCCAGTCGGGCATGAAACATGAACAATAACGTACACTAACTATAAATAAACAACGAATAATTAAAACGAAATTGCGGAAGTAAACGTAATCCTAGCTGGCTAGTGGAGTAACATAAATTTTTAACGTGAATAAATTAAATATTTTACATGTAAAACATTTGGGCTTAGGATATATTATAAATACAGTATTTAAATACTTGTATTTGAAATACTTCAAATACATTTTGAATTTAAACAACTGTATTTTTGAGTTTTTAAACATGCATTTTAAAAATATTTTCAAATACATCTCTAAAATGCATGTCCAATAAACTCAAAAATACAGTTATTCAAATATAAAGTGGATTTAAAACAAATATTTCAAATATAAGTTTTTAAATACTGCCAACCCCTCATGTAATGCTTCACTTTTTAAAGACAAAGTAAAACTTCATTCATGCGCAAAGCGTATAGTTACACATTAGTTTGTCATCAAATAAATCCCCATTATCACCACGTTTCGGAGTCATCTTCACTCATTCTTCAGACTACAATTTGTGAACAAATAATATTTCAATATGTATGTTAAACTCACCAACATGAAATCCATTGTGTACGGCATACACTATTGTATGTAATACGTTATTTTCTATAGTGTGACCATTCAAATATTCGACATACGAATTCACCGCCGCCGCCGCTGACGACACCAGCTTCTCCAGCAAGAGAGGTACAGAGGAGGTAGGGGGGGTCTCCCTACCGTCCGTTGTGACGTCACGGGGGCAAGAGGGAGGCGAGAGACTTTTGTCTTTCGTCAGACGTCGTGGAATGAGGTTATCTTGAAAAAAGAGGTATTTGTACTGTACATTTTGTTTATTCATTATAGATTGTGATCAGTGCTTCTGTTGATTGAATGTACTGTGTTGGAAAGACACAGCTTCTGTTAAATCGAAACTATAAACATTCAATAGAGATGTTTAAAGAAGACAGTGTAAGAAGCTTATGTCAGTGCTGATGTAATAGTCACTACAATAGAGGCTATTGTTTATTTTTCATAAGCAGATGCCGGAGCTTACAAACCGAGTTTGCTTGTGCAATGACACGTAGACCAGGTGATCTGCAACAAAGTGTGCGCAGCCTTCCCAATTTGAAAGCTCGGGGGTAGGGCAGTCTTGTTGGACGAATCGTGGTGCATACCATTTTCTTCCGAACAAAGCGAGGTTATTACAGAATGTTATTATATTTCTTATGTTACTTTAAAGTATTGCAAATTATGCATTGATTAAAATTCAGAATGTTATGTTATGAGACATTCATATTTATGCTTCATCTTTGCTTGTATCATTCTCTTAAAGTGTACAAGACTAGATGATTTATCATGTTGTACTGATTATGTAGAAGCTTTAGTATGATATGAGTCAGAATGTGTCAAATTTCTACATTTATTTCAGCACAACATTTAAACATGTAATAGGTTCATGTTGATCTCTGAGGTGATAACATGTGTTGTCATTTGTAGTTTATTTTCTTGTTTAAATGTCTTTGTGATGTTGACATGTAGATTGAACAGTGTTCTAAAGAGACAGTCACTTGCTTCATTTTTTTGTCCTCAAGGTGAGATGTACTTTAAGGGTCATTTAACAGAAAAATTACTAGCAATGAACGATGCACTTAAAAAAATTAAGCATTCAATTTGTGTTTTTAATGCTTAAGCACCAGTTTGATAGTGAAATAAGGAACGTGATAATCTATATATATAAAAGAAAGTCGTGTTAGTTACACTATTTATAACTCAAGAACGGCTGTACCGATTTGGCTGAAAGTTGGTGAGCAGGACGCTTAGGGCCAGGAGACGGACATAGGATACTGTTTATCCCGTTCGACAGCGTTCCTGTGTGAGAACGCACGTTTTCGCGTGATTTCGCATGTTAGCGGTCATTGTTGCCTGTTGTAACCCATTGTTGTAACGCCGCACTGATAACAGAAGGCGATAAAGATAGCCGCCTTTCGTTCGCCTTTATCTATATATATAAAAGAAAGTCGTGTTAGTTACACTATTTATAACTCAAGAACGGCTGTACCGATTTGGCTGAAAGTTAGTGAGCAGGAAGCTTAGGGCCAGGAGACGGACATAGGTTACTGTTTACCACGTTCGACAGCGTTACTGTGTAAGAACGCACGTTTTCGCGTGATTTCGCATGTTAGCGGTCATTGTTGCCTGTGGTAACCCATTGTTGTAACGCCGCTCTGATAACAGAAGGCGATAATGATAGCCGCCTTTCGTTCGCCGTTATCTATATATATAAAAGAAAGTCGTGTTAGTTACACTATTTATAACTCAAGAACCGCTGTACCGATTTGGCTGAAAGTTGGTGAGCAGGAAGCTTAGGGCCAGGAGACGGACATAGGATACTGTTCATCCAATTCGACAGCGTTACTGTGTGAGAACGCACGTTTTCGCGTGATTTCGCATGTTAGCGGTCATTGTTGCCTGTGGTAACCTATTGTTGTAACGCCGCACTGATAACAGAAGGCGATAATAATAGCCGCCTTTCGTTCGCCGTTATCTATATATATAAAAGAAAGTCGTGTTAGTTACACTATTTATAACTCAAGAACGGCTGTACCGATTTGGCTGAAAATTGGTGAACAGGAAGCTTATAGCCAGGAGACGGACATAGGATACTGTTTATCCAATTCGACAGCGTTCCTGTGTGAGAACGCACGTTTTCGCGTGATTTCGCATCTTAGCGGTCATTGTTGCCTGTGGTAACCCATTGTTGTAACGCCGCACTGATAACAGAAGGTGCTAATGATAGCCGCCTTTCGTTCGCCGTTATCTATCTATATATATAAAAGAAAGTCGTGTTAGTTACACTATTTATAACTCAAGAACGGCTGTACCGATTTGGCAGAAAGTTGGTGAGCATGCAACGTAGGGCCAGGAGGCGGACATAGAATCATGTTTATCCCGTTCAACCGCGTTCCTGTGTGAGAACGCACGTTTTCGCGTGATTTCGCATGTTAGAGGTCATTGTTGCCTGTGGTAACCCATTGTTGTAACGCCGCACTGATAACAGAAGGCGATAATGATAGCCGCCTTTCGTTCGCCTTTATCTATCTATATAAATAAAAGAAAGTCGTGTTAGTTACACTATTTATAACTCAAGAACGGCTGTACCGATTTGGCTGAAAGTTGGTGAGCAGGAAGCTTAGGGCCAGGAGACGGACATAGGATACTGTTTATCCCTCGGCAGCGTTCCTGTGTTCGTGATTTCCATGTTAGCGGTCATTGTTGCCTGTGGTAACCCTATCGATAATATAGCCGCCTTTCGTTCGCCGTTATCTAAAAGAAAGTCGTGTTAGTTACACTATTTATAACTCAAGAACGGCTGTACCGATTTGACTGAAAGTTGGTGAGCAGGAAGCTTAGGCCCAGGAGACGGACATAGGATACGGATTATCCCGTTCGACAGCGTTCCTGTGTGAGAACGCACGTTTTCGAGTGATTTCGCATGTTAGCGGTCATTGCTGCCTGTTGTAACCCATTGTTGTAACGCCGCACTGATAACAGAAGGCGATAATGATAGCCGCCTTTCATTCGCCGTTATCTATATATATAAAAGAAAGTCGTGTTAGTTACACTATTTATAACTCAAGAACGGCTGTACCGATTTGGCTGAAAGTTGGTGAGCAGGAAGCTTAGGGCCAGGAGACGGACATAGGTTACTGTTTACCACGTTCGACAGCGTTACTGTGTGAGAACGCACGTTTTCGCGTGATTTGGCATGTTAGCGGTCATTGTTGCCTGTGGTAACCCATTGTTGTAACGCCGCACTCATAACAGAAGGCGATAATGATAGCCGCCTTTCGTTCGCCGTTATCTATATATATAAAAGAAAGTCGTGTTAGTTACACTATTTATAACTCAAGAACGGCTGTACCGATTTGGCTGAAAGTTAGTGAGCAGGAAGCTTAGGGCCAGGAGACGGACATAGGTTACTGTTTACCACGTTCGACAGCGTTACTGTGTAAGAACGCACGTTTTCGCGTGATTTCGCATGTTAGCGGTCATTGTTGCCTGTGGTAACCCATTGTTGTAACGCCGCACTGATAACAGAAGGCGATAATGATAGCCGCCTTTCGTTCGCCGTTATCTCTATATATAAAAGAAAGTCGTGTTAGTTACACTATTTATAACTCAAGAACGGCTGTACCGATTTGGCTGAAAGTTGGTGAGCAGGAAGCTTAGGGCCAGGAGACGGACATAGGATACTGTTCATCCCATTCGACAGCGTTACTGTGTGAGAACGCACGTTTTCGCGTGATTTCGCATGTTAGCGGTCATTGTTGCCTGTGGTAACCCATTGTTGTAACGCCGCACTGATAACAGAAGGCGATAATGACAGCCGCCTTTCGTTCGCCGTTATCTATATATATAAAAGAAAGTCGTGTTAGTAACACTATTTATAACTCAAGAACGGCTGTACCGATTTGGCTGAAAGTTGGTGAGCAGGAAGCTTAGGGCCAGGAGACGGACATAGGATACTGTTTATCCCGTTCGACAGCGTTACTGTGTGAGAACGCACGTTTTCGCGTGATTTCGCATGTTAGCGGTCATTGTTGCCAGTGGTAACCTATTGTTGTAACGCCGCACTGATAACAGAAGGCGATAATAATAGCCGCCTTTCGTTCGCCGTTATCTATATATATAAATGAAAGTCGTGTTAGTTACACTATTTATAACTCAAGAACGGCTTTACCGATTTGGCAGAAAGTTGGTGAGCATGCAGCGTAGGGCCAGGAGGCGGACATAGAATCATGTTTATCCCGTTCAACCGCGTTCCTGTGTGAGAACGCACGTTTTCGCGTGATTTCGCATGTTAGAGGTCATTGTTGCCTGTGGTAACCCATTGTTGTAACGCCGCACTGATAACAGAAGGCGATAATGATAGCCGCCTTTCGTTCGCCTTTATCTATCTATATATATAAAAGAAAGTCGTGTTAGTTACACTATTTATAACTCAAGAACGGCTGTACCGATTTGGCTGAAAATTGGTGAGCAGGAAGCTTAGGGCCAGGAGACGGACATAGGATACTGTTTATCCCGTTCGGCAGCGTTCCTGTGTGAGAACGCACGTTTTCGCGTGATTTCGCATGTTAGCGGTCATTGTTGCCTGTGGTAACCCAATGTTGTAACGCCGCACTGATAACAGAAGGCGATAATGTTAGCCGCCTTTCGTTCGCCGTTATCTATATATATAAAAGAAAGTCGTGTTAGTTACACTATTTATAACTCAAGAACGGCTGTACCGATTTGGCTGAAAGTTGGTGAGCAGGAAGCTTAGGGCCAGGAGACGGACATAGAATACTGTTTATCCCGTTCGACAGCGTTCCTCTGTGAGAACGCACGTTTTCGCGTGATTTCGCATGTTAGCGGTCATTGTTGCCTGTGGTAACCCATTGTTGTAACGCCGCACTAATAACAGAAGGCGATAATGATAGCCGCCTTTCGTTCGCCGTTATCTATATATATAAAAGAAAGTCGTGTTAGTTACACTATTTATAACTCAAGAACGGCTGTACCGATTTGGCTGAAATTTGGTGAGCAGGAAGCTTAGGGCCAGGAGACGGACATAGGATACTGTTTATCCCGTTCGACAGCGTTCCTGTGTGAGAACGCACGTTTTCGCGTGATTTCGCATGTTAGTGGTCATTGTTGCCTGTTGTAACTCATTGTTGTAACGCCGCACTGATAACAGAAGGCGATAATGATAGCCGCCTTTCGTTCGCCGTTATATCTATATATAGTCGTGTTAGTTACACTATTTATAACTCAAGAACGGCTGTACCGATTTGGCTGAAAGTTGGTGAGCAGGAAGCTTAGGGCCAGGAGACGGACATAGGATACTGTTTATCCCGTTCGACAGCGTTACTGTGTGAGAACGCACGTTTTCGCGTGATTTCGCATGTTAGCGGTCATTGTTGCCTGTGGTAACCTATTGTTGTAACGCCGCACTGATAACAGAAGGCGATAATAATAGCCGCCTTTCGTTCGCCGTTATCTATATATATAAAAGAAAGTCGTGTTAGTTACACTATTTATAACTCAAGAACGGCTGTACCGATTTGGCTGAAAATTGGTGAGCAGGAAGCTTAGAGCCAGGAGACGGACATAGGATACTGTTTATCCCGTTCGACAGCGTTCCTGTGTGAGAACGCACGTTTTTGCACGTTTTCGCGTGATTTCGCATGTTTTCGCGTGAAGGTACTTAACTGAAGAGTGCAACCTATGCACCAAAATACAGGAACAATAATGAATGATTAATCTACTTAATTTTTTTATTTGTATTTTCTAATAAACAATTTAACTTAATAAATTCCAAAATCTGCTTATTTATTGCCTTTAACAGCCGGTCCCTATGATTACAGCTTTGTATTTCTCTCTTAAACAAAAATCAATTCCAAAAAACCGCTCTGCTACGTAATAGATTTTTTAATTATCTATTTAATATCAGAGCGTTTTATTTTAAATTCTTCTTTGTTTGAGAGAAAAACACAAATCTGCAATTGCTTTATTATCACGAGTGTAAGAAGGATAGTACAGTTTCTCACAGTGAGTGCCAGGCGAGAAAAAGATGGGACCGGCTGTTAAGGCGGAACAGAGTTCGCCGGGTCAGCTAGTATTGATTAAACATTAAATCACTGTCATGTCATTCTTTAATTTTTGAAGTCTGATTAGTGCTAATGTTCAATTCTTGCTTTAGTCATAAGAAAAGTAGTAAATGGATAAAATGATTGTCTCTAGAACAAAACAAAATTTTGTTTATATTTGAGGAAAACTTGTTGTTTTTTCTTGGGTTATTTTTGGTTTTTTAAATATTGTACAATGTTTGTTCTTTTTGTTATGGGTGTTTATGGAACGACATTCTGTATCTTGGTAAATTATCAAGGAAACGTCCAGTTATAAATGTTCTGTGACTACGACTGTGTTATTTTTTTTACAAACTCTTCAAAAGGGAGAGCCCCGAATCCATGAACATTTCACACCCAACCTGAGTAAAATGTCACAATAGGGGGGGAATCTTATAATTTAAAGCTGATTTCATTATTATACCCCAGGGTTGTTAGCCTTGGGGGATGAGGTGAAGTTATGATGATGATGAAACAGACATACACAAACATACCAAGACCGAAGCGGGATTCGAAGCCGCGATTGTCTGGCCCGAGACAGCAATTGCACTGTCTTAACGATCTCGTCCATTGGATCGATATCATCATCATCATCATCATTTTTTTGCTCATGATTGGGCCATCCTGGACCACGCAGGACATGGACTTGCACGGGCTCAGTATAACGTTATCACTTGCAAGTCTTGCATGTAAGTAATCAAGGGGGGTCAGCACTAGGCTGAATCCGATTCTTATACCCCAGAGTTGTTAGTCCTGGGGGATGGAAGATTAAATGATGATGATAATGAAGGAAGAATGGACCGCACACACAAACAGACGTACACAAACACACCTAGGCGGGACTCGAACTCGCGATCCTTTCGTCCGTGATCGCCACGGCACTACTGCCTTAGCGATCTAGGCTACCCAGACTGGCTCATCACCATGGTCATCAACATCATTATATTATATCACATTATTATTATTATTATTATTATTATTATTATTATTATTATTATTATTATTATTATTATTATTATTATTATTATTATTTGCATGCTATTATCTTATTATATTAACTGTCACCAGGTTTTACACAATTGCAGTTTCAATAAATTTATCTTTATCTATCGTGCGATCGGTGAACGAAGGTGATGGACAAATGGCGCCCCTGAGGTATTTCTCCTTCATAATTCAAATGAAAATGGCGTGATTCAATTGCTTAAAGTATATTTTGACGTAAATGCATTGGCCAGGCTGAAGCTTGATTCATGGATTGTTAGTGATTCCGGGCGCGTCAATTACCGAGGTCATTAGTCCTGGAAATGTAGTGCTTGTTTTTTTCTCAGGATGTGATCTTCCCACGCTGGATGGTGGGATCCGCTGCATGTTAGTGTATGTCTGAGTGTAAGGGGTGAGGATAAGACAAAAAGAGAAAGAAAAGATAGTGCGCGGTCCGTGGCCCGATTTTTATGGTACTGCTCCGGCATTTGCCTGGTACTCATCAAAAAGAAAACACGGAACCCTACAGATCAGAACAGTGGACCTATAGAATTCTCCTCCAAACAACGACTGAACTTGACGTAGCTGAGAAGACAGTGTCGAAAATCCTCCCACCATACGGGTCTCGAACCTAGGACCTCCTGGTACAGACTCAATGATGTCTCATTAATTGCTTAGGCTTGAACGTCGATATGAACTTGGACAAGAAGCGACAATTCGCCTTAAAGTGGGTTAATTAACAGGACGTCCTTCCGCTCGCATGTGCGAGTTGTGTTTGTTCTGTTCTCGCAGAAGTGTACAGATTTCTCCACGCTCCTTACGATAAGGGAGAATGTGTCCATTCTCTATTTCCTCTTTCGTTATTCTTGCCGTATACTCATACGCAAGTTGAGCTCAGCGAACAGCAACAAATGAACAGCATAACCAGATCGACTCTGGAATACCTAACATCCTGACGCAATTACTGAGTTTTTGCAACAAAAATGTTTGTTCGTTTTCGACAAATATTACGTTGGTAAAGCTAGCAAAACTTTCGAAAAACTAAAATATTTTTGTGCCCTAATTTTGGGCTAATTTTGTGCTAATTTCTGCCCCCATTCAAAAATTTTGGGCTACCTCCCAACACCCCGAAATTTAAACTTCAAATTGAAGCTGGTAAAGCTAGTACCCCCACTTACTCAAAATTCAAAAATTTTTGTACGCTCGAAACAAGTGATTTTTGGTCTCCTGAGCGCAACTTTTCGAAATCCGAAACTCACCACTAAATAAGAAAACCAAAAACCGAAACCACCCCAAATTCTCAAAACTCAAACATTCTAACGCCATAGTTTTGGGCTATTTTTGGGCTCTTCATGGATACCAAAAACATTATTTTTTGTACCCCACTACTCCCCGAAATGGTTTCAAAATAAGGGGTGGTAAAGCTAGCACCCCCACTTCCTGAAAATTAAAATTTTTTTTGTACGGTATGAATTAGTGAATTTTGGGCTCCCAACCGCCACTTTTTAAATTCCGAAACTCACCCCTAAATAAGAAAACCAAAAAACAAAACCACCCCAAATTCTCAAAACTCAATAATTCTTAAGCCATAATTTTAGGCTAATACTGGGCTCTTCACTGACATCAAAAATATTATTTTTGATACCCTAAAACCTCCCAATTTAAGATTACAAAATTACAATAAGGAGGAGGTTAAGTTACTACCCCGACTTACTCAAATTTCAACATTTTCGCATGATCTAAAGAATTGAATTCTGGTTTTTCTATGGGCCACTACTCAAAATTTTGAAGCTCACCCCTAACTACGAGAGAGGGAAATGAGAACCATCCGAATATTTCATAACTAAAAAAATCATGCACCATAATTTGGAGTCTTTAATAACACCGAAATCATTTTTTTCACCCACATTACGAGTACAAACACCCAAATTCAACTTAGCAAAAAAAGGGATTGAAAAGCGCCACATGCTCAGAAGTAAAAGATCAGAAGAAACCACACACACACACGCACACGCGCACGCGCACGCGCACGCGCACGCACGCGCACGCACGCGCACGCACGCGCACGCGCACGCGCACACGCACTCGCACTCGCACTCGCACACGCACACGCACATGCACACGCACACGCACACGCACACGCACATGCACACACATACATATACACACACGATATTACGGTTCAAAGAAATTGGAGCCACAATTCTATCCATTAATTGCAAAATTTTAGTTAATGAAAGATTTAATATAGATAATTTATCACATTTTTTTCATTTCTTTAATATTTAAATTGTTATAATACCTAAACTACAAGACTTTCTCTTCCAGAAATCGAATAATCTCTAAATTACATACACGTAAGTTCCACAAAACCCAAAACGTGCATACGATATTACAAACTTTCAAGCACTTTTCCATTGTTCAGAAATAAACAAAAAAATAATGAACGTATGCGAACAAGACATTGTTTGACAATTGTCCACATAATTCTAAACTACACGCGTTACTCAAATAATTTTGGGCTAGTACAATATTGATTAAAAAATTAAAATTAATAAAAATAATCCCACAATTTATCAAATCTTTTTATTCTTTTGTAATAACACCTAAATTACACGACGTTCTATTTCAGTAATCAAATATATTCTAAAACACAAACAATGGAGTTCGAAAATGCTCAAAAATAATTTTGGGCTTCTCTCTTTTCCTTCCCAAAAACTTGATAATTCTCGTGCCTACGATATTTCGATCTTATGAATTATTTCACATAACCTATAAATAAACTGACAAATAATGAACGTATACGAACAAGACATTTTTTCACAATTGACTGCATAATGGTTAATGAAACGAGACACTCAGATAATTTTGGGCTAGTCTAACAAGTATTAAAAAACTTATAAACTCATAACATTTATCCCAAACTCTTTCCGTTCACCATTATTTACATAGTTATACAACCTAAACTACACGACATTATCTTCCAGTAATGAAATAATGCTTAAATTAGATACAAGGGAGATTGACAATGTTTTTGGACCTCTCTACTTTCCTTAAAAAAAATCGATAATTCTCGCGCCTAGGATATTTCGATCTTATGAGTTTTTCCACTAATAAACTTAAAAATAATGAACGTATTCAAACAAGACATTTTTCACAATTATCCACATAATGGATAATAAAACGAAACATTCAAATAATTTTGGGCTAGTCTATTACGTATTAAAAAAATAGAAACTAATAAAAGTTAGCTCCAACTCTTTCCGTTCACCATTTTTTACATTGTTATAAAACCTAAACTACACATTTTTTTTCCAGTAATTAAATATTACCGGGAGCGGTAGCCCAATGCATCAACCGATGTCACTGCAGCATCTCTGACCGGGAGGTCCTAGGTTCGAGTCCTGACGGCGGCAGGATTTTCGACACTAATTATCAGCTACGTCGAATTCAGTCGCTATCTGGAGGAGAATTCTAGCGGCCGGCTGCTCTGATCGGTAGTTTTCCGTGGTTTCTCCGATCAAAACCAGGCGAATACCGGAGCAGTACCCTATTGAACGGGCCACGGACCGCGCGCGATCTGTCCTTCCTCTTCCTTGTCCTATCCTCTCCCCTTACACACACAGTTACACTAACATGCACTACACTACCATATATTCCGGGAGCCCCGCTGGTGGGAGAGTCCTGGTTGGGAGAAACCCCACTAGCCGACGGAAGGTCGGCGCTGGATCTTGCTATCAAGCGGGAGAAGATCACCATCTCCCGAGAAAAAACATGCACTACACTAACGGGACTAATGAACAAAGCAGTTGACGTGCACGAAAACATCAATCAATTAAATATTGCCTAAAACACATAGTGAGTTTCGGAATTTCGAAAAGTGGCGCTCGGGAGCCCCAAATTCACTTATTTAGACCGTACAAAAAAATTTGAATTTTGAGGATCTTTACCACTCCTTATTTTGAAACCTTCATTTCGGAGAATATTGGGGTACAAAAAATAATGCTTTTGGTATCACTGAAGAGCACAAATATAGCCCAAAACTATGGCGCAAGAATTTTTGAGTTTTGAGAATTTGGGGTGGTTTTGGTTTTCGGTTTTCTTATTTAGGAGTGAGTTTCGGAATTTCGAAAAGTGGCGTTCAGGAGCTCAAAAATGATTTGTTTCGAGCGTACAAAAATTTTTGAATTTTGAGTAAGTCGGGGTGTTAGCTTTACCAGCCTCAATTTGATATTTTAATTTCGGGGTGTTTGGAGGTAGCCCAAAATCTTTGAATGGGGGCTGAAATTAGCCCAAAATTATGGCGCAAAAATTTTTCAGTTTTTCGAAAGTGCTAGCTTTACCGACGTACAAATATTTTCTTATGAAACGAGCATGAACTTAAACTTCCGTATATTTTCCAGTACATGTATTTCACAACTCTGTAACGATTTTCAATGAGGATTTTCTTGCTTAACTCAGACACGCAAAGATCACCAACAGCCGTTTGTTTTGACATTTGTCATGGCGTGACACTTCCATTGAATTTAAATGTGGGAAAAAATGACGATATTTCATCACCTTGAAAATAAGGAGTGATACTCTACACGAAAGTCAGTAATACTATAGTTCAAAGAACTGCCAATATATTTTTTCATAATAGTAATAATAATAATAATAATAATAATAATAATAATAATAATAATATGTAATAATAATAATAATCTATATAAATAAAAATGAATCGCCACAATGTAGGTCAGGACATAACTTCCGAACGACTGTAACAAATAGGATAATTATTTTTTTGTGTGTGTGTTCACTATTGTCAGGACAATGCTTGTGTAAAAGAAATTTTAAAAAATCGAAAAGAACATTTTTTAAAATCTCATAATATGGAAAGTGAGCGAGAGAATGACAGAAGACTGTGAGAAATCTTCAATATACGGGACGTCAGGGGGAAAAGAGGAGAGGGAGAAAAAGAAAGTGAAGAAGAGAGAGGGAAGGATAGAGAGGAAAAGACAGAGGAAAATGTGGGAACAAGGACAGAGGCAAAAAGAAAGAATAAGAGATATGGAAAAGTGAGTTAAAAAACGTCGAAAAGAGAACGGGATATAGAGAATATGAGATAAATGAGAAATGAGAGGGGGAAAATGGAAATGGGTGAGAGAGAGGAAAAAGAGAGGGAAATGAACGAAAGAAAGAGTGAGGAGAGAGAAAGAGGAAAAACAGAGAGAGAGAGAGGGCAGGTCCACCTTCACGGGGTTCTGTTAGTATTATTGTAAGTGAAAAATTGGAGTCTTTTTCGAGAAAATTTTTAAAATGTTCAAGCATCGTGAACCCCCAAAAATTGTAATACTCATATCATATTTGCAGGGCCTCGAATTCGGTCAGGTCTAGGACAGAAACTCTGTTTTGGAAAAAATGTCCTTCATGGTTTAGGCTCTGGCATTGCATTCAGACGGACGGATGTTTTGCCGTCAGCTAATTTTTCGATATGAAGGACACTTTAAATGTGAATTCTGAATATACAACATTTTAGACGAAGTAATTTACTACATACATGAAGAAATTTTGTTTACTTTTTCGATATCAGTGTCCTACAATAGGAATATTTCTGTCCAAATATTGCAGATTTTGCCGCAGCATTTCAACATTTGCTTAATGCTACGTATTTTGTCAGTAGTTTGCGAGTAATAAAAATTACAGAAAAAATCGTTTATTACCAGGTTGGCAGTATCTTTTCTATTTTCTGAATAGAGCAAAGCATGAAAAAATATGGCGTCAATGGGAATTTCAATAAAACTAGGAAATTTTGGAAATTCCAAATCTTTAGAAAGTGCCAAATGGAATGTCTTGCCTTCGTTTACTCTACTGAGTATTTGAAGAGATGGCTAAAGAATTATGTCGATAAATTTGTAAAGCTTGAGGTAACCGTAAAAATACAGGGAGAAAGTTTGTGCATGTGCAGCAGTTTCAGGTTAAAATGTCCATTTGTGAAAGTCTATTGACATAATCGTCCGTTTCGAAAATATCAAATGCAGAATGTTTAAAGATGAAAATGTCCCCTGACATAAATGACCAAAACAAAATGTGCAAGGGACAAAAATGTCCAATTTTTAAAACAATAATGAATAATATGGAAATGATAAATAATTTTATTTTTCCGTTACTATTTTTCCTTGCTGACCATCAAATCTGAATGTTCCTACTCAGCCGTGTACACTGTACAGCCCAAGGCCTATGGTGAGCCCAAGCCTATGATGACTCCTATGGTGAGAGGCGAGCACTAGCGAAACAAATTGAACATTGCACTCTCCACCATACAGTGGGCAAACACGGACGCGCGTATATAATACTATGTATCCTAACTATTTTTCACTGGATATTTCAGATTTAAAAGCTCCAAAATCTCATTGTAATAGTTCATATACACTATGATTAATAAATTACCAAAAAGTAAACGTGTTTTTAAAACAACGTAAATAGAAAAAGCTCGAACCCTTTGACTTGTAGTTGAGGTCATTTCAGTCCATATTGAATAAACGTATTATTATTTTTAATTACGGTCCAATTATAATTTCCGGTATTTCTGAACATAAATGGACCAGAAAAAACAGCATAAAAAGTAAAAGAACAAAGTGACCATAGAAAACCCTTAGTGACAATTGTGGTGTCACTTAAGTTACATTCAGCTAGTAATCACAAAATACTTTTACGAAGCTACTCTGGGTTCTGTGCAAACACACACACGCGCGAACACACACACACACACACACACACACACACACACAATTTGTACCAGTAAGTAAACTTTCAAAATCATTAGCATTATTTCCAGTTAACAGACCAATTTTACAACACAAACATATGATTCCAAAGAAAATTTCCACCAACATGTTTTTATCATTCTTGCATCATTTTCTTGCCCTCCGAAGCTAATGCATAGTTTCTTTTTCTGAAGCAGAGGTTCAAGTAATTATTTCAAGTATAAAATGATTTACGTAAAGCTTGGTACACAAACAACTTGATTCCCAAGAATGCTGTGAAATGACCAAAACTCATGCAATCTATCTTCAAAGTTTTACTTTCTCGTATACGTACTCATATATGAAGTAATATACTCGTACGTATAGAGAAAGTATGTAATGTTGCAAGAAAAGCGGCGATTTCTCCACAGAAAAACTTGCACTATGGGGGCCCCGACACAGAAAAGTAGATAAATCCTGTTCTCAAATGTTGTAAATTACTCCCTATCACGTTACATAATCAGACTTTTAATAATGCCAACAAGTTTTCTAATGAATAAAGTATTTTTTATGGCGATTTACATTACATTACATTACATTTATTTGAACTGCAATTGGGTATGACCCGGTGGCAGTTAATTAACAATAATTACAATAATAATAACACTTAACATTAATAATAACAACAATATGAATAATAATAACAATATCAATAATAATAACAATATTAATAATAATAACAATAATAATAAAGGAGTACAATACAAGCCGAGCATGCAATAATCCTACTATCACTAATATTAAGTACTACACTTCACTGTTTTTGCTTTGAGTTACACTGACCAGCACTTCACCGCACTTCACAGCACTTCACAGCACTTCACAGCACTTCACCGCACTTCACCGCACTTCACCGCACTTCACCGCACTTCACCGCACTTCACCGCACTTCACCGCACTTCACCGCACTTCACCGCACTTCACCGCACTTCACCGCACTTACTCATTTAATGTCTATTACTATCATATTGTTCTAACTTATTTCTAAAACTTCGAACACTTAGAGGAAAAGCTTTGAAAATTGTTGCGGGTAAACTGTTCCAATCTTTAATTGTTCTGTTACAAAAGGAAAATTTCCCAAGATCTGAATTTTGTTTCCTTGTTCGAATTTTGTGAGTGTGATCGCTTCGGCCGAAATAATTTGGTTTTTCTAGTCTAACCTGAATTTCCTTCCAAGCTGTTTGACCTACGTACGATTTATAAAGAGCGCAAAGCCTCGCCCTTGTTCTTCTCATTTCTAGAGGTTCCCATGCCTTTTTTATCGCGTTAGTTCTATAGGTAAACTTATTCGCTTTTCTCTGTATTCTACCTAGATTTTTCCGGTGCGACTTTCTGTATGGATCCCAACATGCCACTCCGTATTCCATGAGAGGGCGAACCAGCGAAAAATATGCTAATTCTTTTGCGTTTGCAGAGCTTTTCTTTAGAATTCGCATTACAAAATGCAAAGACTTCCACGTTTTCCTAACTACCTGATTTATATGCTTCTCCCACCCTTATTTACTATCTATATGAATGCCTAAATACTTGCATGATGAGACTCTTGGGATGATGACCTCACCTAAACGATAGTCTGGTTCCTCATAATTTCGTCCCCGCCCGAACGTTATTGTTTTGCTTTTCGATCCGTTAATTCCCATGTCATTTTTTTCAGCCCAATCACGCAAATGTTCTAAATCCTGCTGTAATATTTGTTCGTCAGCGCTACTTTTGATTTTTCGGTATATAACACAATCGTCTGCAAATAAACGCACCTTTGATTGTATGTTAACATGGAGATCATTTACGTACGCTAAGAAAAGTAATGGCCCTATGACACTTCCCTGTGGAACCCCTGAAGTAACAATACCCGTAGTCGAAAACTGAGTGCCAATTCGAACTTTTTGTTTCCTGTCTCTAAGAAATTCGCTTACCCACTTCACAACTCTAGCATCAATTCCTGAAGTTAATAATTTCCTGATAAGTAGGTTATGCGGTACTACGTCGAATGCTTTCGCAAAGTCGATTACGATTGCATCCACCCTCCCACCCGCGTCAACTTCGTCAGCTAGATCTTGCAAAAGAGAAACGGTTTGGCTGTCGCACGAATATTTACTTCTAAACCCATGCTGTCCGTGAAAAATCCAGTTCGCTTTTTCCCATTCGCGGCGAATGTACCCGGCTATTAAATGCTCCATTATTTTGCATACTACTGATGTGAGCGATACTGGTCTATAATTACAAACTTTCGTTTTATCACCTTTTTTGAAAATAGGGACCACTATAGCTGTCTTCCAATCGTCTGGTAAACTTGCATTATTGATTGAAACATTGAATAATCTTAACAAATACGGCAATACTGCCTCCCCACCGAGTTTAATAAAATCTGTCGAGATGCCGTCTGGTCCGCGTGATTTACCGTTTTTTGCGTATATAAAGTATATATTTTCTTAGTCTGATGGTATACGTCGACCAAATTAAAGTATACATTTCAATTAGATGAAAAATAATCCTAAATTACTAAATTAAACATGTTTTGGTTTTATCATTTAGGTTTTTTAAAGTTTGCCCCTCATAACCCTAATGCTTCTCCGTACTGCCCTTCAGGCCAAAATCATGAACCTCTCATTATATGTTTTTATTGATGCGCAAATAAATTATATTGATACGTAATTTTATTGATCCGTAATTAATGCGTCTTTGTACAGCAAGTGGAAATCACTGCAAAGTAATAAATTACAATGGAAATGTCCACATCTCTCGTCAGGTACGGACTTTCAACTTGCCTGTCAGCACCTACCAGGGAAGAACAAAACACTACACTACGGCGCAGTGATCAGCTTATGTAGTTTTCGAAGCCTATAATGCTGAAAGTTAAGTTATAATAATATATTAAAAAGTCATTAGAAGTTCATGTCAATGCGGTTAGCTGGGCCAAATCTTTTGAGATTAGGTGGACAGTGGCTCAGTTTAGACCTCAAAAACCTTTCTGTATAAAAATCTTAATATTTTTAATTAAAAATTCAGAACTATAGTGAGAGCAAGATCAACAAAAAAGCATGGTGGAAATAACATTATGTTATTTCCACCGAGCAAAAAAGCAACTTACACCCAAGAGCACCGGCTGATATGGTTCAGTGACAACCATCATTGATATTGCAGCGTCTGTGATGTGACGGTGATAAATATTTAATACTACTTTGTTAAATGGTAATCGAATTCAATCTGTATTGAGGAGTTTTAGCGTCCTGCTGCTCAGATCGGTGGTTGTGATAACCTAAATCATTACCAAGAATGATCATTAAAATATTCTAGAAATGTTTTTAAAATGTTTAAAAAAGCAAAGATAAAATGACAAAAAAATTGATCAAAAAGAGGTCAGATGAACTACTCAAGCTGTTGAATACTTACTGATGTAATCATGGATGCTGCCTGTCGTTCAAATGAACTTCACATGCAAATTTTTGGTTTGAACTGGAGCAGGAAATCTTTGTCTTTAGATTTCATGAAATACTTCGCACCGACAATGGTGTTGATTGGCGTCACAGGAACCTTAGATTTTATACAACGATTGACATTAAAATTTGTGAACGAAGAAATTGAATAGTTTACTCAGAAATTGTGTGAAGAACATTTGTTGCATATCGTAAAATTATTTTAAATATTATTAAAATTATATTAAAATAGATGAAATATGCGAAAAATGTTTTAAAAAGGACAAAAAGGTAACTAGAGGTGGTACCGAATGGCACAGAGTTTCTCGTAGCAATTTTTTCTAATTTCCTTTGTGTGGACTGGCTTTAAGGTCTTGCTTCATTCTCTCACCAGCTGTCATCTTTCGTCACCCAAAACACATTTTTTGACATTTTTCTCTTCTTTTCGGTTTCTAAATAGTGTAGCGGCACAGACCGCACGACGTATTTCGGCCATAATCCTTTTCAGCCACAGGAAGTCGAACAAAGGGACGGAAATGCCCAACGGCTTGTCAAACCCACGCCAAGGAAAAACCCCTGACGTCATGGGAAGGGCGCGTCTCGTCTTGTGAAGGGCGCGAAGGCCTACGTGACAGGGCGGTTAATAGACTAGGCAGATGGCGCTACTTGACGGTTCTATGCCAAGATGAGACAAGTCACGTGACGCACAACCCGATGCGTGATTGGCGGAGAGCCACCGCATCATCGTGACGGGAGAGGCAATGGCGCGTGCCATAAGTAGGGAGATAGGAGCTTCCCCAGTCTTCTTATTTGAAAATTCTTCGGTGAGCGAGCTTCTGCTCTTTCTGAGCGAGTCGGAACTTTCCTGCTTCTGGTTCGGCTCCTCTGAGTGCCAGATTCTATAAGTGGCTACGCAAGTGAGTTCTCACTACCACTGGCAGCCGGGCAAGCAGCCAGCCCACGTTGGACAGGGCAAAAGCTCACAATAGTAGAACCTACATATAATATTAACATTTCAGAATATTAAAGAAGAGGAAAACCTTGTCCTAAATAGACATTTTCATTGAAAAATTTTAAGCCTTTTTAATGAAAATGGTGATTAAGCATTACTGGAAAGGAAGAATTTGAAACTCTTTTTCAGAGGAATCTGTTGAGTTTTTGAAACACTTCATTCCAAATCATTGGAACCACTTCAACTTATAAATGCAATAATGTATACAAATCAATGCAAATGTGCATATTAACGGTGTGAGAAGTACATAAAAATTACATTTGTGTATTTTTTGAAAAAAAAAAAACAACAACAACGAAAGAGTAACCAAAAATAAACTTAACGCCATACTACACAGTGCAATTAGCACTGTCTGTTGAAAACGTATGAAGCAAAAAATTGGAGCAATTTTTGAGAAAATGCCGTTTGAGCGTTTCTGAAAATGCGAAATTTTGTGCTCGTTTAAGAAAAACTGTTGAGTTTTCGAAAAATTTTATTCAACATTATTTAGGGCATATGTATACATAAATTCAATAATGTGAACACATTGCTTCTAATAAAAATATGAGCTACGTGAGAGACAAGACAGACAAAAAAATTTTTAATTGAAAATATTGTACGGCGTTTTGCGAGGAAACTATTAAAATTCTCAAAACAATGTACACGACCTTAATGAAAGAAGTAATTATGAATAACAAATTTCATTTGAAGGAAAAATCTTCAATTTTATAGTTTTGGGAAGATGCCGGAAAAAATCAAACTTTTGCAATTTTCGAAAATCCAGTTAACCGTGAAAATAGAACCCATGCTATGTAAGTGTATTTCGCTCGCTTCTTACAATAAATTTAAAGAAAAAAATTGGAGGAAAATTTTTGAGAAAATTTCGAAAATGTCCGTGGGGTTTGATCTAAAGTACCCCCAAGTTTTAAAGAATGGTTTTAAAAATTTCAAAGCTTCAACTACAGATAGATAGAGATAGGTGTTTCTTCAATTTGAAAAAAATCCTACGCATGGTTTAGTAGTGTTCACAGACGGATTGAAGGCGGTCCTTTCACTTTCAATTTGGTTTCAGCATCAAGGACCAACAAAACAGGGATTCTGGCTACACCACGTATTAGAGGGCTTTTTTCTCTTAATTTAGCAACTGTATTTATCCACTTTTTCGTTATCAAGGCGCGGCAATGAATTTTTTCTGCCGAAAATCCGCCGTTTTTTCGCGCATTACATAACTTTCTCTATACTACGTATATTACTCCGTATGTATGTAGTACGTATACAAGAAAGTAAAAATGATTATTCATTAAAATCTGTCCCCTATTTATGATATACTCGTAGAACTGCGTTCAACATACTCTTAATAATTCACTTCACCGCAATACGAGGCTCAGTTAACCCCACACTGCAGTTAAGTGGATCATTTTTCGTCAACTACGTTTCTGCATCCCACGAAATTTTTAAAACGAAAATTAATAATTTGTATTACTGTTTCTTATATTAACTTCATATTATTATGTATTAAGCTTGGTCAACCTAAGATAAACAAATGCAAAAATATTAAAAAGCATATCTGGCCCAGTTAACCAAACTGTCCTAGTTGTTTTTGTCTTAGTATTTGGTCAAATATAAATATTGGGCTATTTTTGTTCTTGGTTTATTACTACATAGGAGGGACATCTGTTGATTGACTAGGGGCCTTTGATCTTGAAGTCCGGTCTTGAGTTTACAAGGACTTTTTACACTCGCTGTATGTTTGTTATTCAATATTTCTTTCAAAAGATTAAAAAATAAAAAATCATTTTATTACTCTCTTCCATGCTCTATTCATTTCAGGTGAGAAACTATAAACTTCTATTTAAAAAATGAAGGATGATTGCATTTATCCAAAAATAAAGATGTTACTAACAATATATCTGGGCACTTTTCTTGTCCTATGCTTCAGTGTTGTATTCAGTGTTGGGCGAAAACTGCATTTCGATATGGTACACACTTTAAAGTTATGAGGGTTGTCCATAGTTTGTGAGGCAGCTGGTATTTATATGATTTGTTATTATTTTAAATACAGCTCTGAAATATAGAGTTGAAACATATACTAACTCAGAAATATAGTACATAATTTATAACTTTACTCTCCCATTGCAGTACCGTATCCTATATTTACAATATAGGAAGTGCGGGGCACGGAACTTGTCAATGTTAGGCCAATATTTGTCAGGAAAGTAGTAGCTCACTGTCTTAGTGGTGTCGCTGATTATGTCGTGAGCTTGTAGGTTCGATTCCCCGTTTTTCTTAGATTTTTTTACTCAATAATAATTAGCAATGTGCAGGTTTTTTAACACTAAATTGTTTACATCCACATTGCAGTGGATTCTTTATTCTTCATTATTTATGTAGCCCTAAAAAGGACCGTTTTCTCTCTTCAATAAGAGGACCAAAAGTCATCGTTCTCTATCACGGCTTGTAATCTACGCCAACTAAAGCCATCCACGTAGCAGGATAGTTGAGACAATGGGCTATCTCCTCCCACGCATCAATCACTACATCCCAGAGAGCATCTGCCGTGGACGAGGGTGGATCTGGCCAATTTTCTGTCATGACACGTTTCGTCTTGACCCACATATTTTCAATTGGGTTCAGGTCAGCTCCACAAGGAGGCCATCCCAGAACCGGTACTTCCTCCTGCTGTGCAAGCCATTCCTGAACCAATTTACTTTTGTGAACCGACGAGTTGTCATGTTGAAAATTCACTTCTCCATCCGGATACTTTTTGTCACATCGACGGAACCATAATATCACGCAATATATGCAGATATTGGGTGCCGTGGAGGTGACCTTCTATCCTGTGGATAATTCTAATGGTACGTGCAGAAATGCATCCCCAATACATCACAGATACTCGTCCAAGACGCGTACATTGACGCACATATTCCGAATAATGAAAAAATATATGGCTCCATTTAAAAAAATCAAAGATAATTAAATTTCTCGAAAACTAAAAATATTTCGAATTATATCTCTACTGCACATTACTTCCCCCATGATTCCGCATTGTTAAGGGAAAACTGTATTTAGATATCGGGAACCGTTTAAAAGTTGTGAGGTACCCCATAGTTGGTGGGACTCCGTATAATTCTATTCACAGAAAATTTTCATTACGAATGTTTCTATTTTCCAATTAATGACCACTTTTACAACAGTTATGTTTTATTTCATAGAAACCTCGTGACAACATTCTTCCCTTTTGTAATTCAGTTACCTATCTCCCAGGAATGTTTCCGCGCTCAAATTTCCTTCGTTGCCCGCTGCAGCAACGATTTTGAGTGGCAGCGCCCGCGAGGCATAAATAGGAACACAAATGCCCATGAGGCCAAAACTGGCCGCCCTTGCTATAGATTCTGCTAGGATATTATTTGATAGACAGTCACAACTATTACGATCGCGACATTTTACAATCTTTTATTTTAGTCATCAATATTCCCTTCGAGATTCGGGAATTTTTTTCTGAAGTTTGGCATATTGTCAGTCCACTCTTAATGCAGGTATTCTTCAGTTCTCCGATCGCAATTAGACGTGACTTGAACCGCGAGTACTTGGAAACAGCAATCTAGCTCAAATCAAGAATAACACTGGCATCGGTTACACGCCATTCCTAAAATACATTAACAAAATTATACAAGAAACAGAAAACTGATTAAAATGCAAACAAAATGAAAGACAAAAAATTGAATTAAAACTATAATGATAATAGGACGCACTATTTGGTAATAACAATATTATAATAATTTATGAAGTCCGCAGAAAGGTTTCCATTCCCCAAAAGTTTTGTCCAGGCTAGGAAACAAACTCGCTTAGGTTCAGAGAGTTGTTACCATGCCCACTTCACTATTATCTCCCCAAGAATCACAGCCCCTCCGACACAAAAAAAGGTGGACAGATTAACACATGCTCATGCACGAGAATGAAGTTTGTTTAAAACTTTACGTGCAGTCTCACAGTTCGCGGTGTCTACTAAAGTAGGGTGCGACTACTACTATAAGTTTGAGATGGTCTGTTCGAATTTACGAGTTTCTGTAACTACTGTAAGAACAGAACATTTCAAGAGTTCGATTCAATAACAAGGCGACTCGAGCAAGTGACCTCTCTGAGTGTCTTTTTAAAACAGGCGCGTAAGCGATGTGTCCTTGCCTTCAATGGAAATGGAAACTGTCGCGGCTGTGAACACTTTTGGAAGTGCGCGCCTAGAGGGCAGCGCTCGGCGGCAAGTAGAGGAGTCAACAGAGGCAGCGGAGCCTGACAAACGCCGCCCAATCCCGAGCGACGAGCTGGCCGGAGAGCCAGCGGACGGAGTGCGGATCTACAGCGCCGCCCGCTTTAAGAGCGGGCGCCGCCCGCCCGGAGAGAGCGCAAGAGTCGTGATTATTGGTGTGTTAGAGCTAGGAGATTTGTAACGGATAAAGTTGTAATTGGCCCGGCGAAGTTATTAGGAAATTCTTGTTGTTGTAACGGTTAGACCCTGCTCTGTATTTGTACATCTCCTGGCATTTTGGAATTTAACTTTGGCTATTGTAATACGGTACATTCTTTTGGATTTGGAATTGTACCGTGAGTTCTTTCTGTGTAATAAATCTGTGTTGTCTAAAAGCGTGTGTTATTCCAAACATAACAATTGGCGACGAGGATACAACTTTTGGCAAAGTTTGTTTTCGTGTTGTCGCTGGTAGCAGCAAGCGACGAAGTATTGAGTGCATCAGCCTGGTGTTCTACAAGCGAAAAATGGCAAGCACACCAGCTCAACCGGAATTGGCGCAGGTGCTGCAGTTCATCCAGCAACAGCAGCAACAATTTATGCAGCAAATGTTGGAAATGCAGGCCAAACAGCATTTAGCGCAGCTAGAAGCGCTCAAGGTGGTGAGTCAAAACAAAGGCAAGCAACAGCCTGCACCTTGTGACCCGTTTAGGCCGCAATTAGAAAGTTGGAGTGATTACGCGGAAAGACTTGAACAGCATTGGATTTTTTGTGGGGTCGAAAGTGAGGAGAGTAAAAGGGCAGCATTCCTGAGTTATAGTGGTAGTGAGATTTGCACCCTATTAAAAAAGTTGTGTACCGGGCAAGAGATTAATAAACTTATGTGGTCAGAAATTAAAATTATACTAGACAAACATTATGAGAGGAAACCACATGTGGTCGCGGCCAGGTATGCGTTTTTCCAGTGTAGAAAGAGAGAAAAAGATACGCATGCTGAATGGATTACGGAACTGAACGGGCTAGCAAAAAACTGTGAGTTTAGGTGTCAGTCGGAATCTTGTAAACAATCTTATGCAGAAACTTTGATTAGGGACGTAGTGATTCTGCATACACCCGAGGACGGCATCAGAATGCAAGCTCTTAACAGTAGTGACCCGTCGCTTCAAGAAGTGCGTAGACTAGCAACGACTTTTGAAGTTACGACGCAAGCAGCAAGGCAGATCGCGGAGGATAATCAGGTTATGCAAGCAGGCTCCGGGGGAGACCTCCGCCGCGATAACACCTTGGAACGCAAGATAAGGGGCCGGCCGCGGCGCCATCGATCGGTAACCTCTACCAGCTCGGGCGAGTCTGGTGAGGTCAGGTGGGCACCGCGTTATCAGCGGCGATTAGATAAGCAGGGCAGTACGCCTGGTGGCAGCGGTGGAAGTTCCGATTTTTTTTTTTTTTAATTTATTTTATTTTTACAGATCATACATAGTTCAGTATATATAACACTTTACATATGTATTGATTGCTTACATTCTAAATTACCTAAAATTAAACTAAAAACTAATTCTGGTGAGGTAATTGAGGTGAGGAAATCTTTTCCAGACACCTCTAAAAACAATCTACTTCGGCAAATTTGGTTAGGAATGCCTGGTATGGATATCTATTTTTTAGTCGGGTTCTATGAGGAGATTTCCGGAGTCTGAAGTTGTCTAGGTGAGGAATTTGAGGTATGGAGTGATAGAATTGGGTTGAGAGGTATGTCATATGGTGTTGTATGGAGTCAATTTGAAATTCTTTGTGGAGCTGTGAGTTTGAGACAAACCAA
Organism: Teleogryllus occipitalis; assembly: GCA_011170035.1. Taxonomy (NCBI): domain Eukaryota; kingdom Metazoa; phylum Arthropoda; class Insecta; order Orthoptera; family Gryllidae; genus Teleogryllus; species Teleogryllus occipitalis. The sequence goes on from BLKR01000577.1 coordinate 219,023, forward strand.
GGTGCATTTATGATAGTTCTAAGAAACTGGTTTTGGACTATTTGGAGCTTGTTTAGGTTTGTTCTTGCAGCGGAGATCCAAACTGGACAGGCGTAAAGGAGGAGTGGTCTAATGATACTTTTATAGATGGATATTGCGGTTGGGAGTGGGAGGTGTGAAGATCGATTAATGATGGGTTTTAGTTGGTGTATCTTATTTTTTGCCTGCTGTATTTTACTATTGATGTGTTGGTTCCAGTTCAGTTTAGTATCCATGTTTAGACCGAGATATTTGACGGTACTATTTGGAGGGAGCCAGTTAATCGGTTCATTATTTATTGTGAGCGGTGCTGGAGGTGTATAGGGTCTTAAGGTAAATATTTTAATGGCTGTTTTGGTAGGATTCAGTTTTATTTTTAAATATGCTGCCCAACTGTCTATGAGATTGAGATACAGCTGAAGAGAATTTCTGATATTTATTAATGAATTACCGGCAAGGAAAATTGCAGTATCATCCGCGAATTGGGCTGTTTGTATGTTTTCTAATTTCGGGAGGTCGGATACATATAAATTGAAAAGTGTAGGGGAGAGTGGCGATCCCTGTGGTAAACCAGCACTTATTTGTCTTGGATTTGAATGATGATTGTTGACGGTGACTGAAAACGTTCTATTTTCAAGGTAGGAGGATATTATTTGTGTGAGATAATATGGGGTACCTAGCTTTTTTAGTTTGTAAATCATTGCTTTGTGCCATACTCTATCATAGGCCTGGGTGATGTCAATAAAAATCCCGACTGTGTGCTTTTTATTTTGAAAGCCTGTGTGGATATATTCTGTTAGCCGTAGAAGTTGATGACTGGTAGAGATTTTCTCGGTGAATCCAAATTGCTGTTTGGGAATTGCATTAGTCTGAATCAAAAATGCTTTTAAGCGCGTAAGGATAGTTTTTTCCAAAATTTTCGCAAAGGTAGGGAGCAAACTAATAGGACGGTAACTTTCAACTAATGAGGGGTTCTTGTTTGGTTTGGGAATCGGTATGATGACCGCGTGCTTCCAAGTTAGAGGAAAATATCCGATTCTGAGACACGAATTATAAATGTTTGTGATGAAGGCCAGTGCAGATGGAGGAAAGTGTTTGACTATTGTATTACTTATTCTATCGTATCCTGGAGATTTTTTAATTGGCAGTTTGGATATGATATTTTTTATTTCTTTGGGTGATATTAATTTAATTCTTGGGTTTGGTCCGTAAGTGGGAGTAATAAATGCATTATTAATTATTTGATGAGATGGATGGTATTGTGTGGTGTTGGTGGTAAAAGTGGACGAAAAATAGTTGGCGAAATTTTCTGCTTTTTGGAAGGGGGTGTATGCACTTGTTGTTGCTAATTTGATTGGAGGAATTATAATTTTTTTCTTGAGTATCTTTTTTGTGAATTGCCAAATTGTGTTGTTTTGAGTACTGAGAGACTGGATAAGTTGATGATATTGCTTATTTTTATGATTTATTAATGCTTTTTTCAAGATATTCCTGATAATGTTTAGCTCGTGTTTGACACTATTATTTTTGGAGCGAATCCATAATCTTCTGGTTTGATTTTTAATGTTTATGATTTTCAATATTTCCGGGGGGAGGTTGGTGTAATTTGTTTGCTTCCTATCATTTGTTTTGACTTCCGATTTTTGGGTTGCCGTTTGGATGATAGAATTGAAAAAGGAAACTGATTGATCAATCTCGAGCGCGGTTTGTTGTATTTTTATTTTGGGTATTACTGAATTTAATTCTGATTTAAACTTAGTCCAATCAATCTTACAAATTTTTGTTTTGGGGAAAGGGGCATGAGGGGGAGGAATTTGGTGGGAGGTTACGAGTATGGGAATGTGGTCTGAATCTAACTCAAATATTGTAGAAGCGTTAAATTTATGGGACGAGTTGGTTATTCCAATATCTAATATGTCGGGATTCCTCGAGTTATCATGGGGGTAATACGTAGGTTCCGGTGTTGTTATTATTTTCACTGTGGAGTTATTTATAAAATGTGCCAGCTTTGTTCCGTCCCGGTTATTGTTTTTACAACCCCATGACATATGTTTTGCATTCATGTCTCCGAGCATTAAAACATTATTACCTGTTTGAAAGAGATTTTTGATGCTATTAATATTTAATTTATGATCGGGAGGTTTATAAATTGTTATAATTGTCCAAGATTTTTGTAGTATTTCAGCTTTAAGTGCAATTATTTCTATTTCATTGTAGTTAGGTGTTGGTATGAGGTGATGTTTTATGTTAGATTTGATTGCAATTAAGACTCCTCCTCCTTTATTATGTGATCTATCTTTTCTATATGTAATGAAGTCTGGACAGTAGAACTTATTGCTGGGTTTTAAGTGCGTTTCCGTAACACATGCCACGTCAACATTATAGGTATGGAGAAATTGCGTAAATTCTATTTTTTTATTAGAAATACTATTAGCATTCCAATTCATGAAGGTTATTCCATTTAATCTATTTTCTGCCATTGCTATTGTTGTTAGTTAGGAGTGAAGATATGGAACTTCGGATGGAGTTGATTATGGTAGGAATTAAGGAATTTATGAAATTGATTATACTGGATGTGACTGCTTCGATGATGCTATTTAGAAAGGAACTATTTTGTTGGTTTCCATTTTGGGTGCTATTGGGGTGTCTATGATTGGATCCAGCGGAAGTAGGATATGCGCGGGCGGAAGAGTTGGAGTGTGTGAAGTTACGTAGTTGTTGTGATACTGGTAAGGAGGGGAACTCGGTAGTGGAGTGGATGTTGCCTGCAGTGTGCGAGGATGATTGGTTATTAGATGATGATTTTGCCCTAGGGTCAGTACTACGGGCATTATGGGAGTTGAAGTATGTGCAGGATGTTCTGTCATCGGCCTTGTGCGGCCCACTGCAGTTTCTACAAATGGGGTTTTGATTTTTATTTGGACAAAGAACTGAATAGTGACTTTGAGAACAGAAAGCACAACTTATTTGATGGTTACAATTGTTTTTTGTGTGACCAAAATCCAAACATCTTTGGCATTGCACTGGTCCCTGCGTTTTCTTCCTTCGCTCTGTTGTCACTCTTAAATTACAAATATGCTTAATGGCTAGAATATTTTCTATGGGGTCTTTACCATTGAATACTGCTGCTACTACGGGGATTGGGGCGTTGTTCTTAGTGAGTCTGGTTATTTTAGTTAGGGAAGGGAATTTCTGCTTAATTTCCTGGAAAATTTCCATTTCTGATATCGATAGATCAACATTTTTAAACACAACTGAGATGTTCTTATTTATTGGGTCTTTGTATGTGTGAAAGCTTCTCTGAGTTTGGAGAAGGTATTTCACTATTTTACGAAAGTCCGTGGCTGTTTGGGCGTTTATTTTAACTTTTTGATTTTTTAAATCTGCTACGAAATTAGTAGAGACCTTGCTTTTTAATTCCTTTACGAACATGTTTAAATTGGCAATATCGGCGACAAAGATGGGCGGAATTCTATTAGGGGGGTCAGTTGACTCTCGGTCGTCAATGTTTAAGTACTTGAATCTGTTGTCTGGTACGTCGGTATTATCCTTTTCTAAAGGTCCAAATCTATTACCCACTGGCACTCCATATTCTATATGTTCTGGTGATGAGTCACTTGCATTGCTAGAAGCCCCTAAGAGCTTTTTATGTTCTGGCTGCGTATCACTATCACTCACTGACCTTTTGCGGTTGCCTGCTGCCTCCAGGTTTGAGGGCGGCTGGCCTGCCGGTTGGCAGAGCAGGGAGTCCATGGTCACGGCACCGACCTCAGACTGTTGTAGGTGTGAAGTCTGCTGTTGCACTTCCATTACTTCAGGAGTGTAACCATTGAGGGAGATGAAAGATACACCATCGGAGCTCGTTGCAATGGAGTCCGTGTTTTGTAGGGTTTGCAGGGCTGCGCACAATACTTCGCGCGTGTTTGGATCGATGGCGGAGGCCATTGAATCACTGAGCGACGCTGCACTTAACAACACAGAGATCCAGATTGTATGTGACAAAACACTTCACTGTTTGTATTTCCTCAACTACTCAGTACGTTCTATTAAAAATGTAGTTTAGTGAGAAAATAATTTGCGGCAGTATGCCGCGATGCAGCGAGTGGCCGAAGCCACTTGCTCAGCACTGTGTTATTCTACCACTTAGCCGGATTCCGACGCTGTATGCGATAACACTGGTTTGAGTCACTGTTGCGCTAGAACTGACTGGGCTGTAGCAGAGCTGCGGAGCACGTCCGAACTCGACTGCGGTCCGATAAGGAAAAATGGAAGTTCCGATAACCAGATAAGGAAGTCGTGTGGTAATTGTGGAAAGGCACACCAGAGGTGGCAGTGCAGATTTAGACAAGCGCAGTGTTTCAAGTGCGGTAAAGTGGGCCACATAAGGGAAGTGTGTTGGCAGGTAAAACTAGAAAAGCGGGAAAGAAGGAAGTTAGCTGAGCAAGAAGAGATGGATATCAACACAGTGAATCAGGTGCTAAATAGTAAGGGACAGAATAAGCTGATCCTGGATTTAGAGTTAGGAAAAAATAAAGTAAAATTTTTGGTAGACTCAGGCGCAACGGTTACTTTAATAAATCTAGAAACATATAAAAAATTGGGTTGTCCCCAGGTAATGAGAGTAGGAAAACCAGTTTTCGGATTTGGTAAAGATCCGATTAGAGTGATAGGAAAAGTGAAAATTCCCGCTGTATACAAGAACAGGAAAGCAGTTCTGGAAGTGATCGTAGTAGATAGGTATGACGTAGTGAACATTTTGGGCCTAGACAGTTTTGAGAAGATTGGTTTAGGAGTGGTAGATAATGTGTTTACTTTACAACAGGAGAAGGTTTCGACATTGGTCGACGAACTGAAAAATGAGTTTTCTGAAGTGTTCCAACCTGGTTTAGGTAGATGCAAAAAGTTTGAGGCAGAACTTAAATTTAAAGAGAACAGTAAGCCGAGATTTTTTAAGGCACGGCCAGTGCCGTGGGCCATTAAAGGGAAAGTGGAGGCAGAACTAAAAAGGTTAGAGGAACACGAAATTATAACTAAAGTGACAACAAGCAGTTGGGCTACGCCATTAGTGGTAGTGTCAAAGAGCAACGGGGATGTGCGTCTTTGTGGTGATTTCAAGAGTACGGTGAATGAACAATTGGAAATTGAACAATATCCAATTCCCAAGCCGGAAGATTTGTTTTTTAAATTGGCAGGTGGTCAACAGTTCACTAAGATAGATTTAAAAGACGCGTACTTGCAAATTCCCCTCTCGGAAGAAGCACAAAGAGTGTTAGTAGTGAACACTCCTTTAGGACTGTTCCGATATAATAGATTGCCATTCGGAGTTGCGTCAGCAGCTGCCATTTTCCAGAGAGTGCTGGAGCAGATAACTTCTCAGGTGAACGGATGTATCAACTATCTGGACGATATCATTGTGACAGGAAAAAACAGTGAGGAACACATAGGGAACTTAAAGAATTTGTTGGGACTTTTGGCCGAATGGGGTTTCAGGGTAAACTTGACGAAGTGTGAATTTTTTAAGCAACAAGTAACATTTCTGGGCCATGAAGTTACAGAATCCGGTATTAAGCCTACGCAGCACCATGTGGAGGCTATAAAGAACCTCCCCGCCCCCAAGAATGTAAAGGAGCTCCAAGCCTTGGTGGGGAAAATTAACTATTATAATAAATTCATAAAAAACTTTTCGTCAATTGCAGCCCCTTTAAATGCATTAAAAAAGAAGGGAGTAAAATTTGTGTGGTCACCAGAATGCGAGGTGGCACTGGATAAGTTAAAGAAAGCGATCGTCAGAGCAACGCAGCTTAATCATTACATCCCCGGTAGGTTGACGTCGATCGCGACCGATGCGTCTGATTATGGAGTGGGGGCAGTCTTGTCGCAAAAAGATGAAGCAGGTGTAGAGCGCCCCATCGCTTTCGCGTCCAAAGCTTTAAACAAACATCAGAAGAATTACTCCCAGATTGAAAAAGAGGCGTTAGCAGTGATTTTTGGGGTAAAAAAATTCAACGAGTACGTTTATGGTTCCAAGTTTCACATCATCACGGACCATAAGCCATTGGTGCAATTGTTTCACATGGGTAAAAGGTTGCCGGAAAGTATGGCGAAAAAGTTACAAAGGTGGGCTTTGTTTTTAACAGATTATCATTACCAGATCCACTATAGGCCCACGACACAGCACGCCAATGCAGACGCGCTGTCCAGGTTGCCAGCAGGTCCAGACTTGGATTTTGACGAGTCGGAGGAGGCCTGCCAGCAAATCGACCAGGAAGATTTGGAAGTACTGCAGGATTTCCCCATCACAGCCGCAACGATTGCGTCAGCCACGGACCAGGACAAAGAGTTGCGAATAGTTAGAGATTATGTTAGGAAAGGTTGGCCAAGAAGTGATATAAAGTGTGGTACTGCATGGTATAACAAAAAAGACGAGTTGTCAGTTAAGTCAGGTGTATTGTTACTCACCAGTGAGCAAGGGACCAAGGTGTTGATACCAGGGGTCCTCAGGAAGCGGGTACTAGAATTACTACACCAAGGTCATTGGGGAATAGTGAATACTAAACAGTTAGCTAGGCGCCACTGCTATTGGCGCGGCATGAATCAAGACATTGAACAGTTGATTAGGAACTGCAATGCGTGCCAGATGAACCAGTCCGCCCCGCGTCAAGATTGGCACTCGTGGCCGACGCCGGAGGCGCCTTGGGAGAGGATACATGTAGATTTTGCCGGTCCATTTTGGGGGAAGATGTGGCTGGTGGTAGTGGACGCATTATCCAATTTCCCGTTTATTGTAGAGATGGGAGTCACCACGGCCGCGGCAACAATAGGTGTATTAGAAAAGATTTTCGTGTCAGAGGGTCTGCCGCAGACATTGGTGTCCGATAATGGTCCCCAGTTCACGTCGGAGGATTTTTTCAAATTCTGTAGAGCTAACGGCATCAAGCACATATGTGCGCCGCCGTTCCACCCTCAGTCCAATGGGGAGGTGTAGCGGTGCGTGCGCACATTTAAAACAGCTATGAAGAAAGCAAGAGACGCCGGAGCCGAGAGAAGCAGGGCGTTGATGAGGGTGCTGGCGACCTATAGAACGCTGCCTGGGCCGGAAGGAAAGAGTCCGGCAGAGATCCTGCATGGGCGACAGCATAGGTCGCTCTTGTCATTGTTAAAACCAGGTAACGCTCGCAAAGAAGAGGAGCTACAGCCAAGATTCCAGGTAGGCAGTAAGGTTTATTGTACTTCATTTAAGAAGGAGCCTGCCTGGTGGCCTGGTGTGGTGACCGCAGTGCGCGGGAGTAAAGTTTATGAAGTATTGACCTATAGCAAAACAGTAGTGAGGCACCAGGGGCAGTTGCGCCCCAGGTACACTTTGGAGCCGGTAGATACATTAAAGGAGGGATCCGAGAGAAATATTAGGGAAAGAGCTATGAGGGAACTCATGTTGGATGGCCCGTTACAGGAACAGCCCACAGAGCCGCCGCCCGCGCCGGAGCTTCCGGCGGTAGCACCGAGGAGGTCTACCAGACGCCGTGTACGTTTTGCACCGTACACGACGTTTTCAAGAGGGGAGGTGTCGCGGCTGTGAACACTTTTGGAAGTGCGCGCCTAGAGGGCAGCGCTCGGCGGCAAGTAGAGGAGTCAACAGAGGCAGCGGAGCCTGACAAACGCCGCCCAATCCCGAGCGACGAGCTGGCCGGAGAGCCAGCGGACGGAGTGCGGATCTACAGCGCCGCCCGCTTTAAGAGCGGGCGCCGCCCGCCCGGAGGGAGAGCGCAAGAGTCGTGATTATTGGTGTGTTAGAGCTAGGAGATTTGTAACGGATAAAGTTGTAATTGGCCCGGCGAAGTTATTAGGAAATTCTTGTTGTTGTAACGGTTAGACCCTGCTCTGTATTTGTACATCTCCTGGCATTTTGGAATTTAACTTTGGCTATTGTAATACGGTACATTCTTTTGGATTTGGAATTGTACCGTGAGTTCTTTCTGTGTAATAAATCTGTGTTGTCTAAAAGCGTGTGTTATTCCAAACATAACAGAAACAACGTTAATTAATTTAAGGAAGTATATGGATTTGGAATATATGCATTAAAAAACATTTTCATCGCAAAATTGCTCTCTCATTAAAATTAATCGAACTTGTATTTCCCCATACCATACATTAGACATTTCTGTCATTACACGTCAATTATGCATACGATCTATTATTACCAGAAAAAATAATCAGATTGATGGTGTACTTCTCAATATTCTATCTGTGAAAAGTATACAAATGAGTGTTATAATAAGAAACAATTTTCGTCTTTCTAAAACATGTATATTCTGTTTAGTTGCATGTTTTCTTTCTATATTTAAATGTGTGTAGCATTAAAATTTATACAAAACTATTATTTGTTAATTACACTGAATTTAATTTATTTTTCACAATTTAACACACATCAAGAACTTGTTCCTACAAAAGGGCGTAATGAATCATTTTCCAGGGCAGTGAAGTGTTATTGGATTTGTGCCAAATTCTACAGACTACGCCTCTTATGCCTTTTAAGGCGAGGAGAAAGGGAAAAACGCCGACCTGGATGGCCGAGGTGGCTAAAAGCGAATACCGACTCAGCGCTTCGGTCCGAAGGGTCGCGGGTTCGAGTTCTGCCTTGGGCATGGCTGTTTGTCCCTTGACTTTGTGTGTGTTGTCGCGGAGGGCCTCGCGTTCTGCTGACCCCAGATCAGAGGAGCCCGCAGGTGTTTGTCTAGTGTATGGTCAAATATGCGTCCCTTCGGGACGTAAAGGGCAACCGGCTGTCGGCTGGATAAAAGCCGGAAAAAAAAAGAAAGGGGAAAACTTCCGAGGATAGGTCACTTGAATTACTAGAAAAGCCAGTGTTAAGCGTTGCTTGCCTTAGAGTTGTGGATTGCTCAAGCTCGGATCAAATATACATTATTACTCTTTAAATTATTGAATGAATGAAATGAATTATTGAAATATTGAAAATTATTGAACAAATGAGACATTATTGAATTCCTTTATTGATCCATTCATTTCAGGTAAAAAATTTATACTTCTATTTGAATATTCACATGTGTTTCAATTTCACCAAAATTAAAAATATTACACAGAATATATCTGCTGCCTAAAACTTGCCTCGTGGTATAAATATGAAAATGATCTATCGTGCCACCGCCCTGTCTAAAAGCATTTTGCAAAATAATTTGTTGATAGTCAATTTCCTCGCTAGACGATAAAAATATTGGCATACACTTTGCACCACTGAATGGAATGCATACAAACACAAAGAAATCTTCACATTTGTAGGACACGGTCTCAGCGTTTTGAAATTTGCAAGAGAATTTATTTATAACACAGACGACGAATCAAAATAACCAAACTACTGTTTCAACGATACATTAAGAATAAAAATGAAATTTCGAAAGTTAGAAAACAGCTCATGAGCAATAATTTCCACCGATTTGTCATAAGTCAGAAATCTTTAATACAAATTAATCAGCAGAAAGCAAGACACTGCAAAACTATTTGAATTTTATACTTGACTACCAAGATCGAATGAATTGTCTGGAAACAAATGAGGGTTGGCATCAGATTCTATAAACAATTGCGTATCTCGAAAACGACGGGCGATAGCTCCGGTTGGATTGCGGAATTTTGCATTTTGTGTAGAGGGAATTGAGAAGAGAGAATAAAAAAGTAAATTTGTAACATTATAAACAATTTCCAATTTTTGCAATTATAAAGTGGGAAGTGTTCGCTGATGTCAAGAAACGAGAACTGCGAATTAACAATTTTGCAACAATTAATAATTTTATAAACAATTCCGAAATGTGCGCTATTCCTGCCGGGGAGTGTCCCCAAATCGTCCCTGAGTTGAATATCGCAAAATAGCAGTTTTGACAAGAGATTCAAATTTAGTGCTTAATATCTAGTTGATTTGTTAGTTTAATGATAAATATGCAGTTGGTCTTAGAATTTTACTGTCTTTTATTAAAATGGTTTCATGGAAGTGCTCTATCGATTCGGGAAAGATAGTATTTTGCAATTTTTGTAAATGTAATAAACATAAAAACTATTCAAAATATGCAATTATAATCGTTTTTCTTATCGAAAAATCTGTAGTAAACTGGACATTAGATAAAGTTCATAAATTGTGTATGGACAGTAATATTGGAATTAAAATGTGTATAGGAAATTAATTGGTCTAACATCAGTGTTATTTTATCTGATATAAATGTAGTTTCTTTAAAAACAATTGTGTTAACAGTGGTTAAGTGCAATGTGTTCATATATATTTTAATGAATTTACTTTTATGTTCATAGAAGTGATCCATGTATTTTTTACTTAAAAATACTTCCTCTCTGAACTAGCGACGTAATTTTGTACGACGTAATTTTGTTAGGGCACTCCCCCCTGAGTTGAGATTGGCTACGATGGTTTGTGAGGCTCCGCCTGCCACGTTTCGTCATGACAAGGGCTGCCCAAGCCGTGCAAAAGCTGAACTTAGCCGCAGACTGCCCCGATCAATTTATGTTTCCAGTACTGTACTACCAATGATTTGCCGCTGCCCTACGCAACGTTTGGACTTACTCGTATTTCTGCCTGAATTTAGGTTGCTGCATGTCGTGCGCAAATTGTAGCGATCGTGCATGTAGTGCTATTGTTGGAGCTAAGTGGTAGGATCTGGTTACAGGTTTGTTGAATTCTTGTATTATTATTTTGTACTATTTTTTAATAAAACGTTTCGCTCTGCAACAGCTCCCAACACAATCAACTGATTTAGAATTCCATGTTTGCCTCCAGGAACCGACACAATAACAGTCAGTCAGATTTATTCGTTATTTCCGGTATGGTTATTAACATAATTGTATTGTCCGTCCGCGTTTGCACGACCGTCCCAATCTCTGCGTCCGTCTGAAAGCGACTCTCCAGTTGCTACGTTGCCCACCTCGACAAAGTTGAGTGCTATTCGCAAAGCAGAAATGTGAACCTTGTTGAAGAAAAAGACTGCACACGACCCAGGTTTATGCATACAGTCAGTTGGAGTTTATATCCCACTTGTAGGCACTTGCATCGCAATAAAACGTATTTTATATATTTGTATAAAGATCGAGGAAAACAATACAATAAAGAATTTCAGTCGCCCTATGGAACGTGGGAAAGATAATCAGGGTCAAGCAGATTCCAAGGTACTGAAGGAAACATTCAAACACTGAATTTATTACTAACCGTATTCCCCTTCTTGTCATGTCACGTTTGTGGCAGATTAATGAAATGTAAATGAACTGCGGGCACCGGGCAACTAAGAACCCGGCAAAAAAACACAAATAAACCTGCGAATGTTCTTGCCCAAATTAGATCACTTATAAGCTTTATATATTATGCAACGGACAACTATGATTGGATCATTGTGTTGACCACTGGTTAATATGGGAGTGAAAAGCAATTGGTAGTATGGCGCCCAGAATGGTGGTGAATTTGAAAAACTACGTAACCCATATCAAAGATGGGCCAAATGACATTTTTTTGATATCCTGGTATTAAAACTCTAATGTCAATAACAACATATTCTACGATACTTAACGCAAAAACAATAAAAAACTTTCTGACGGATAAGGCTATGATAAACTACATTTATTGTTCAGAACTAAAGCAAGGGGCCATTGCCGCGAAGTATCAAAAGAAAATGGATGAATCACTTGGTGGAGACTGCGGCAATTAGCATACTTGCCGATGATTACAATACTCGTTGTAGGTGAAGACAATATTTCTGAATTATTTAATATGAAGTGTTTACCGATATAAGTTATTCATTGAAAGACTGTATGACTGCGTTTGAAAATGTAGTGGAAGTGCTAGTTGCACGCACTTAAGTTTACGTTAGTTAAGTTTACTTACACCAAGCTTAGAATCATCAAGGGATTCTTAATAGTAATCCCTATCCTAAAACCAGGACGGGATTCCTATCTGCAGCGTGATCACACATTAGCACCGTATTGATTTTGCCTTGTCGTATATGTAATACAAAAAACCAATGAAATAAAATTTAATAAAACAATTAAAATACCTATTTGAATCAGAGAACTAATGTAGTATATGAAAAATAGTTTGGGAAAGCACTAGCCCACAGGGTCTGTAAGTAAGTGGTAAGTCTGCTTGTGCATTAATTCACCAGCTACCCCAATAGCCAGACAAATGGTGTAGACGTACTGCTACATACAGCAAGCCGCAGCCGCGAGTCGACGCTCTGACAGGCTACCAGAGAAGGCGAGGGTTGCTGAGAACCGGTGATGGATAGGCGGTCCTGTGGTCGAAAAGAAATCGAGAAGTCGAGGAATGAGCAGGAAGGGAAGGGTTAGACCGCGCGATTAATCTCCTTCACGTCCGTTTAGGCGGCCGTGAGAGGCCTCTCGCCTACGAATCGCCTCCCACAGTCGGAGAACGTCCGAAGTTCGGTTCGTAATAAAACATCAGTCTATTCACACCTAGGAATAACACCGTCGCCACAGCCTAGTCTGCAAATAGCAGTTATATTTGTTTAGTGCTGAGTTATAGTTGACATTTACATAATTGAAATGATTGAAGGCGTTGTCATTGTCAACAATACTATTTATTTCAATAATAGCAGCTTTCGATGGTTTATCCATCATCATCAGTTTTCTGATACAAGAAAAAATGTATGCAATTATTGAAATAAATAGTATTGTTGACAATGACTACGCCTTCAATCATTTCGATTCTGCAAATAGTAGGTTTGTCGAAATTCTGTTGTGGTATTGTGCTCGTAAAAAATAACATGACAAAATAATAGACGTCATTTCCGTCAACTTAACATGTAGTTATTATTAAGATAACAATAAGTTATTGTTAACTTAATACTAAGTTGACGAAGATGACTTCCATTATTTCTTCAAATAGCAGGTTTGTATTTATTCAAAGATAAAATAAAAGGGGAAATAGTTACTTGTGATTTTGCTAAAAAACTTAGAAAATTCGTAACTAGGTCCATGCGCTGAAATTCTACCTATTTATTTTGGGTTAAACGGGTTTGGAGTGAGTTTTGTTCGAGGAATAAGGGTGAACTGTCTTCCGTCATCAGGGAATAAAACACAATCCCCTGTACATTTAATACGTTATGGAAAAATGACGATTTTGTGCCATTTATAACAAGATTACGAAATCTGTAAGGGATGTGCTATTTATGGATTAGGAAATACCATCCATGAATGTATCAACCACATTTATTACGAGAATAACAACAATAATAAAGTTCGTATATGTTAGTAGTAGCAATTCAAGTCTGCACGCAACCCGCAACACACGCATTCAATAACTGAAACTGCTGTTTTCACAAAGCTGCGTTTGAAGCATATCAGCTGTTACGGTGTCATACAATCGGAAGGCTGAACGCCAATATTATGACATCACTGTAGTGACGTGTAAGGTCCCGATTGGACAACACCATAACAACTGATCAAATGTCAGCAACAGCAAAGTAAAAACCGCAGTATAGCCCCCAGGTTTTTGTATCCCACAGGACACACGACTTACATGTCTTATGCCTAAAGCCTAGTGCACACCTAGCAACAAAGTCGCGGAACTTTGTATGAGGAAACTTGCCAGACACTGGCCAATTCACTTCCTCTCGATTCCATCCCTTGCAGTAAAAACATTCAAGACTGGCAACCAAACCAGATTGACTTTTGGAGGGAAGAGGCACTTTTATGATTCCATAATTTTTTTGTGCTCTCGCCTAATTTATGATTTAATATTCTGGATCCTTTTCTCCATCGAACGGACGGAACGGACATAGTCTACTTTTTGGTTGGCTTGCTTCCCTCCTTTTGTCTCTGTTTTTTTTTTTTCTACTGTGTAGACCTAATATCGCAAAGATAAGGGAGGGTGTGTAAGTCCTCAATAATTTTGAGAATAACTTCCATTGCAAAACAACAGAACTCAAAACGCAACACCACTAACATACTGTTAGTAAGAATGATTTTGTGATCTAGTGTGTTTGTGTAGTGCCCAGTCAGCGCATTTCCATCTCTAGAAATTGGGCTTAATATCTCTGTCTACCCATGGGAATCTCGTAATGGGCAAATAGGGTTCGTGACAGGGTTCTCCCGGTTTCCATGTGTCATGTTACATTATTTCCCCATCATGAAACGAATCATATGAGTATCTTCTGCCATTACAAGACTCATATTAATTAGACCTGAAATCGTAATATGGTGCAAACTTCTAACTTAATAGTTTCAAATTAGTCAATTAAATATCATATCATGATTTCAAAAGGGAATTAAAAAATATATTAGCAAAAATTATTATCTTTTTTAATTTATTTATTTTAGGTCACTTTAAAACATGTAAGTCATCAGCGACCCACATCATTATACAGTTGTACAGTATCATTATACAGTTGTTCGTATATACAAAAACAGTTCCAATTTTACCTGGAATAAATATGTCAAACTTAATTATATTTTTACATGTTATGTTTAATCTAAACTTAATTGTTATCTTTAAACTTTTATTAAATGAAACAAATTAGGAACTCTATAAACTTGCGAGATTTGAAATACGAGTTAGAACTAAAATTGAATTAGTTTTAATGAATTAGAACTAAAATTGTTACACTAACACGTGGTTCCTTGTATATTTGTAGCGTTTAAAATTTTAGAAAATTCAGAGATTTCTATGAAAATGCGATATACGTCATTCTTTAAGAAAAGTTTGAAAATGTTTTTAAGACCCACTGTAAAGTACTCCCCAAAATATAAATATCCGTTTCAAACTTGCAGGTTCATAAGTTCGACCAGATTAATCGGGGAATGACAATATTGGAGAAAATCGTCTGACCGCAGACGGACAGATGAACTGACAGCCGCATTGCCGCCACCAATTTTTTTATACCAATAACCCTCAAAATATGGATTATGACTACACAATGAGTTACAAGAAGTAATTTACGTAAAAAGAAAGTATTGTAATACTGGGTTGGAAATAGGCAATACTTTTGTAAAGAAAACCCCGTATTATGAGGCACTGATACCAAAAAAAGTGGATAAATCTTGTTCACATTTATAGTAATTTTGTTCAAATATATGTAAACAAGATTTGTTCAGTTTTCTTTTAGTATCAGGGTCCTATAATACGAGTTTTTCTTACAAAAATATTGCCATTTCCGACCTAGCCATACAATACTTTCTTTTTACGTCGGAAGTACCTAGTACGTCGAAAAAGGAAGAAAAAAAGGCCTCGACCTACATCTGCTTCGGGTAGAGTGACGGAAGCCTTTTTGCACCGAAAGCGGCACCTTTGTTTGTGTCACCCCTAATGCAACGGCCGCGGTGGGACGAGGGCGCTCACAGCGGTGACGTCGGGAACTAGGCCCTTGGGTTCCCTGTTCGTCACGCGAAAGACCCAAGGCCCGCTGTTCCACGTGGGTTTTGCGTGGGTGGAATGGCAGCCCTGGATCCCAGCTTCAATCATCTGAGAGCGGCGTCTCCCACATGTTTTCCTTTATCTTTCTTTCGTGTGACATTTATTAATGGCATAGCGTGTTTTCTAAAGAATATTGTCAAGAATTTCTTGGAAATTAAAGCTCCAAAATAAAGGAGATTACCCTTCACACTACCATTAAATAATAGAGTTTAAATTTTTAATTTTTGCCATGCACATTAAGTGCTTTAATTGCTCTTAGATAGTTGCAGGATGTTAGAGAGACTCATGAACATGTCTTTTTGTAGAAAACTTTAATTCTCCGGTGTGTATATAAATGTGTTTAAAAATGACACAATAGCATACTGTCCTCACAATCGCCATTTAAACATTCTTGACTCTATTTGAAATTACAGCGTTGTAAGTTTTGGAAATTGAAATAGGAATAGGGAATCATTTTAGTGGAGGAACGTTCAAATATTTTGGAAAGCTATAATTCCCACTATCAAAGTTAAGTGTCTCTAATCATAAAGCAATTGATAGAAACTTTGAAGGACACTAATCGTAAATTTTATAAAATTTGGATAGTTTATTTACCAATAATTTGACACCAGTGTTTTAGGAATGTATTACAGTTTTCAATGATAGAGAGCAGTAGTTGCTTTCAAGGAAAAATTAATTCATGGTGTAAGAAAAAAACCTTCTGCGAATAAAAGCTTGGGAAGAATGGTAAGTGTCATACACACATCTGAGATATATGCTACAATAGCAAGGAGCAGGAAACAAATTAAACTTTTTCTTGAAGTTTCGAAGGCGTAAATTAAGCACAGTCTCTCCTTCCAATTTTTATTTCAGACACTAAAATCTTTACATTCGGAACAAAATTTGTAGGATCACGGAAGAATAGAGATGGCTCAGAGATGGCATCAACTGATGTCACTGCAGTCCCACTGATCGGGAGGTCCTAGGTTCGAGTTCCGATGGTGCGAGGATTTTCGGCACTAGCTTGTCAGCTGTCTGGAGGAGAACTCTAGCGGCCGGCTGCTCTGATCGGTAGTTTTCTGTGGTTTCTCCGATCAACACCAGGCGAATACCCGAGCAGTTACTCTAACAAACGGGCAAGAGACAGTGCGTGATCATTCCTACCTCTCCTCTGTCCTATGCCCCTACACACACACTTACACGAACATGAACTACATTACCACACATACCGATCGGGAGCTTAGAGTTTGTTCCGGCTGGGACGGTGTCGCGCTGGTGGGAGATACCTGGTTGGAGAAACCTCTTTAGCCGATGGTAGGTCGGCGCCGGAAGTACCCACCCAGCGGGGGAAGATCACTGTCACCTTCCGATAAAAAGAAACGTGTACTGTACTTACGGGACTAATGACCCCAGTATTTGACACGCCCGGAAACACTAACAATCAATCATTGTAGGATCACGGTGCATCACACACCACGTACATGATTCAGGTTCAACAATGGGATGAGGTGGCGTGCTCTCGGCTTGTGTTGGTTGTGGTCGCTCCGCTGTGCGCTTCTCTGCCTGACGCGTTCTGCAGTAAACTCAGTTTCCGCGACACACAGTGGTCCAAACCGAGCAACAAGAGACGTATACCATCCCACACTTCGATTTTTTTTAACGTGGCGTCTCAATGTCACGCGCAAATGAGGGAGAGGGAAGGCAGACTAAAATAGGGAGAAGTAAAAGTCGGAGCTGTAGCGACGTTGCAGCTCCCCATTGGAATCTGCCATCCCTCTCTCTCTTTCGTGCGTGACCTTGAGACACCACGTTAAAAAAAAAGAAGTACAACATGCAATAAACTAGTTAGACCTTCGCGATTCTCCCATTGCGATATTCTTTAACAATGTAAAAGATAATTCCCAAAACTCTCGTTTTACTTTGTCACCCTTACTTCGTAAGAAGACGAAGTATTGTAATTGTGAGACGCACAAACAATCATTGTTGGGCCCTGGTTTCGAAAAATTCTATAAATCGTGTTCCTAAATACATTAAATTACTTACTCAAACGTGTAATTAAATACCATGTTTTATGAGTCTTTGATACATAAAAATCGATTGTCGGCAAAACGTCTCTCAGTTCTCTGTCTGCCGTTCGTCCGTCTGTAGACAACGCTAGCTTCAAAACCGTTCAAAACGAAACGCATTCTTCATTTAGAGCAGCATTTTAGTCTACAAGGAAACATTTTTGCTACTTCCAACTTTTTTCAAGTTTTTTCCCCTTGCAACATTTAATGGTTTCCATGCGGAATCTGAAATGAGAAATGGTCGTTCAAGGAGCCAAATGGACGTGGAGGAGAAACAGGTCACGCACGGATATTGCTCAAGGTCAAAGAAACTTTTTGAGGTTCAAGATGGCAATCTTGGGGACACATTTATCCAGCTGTTCGAGCGTAATGAACGTAAATGTAAGTTCTTATGTTGATTTAAAATGCCAGCTCCGCTTGAAAAATTGTTAATTTTGGCATATTCTCGTATAGTTTTTAATTACTTGTGACTGGCTGAAGTTGCTAACGACATCTAATATCAGTGCAGTTCCCCTGACCGAGAGATTCTAGGGTAGTTCCGCTCTGGATATCACCACCTAGCAGGGAAGAACACCGCGAAAAAACACGGACTTCCCTTACGGTACTAAAGCTCGCAACTCTTGACCGAAAATACGAAATAATCAATGAGTAGTTTTTTAACAAATTACTGCTCCTTTTAGCAACTACATCACTTAGTCATCTTTTAGGCATTGGAAGTATATTCAGATATGCAGTAATCCTCAATTAAATTTGTATGTAGTCTTGTAATGACGCAGTCTGTCATAGCTTTAAATCCTTTCGGTCAGAGACTCGGTGCCGTCAGCAACCGGGGGTACAAACCGTCACACATTCAGAAATACTTGGAGTATCGAGTTGCTTAAAACTGGAATGGTTGCTCAGTGCATCAACTGATGTCACTGCAGCGCCTCTGACCGGGAGGTCCTGGGTTCGAGTCCCGACGACGGCAGAAGTTTCGACATAAGCGATTCAGCTAAGTCGAATTCAGTCGCTGTCTGGAGGAGAATCCTAGCGGCCGGCTGCTCTGATCGGTAGTTTTCCGTGGTTTGCCCGATCAACACCTGGCGAATACCGGAGCAGTATCCTAATAAACGGGCCATGGACCACGCGCGATCTTTCCTTTTTCTTTCTTGTCCTATCCTCGCCTCTTACACACACTTCCACTAACATGGACTACACTACCACACATGCAGGGAGATTGGTCGGGGACTTGGAACTTGTCTCGGTTGGGAGGGTGCTCCGCTGGTGGGAGACACCTGGTTGGGGAACCCCCGCTAGTCGACTGTAGGTCTGCGCCGGATCTCGACATCCAGTGTTGAAAGATCCCCGCCACCTCTCGATGAAAAAACGTACACTACGTTTACGGGATGACCCCAATAGTTGACACGCCCGAAATCACTAACAATCAATCAGTCGAGTTGCTTAAAGCTGACGTATTGGGTTGGCGCCGGATCTCGTGAACCAGCGGTGGAAGATTACCGCCACCTCCAAAAGCATGCACTACACCTAAGGGACCTTGGCAGTTGTCGCGTGGGAATCACTAATCAATCAATCTGCTTAACGTCCGTGACTTCACAAAGCGTAGAACTTGGTACATATAGGACCCACTGTATGCCACCCCGAAACGGCGGCGTGCGACCGGCGGTTTCCGCGGTTTCTCCGCTCCGCCGCTACGCGTCGCTTTTGTTGCTTCTCGCCGCTCGACGCCCCCGTGCGGTCGAGACCGGTTTTGCCTCGCTGGCTCCGCTGTGTCATGGAGAAGGCACGGACGGAGGTTGCGCATGGGTCAGCTACACGGAGTGCTATCGGAAATAATTATTCCTTGGTGATCAATTCTGTTCGCAATGTTCTTGCAGAATATGGAGTTTGAAATGATCTTTTTTATTGAGAAAATATCAATAGATAACCATGATGAATTGATTTTTGTTGACAGTTTGGGAAATGTTACAAAATACACTCGAACTCAACGAATATGAGTATTTTTCTCAGAAGAGGAATGATCTCCGTCGTCTCTTGTTTGCCGTAATTTAACGGTATTTCGTTTTTGATCTTTATCATAATTCTCTTACATCTCTTCCTATTAGTTTGTATCTTCTTTACAATTATCTTCGCTTCTTAGTAATTCTTAATAATTTCTTCCTTCTTAATAATTATCACTTTCACAATTTTTATGTTCTTCCTCTTTAAAGAATTCTTCATTATTTTTATTTAATTTGTCACATTTTACTTTTCCCTGCGGAGTAGAGTTAGAGCTATGTAAAGCTGCGCGAACAAACGGTGAATGTTTGGCAGAAAATCTCGTATTACAAAGCCCTGGTAACGAAAAAGTAGATAAATCCAGATGCTAAATTTGGAAAAAAATCCTTTAACGCATGATGTAGAATGCACGTTTCGCGTGTCTTTGTTACTGAAAAATTTCATGACAGCAAAACTTTTGGCCGTGTGTGAACAACGCTAGCGGCTAAACCGCTCAGCCGATTTTCTCCATAATTGATACTCTTCAATCAATCTGGCAGATGTTGCGGCCCCTTGAATTTGAATCCGTTATTTTAATTTTGGAGGTTTTTTACATTAAGTCCCTGAGAGAATTTCCCAATTTAAAAAAATGCTTTATCGTTTTTCATTCAATTTTATTCCTCTATAGCGAGAAGGATGTTTAAGATAATGGTGCAAGTCTCTTGAAAACGCTGATTTTTCGCTGAAAACGCGGAAATTGCAAAAGTTCAAAATTTTTTCGGTTCCTTCCTGCAATTAAATATTAAATATAGAGATTTTTTGCCATAATGAAATCTGTTCCTTCAATATAGAATTTGAAATAAAGTAATGTACAATTTTTCGAAAATTTATGTACTTTTCGCGTAATTTTGCGTGCAAATACGGGCGTCAAAGAACGTGCTGTTTTAGCACTATTAATTACTTCTTCTCTTCATATTACGCTCTCTTTTTGGTTTTTATCTTCTCTTCATTGTATTTAACTCATTATCTTAATTTTTATTTTCTTCATTTCCAAGGGATTTATCATTATTTTACAATCAGTTTTACCACTCGCCTCATCCTCTTTCTTTTCATCTTCTCTCAACTAGCCTTTCTCTTCTTCGTTCTCCAGCTTTTTATCCTTTTCTTCCTGATTGGTTGATTATGGTTTGGAGCACGTCAACTGCCAAGTCATTAGTTCCGTAAGTGTAGTACATGATTTTTTGTTCAGGAGGTGTCAGTGAATTTCCCTCCCTGGATGGCGAGATCCGGCACCGACCTACTGTTGGCTAGCGGGAGGGCTTTTTCTCAACCGGATATCTCCCACCAGTAGGGCACGCTTCAGGCAGGATAAACTCTAAGCTCCCGACCGGTCACCCGGCATGTGTGGTAGTGTAGTGGATGTTAGTGTTAGTGTTTGTTGGTAAGGGGTGAGGATATGACGAAGAAGAGGAAGGATAGATCGCGCAGGTCCGTGGTCCGATTGTTAGGGTACTGCTCCGGTATTCGCCTATTGTTGATTGGAAAAACCACAGAAAACTACCGATCAGAGTATCCGGCCGCTGTAATTCTCATCCGGACCACAGGTGAATTGGACGTGGGTATCAAGCTTGTTATGTTCGGAATAACACACGCTTTTAAACAACACAGATTTATTAACACAGAAAGAACGCACGGTACAATTCCAAAGCCAAAAGAATGTACCGAATTACAATAGCCCAAGTCGAATTCCAAATGTCCAGGAGATGTACAAATACAAAGCAGGGTCTAACCGTTAATCAACACAGAATTTCCTAATAACTTGCCGGGCCAATTATAACTCTAACACAATACAAATCTCCTAGCTCTATTACACCAATAATCACAACTCTAGCGCTCTCTCTTCTCCGGGCGGGCGGCGCTGCAGATTCGCACTCCGGCCGCTGGCTCTCCGGCCAGCTCGTCGCTCGGGATTGGGCGGCGTTTTCCAGGCTCCGCTGCCTCTGCCGACTCCCCTAACTGCCGCCGAGCGCTGCCCTCTAGGCGCGCACTTCGAAAGGTGTTCACAGCCGCGACAAAGCTAGTGTTCTGCCATCGCCGGGACTCGAATCCTAGAACCTCCCGCCAAGACGCATTGCAGTGTCATGAATTGACACGCTGAGCCATCTAAGCCGGCTTCTACGTTCATTACCAGGTGAATGTCGAAGCACTACCCTAACAAACCAGCCACGGAACGCGCGAGATCTTTCCTCCCTCCTCCTTGCTTCATCCTCACCTCTACTCCTACTCTACTACACACACCTACATTTACATGCACTACACCAGGCGACCAGTCGGGGTCGTAGAGCTTGTCCCTACTGAGCCGGGGTCTTGCTGGAGGGAGACATCTAGATAGTAAATGCAGTAAGCCAACGGGTAGGATCTTTCCATTCCGCGAACGAACATCACCGCAATTTTCCCCGATTAAAGTCGTGCACTTCAATTACGGGACTAATGATCTCATGAATAGACGCGCCCGGAACTTTAATCAATCAGCCACATGCTAACAGTGTGTTACCAAGGCTGAGGTAGAGGTTACTGCTGTCACTAAAAGGCAGCGAGATGACGGTATAGGCGAAAGACCCAACGTCCAGACGCTGCCCTGATCAATGTCTGCCTTCTACTGAATCCGGGGCACTCTCCACAGCACCCCCTGCGAAAGTTCTGCATCGCTTCTCAAATGGACATCGTTGTAAGCGACATCGGCAAAAGCGAGGCCTTGCAGCATCATTGGAGGAAAGAGACTCCCTGCGCCTTTATTAGGTTTATTTATTGAAAGTTCTCAATTGTTTTTAAATGTAAAAATATACTTGAGTATTCTATCTTTCCTTTATGTTTGTGCAAAATTTCGAAATAGGATATGCATAAGTATAGTCGTAATAAATTAACTTAGCCGATCCGTTGGTCGAGACCGCTAAGGCAGTAGTGTCTTAGCGATTTCGGGCCGAAGGGTCGCGGGTTCGAATCCCACCCCAGGCATGGTAGTATTTGTGTTCGTCTTTTCACTCATCATCACCATAAAGTTTCATCTTCACCTTTACCATACCATTAAACCAATAGTGGTCGCTAATGTTGTAGATGTTGATGTGACCTTAAATAACAAAAATAAATAAAATAAAAATAATCGAACATCCGGGGCGTCACGGATGTACATGTTCGTGCCGTATGAAGTCAAATGCAGGGAGCCTGTTTATCATTGAAATGAGAATGTCACGAACGAGTAAACTTGACTCTTGAAATATACTAACCCATTTACGCCCCAATTAATTTTGCGCATACAGCACTTGCGTATTGTCGTCGCGTTCGTGCGGGCACAGTCATTGTTGGAGTCTTCCAGCAACATGTTTTGAAACTTTTAGTGCATTGTTCTGTTGCTAAATAATTGCTACTACAGCGCTCCAGATTGCAAACTGTGGGTTATATGTGCATTGTTTTTCTGTAAGAAGAAACAAAAAGGTTAGAACTTAGCTGCGTATGCCCCGTCAACCCATTGGTTGTGTGAGGATTTTTTCTATAAGAAGAAGCAAAACCGTTATAATTTAGCTGCGTATGCCCCCCCAAGCGGTCAGTTATTAGAGCAAATTTTTCTATAAGAAGAAGCAAAACCGTTAGAGTTTAGCTGCGTATGCCCCGCCAAGCGGACAGTTATAAGAGCAAATTTTTCTATAAGAAGAAGCAAAACCGTTAGAATTTAACTGCGTATGCCCCGCCAACCCATTGGTTATATGAGCATTTTTTCTATAAGAAGAAGCAAAACCTTTAGAACTTAGCTGCGTGTGCCCCGACAACTTTGGTGCGAACTAACCTCCGCACAGTGTGTAATTTTGACGATTTAGGATGAAAAAGTTAATAACTCCCTTTCAAATGAATTTCTCGTAGTTTTTGGACGTCCATTATGTAATAAATGTGGAAATAAACAAAAGGCTCCTCTCACAGATTATTGTCATCTTGTTTCCATTTTTGACAAATACATCTAATGTAAAACTTCATTTTCTCCAAAAATGCTTTTTGAGGTTCTACAAATCCTAATTGATGTATGAAAACATTTAATACAGCTTCGAATCTCTCATCAATTGATTTTTTTATCCATGTATCAAATAACAATCTGCGGATAACTTGAAGAGTCTTTCTGTGAACACGTATTTATTATTTAGATAAGCAGGTATATGCAGCTAGTCTTTTCACGATTAAGAACCCAAAAGTACTAGTTTTAAAATGTATATGTTCAGAAAGGTGTATAATGGTGTATAACACACTAAAACTACTTAAATTTAGAAAATATGTAATTCATTTAATATAAATCACACACCTTTTCCATTAACGTTTTTAAGCACAACAAAAATAAATACTTAAATATTATCCATTTAAAAATAATCGTTGTTGATTAGTGAATCTGGGCGCGTCAACAGCTTAGGTCATTAGTCCCGTAAGGGTAGTGCATGTTTTTTCCTCATGAAATGGCGGGGATCTTCCCCCGCTGAATGGTGAGATCCAGCGGCGACCTACCGTCGGCTAGTGGGGTTTCCCCCTAACCAGGACTCTCCCACCAGCGGGGCACCGCCCCAGCCAGGACAAGCTCTAAGCTCCCGACCGGTCTCCCGGAATGTGGGGTAGTGTAGTGCATGTTAGTGTTAGTGTGTGTGTAAGGGGAGAGGATAGGAAGAGGAAGGAAAGATCGCGCGCGGTCCGTGGCCCGTTTGGTAGCGTACTGCTCCGGCATTCGCCTGGTGATGATCGGAGAAACCACGGAAAACTACCGATCAGAGCAGCCGGCCGCTAGAATTCTCCTCCAGACAGCGACTGAATTCGACCCAGCTGAAAAGCTAGTGTCGAAAATCCTGCCGCCGTCAGGACTGGAACCTC
The DNA here is from genome assembly GCA_011170035.1 of Teleogryllus occipitalis. Lineage (NCBI taxonomy): Eukaryota > Metazoa > Arthropoda > Insecta > Orthoptera > Gryllidae > Teleogryllus > Teleogryllus occipitalis. Next base: position 243,392 of record BLKR01000577.1, read on the forward strand.
GGACCGTCCGGTCAGAGGTGCTGCAGTGCTATCAGTTAATGCACTGAGCTACCGCTCCCGGTAAAAATAATCGTAAACCCATGTACATCACTACTAATAAACCCACAAATCACAGAATGAGACAAGGGGTGTATCTCGACCAAGAGAAGTGCACGGTTTAAAAAGGGTCATTCAGAGCTAAGCACTGTCGGAGCGGCGATAGACGTGTTTGAACATGCACCATGGGGTTCATGTGACCTTAAAGTGAAAACTAACAATGTTATTACATAGTTGAGACGTACTACTGCACAGAAGTATAACAATTTTACTATTTCAGTTCAGTCGAAAATTTAATTTTTTCCAGCTAGTTGGCCAAAATTACACACTGTGCACCGTTTGTTTTACACCGGCCTCTCCCTCCGACTTAACTCCAGGCACTGCCCTGATCAATGCCGGGATGTGTCTGCCTCGTTCTGAATCCGGGGCGCTTTCTGCAGCGCCTCTCTGCGAAAGTTTTGCATCGCTTCCCAAATGGCCATCGTTGTACGCGACATCGGCAAAAGTTGGCGGAACGCGACTCCGGGCGCCTGCATGTGTATGAGAGTTAAAACTACGCTTTTCACATGAGAAGGCAACAATATGAGATGCAGAGCGACCAACAAAAAGTTGATGGCTTTTATTTTATACGCAGCTTTTTTCGGAAAGAACGACGAAACTTTGGGGATTTTCCTGGTTCGGATGGTGGGACTGGAATGGAAGTAGAAGTTTGTTCTCGGGGGAGTATCGCAGGGACTTAATAGAAATCAATTTATTTATTGGCTAGGCCGGTAAGGTTTCATGTGAGTTTGCTGTATGCATGTGTATTTCTCTTAGTTATTCTCTACAACTGCACGGAATAAGGTTAATACTAAAATCTGGATGCATGAAGCTTAAAAATTAGAAACAAGACAAAAAAGCTGTACATAGTGCATATTTTATCATTAAGGAGCAAAGGAGTAAATCTTAAGGAGCAATAACAAAGGAGTAAATCTTCTGACAAAACCAAATACAACGTTAAGTAGTATAATAATCCACTTCAGGAAGAATTACAAAAGCATCACTCACATGCCAATGCTAATGACGGTGCTAATCCTAATGACAATGTCTTTGGTCAATGCCGGGCCCCAGAATAAATTACGCTATAACTGAAGGATAATTTTGAATATCTGAGAAGTAATGATACCTGTATTTGACAATATATCACTATGAGGTTTTGAAGGTTTGTGTTACAAGATTTTCATTTTTTAAAGAAAATATGATATGAACATACATATGTTGGAAATTGTGTGTACTTGCGGACCTTTCCTCGGATACACAGATGATCAACTTTTTCTGAAAAACTAATTCAATATTCTCTATGTTGCTCCTATTACACAACAGTTCTCTACATCAACAGATAGAACTAAAATAAGTTTGCAACGTGTTTGTGGCAGACATGACTGTAAAAGAACGTCGTATTTTCCTCGAAGCGATTACCCATGGCGAAGCTTCTAAAGGTTTTATAAACATTCCCTTAGAAATGAAAAAGAAAATTATATCTGAAAGCTTTTTTTATTAACTTCAATGTAATGGCTAGCTCTGAAGGACATAGAGATTTTGTTTACGTTTTGTTCGGAAGAACGATCTCTCAGAAAGTTTACCACAGTGCACTACTGAGTATTTAGGTTTGTGGTAAATGCTTTCATTTATCGGTTAGAACTATTTTATTGCTAATTGTATTTGAGATTTTTAAAAGTTGACGTGTGAGAGGCGTCCGAAAAGAATCGTGTAGATGTTGGAAGTTGAGAATTGGTGTTGAAGAGGAAGAATGAAGATATGAAACGAAATTATGTATTAAGTGAATAATGGGCGCACTTAAAAAACTTGTGAGAAAGTGTGTATGTAGCTGGGAGATATGGGCATACCACGGTGCTCCTACAGAGAATGCCAGAGCTAAAAGTTAAGAAATATTTTAATAATAAATGTTCTAAAATATAAAGTACTGACAACTTACTGAAACAAAGATAGTGGAAAAAGTGTGCTGGGTGCTGTCATTGGCTCCCATTCCACATTTGTGTGCAAATGTTAATGCCAGAATTTTTTCAATTCAAATGTCTTTTTAGAGATATACATTCGTTTTAATGAATTTGACAGGGAATAAAATGCTTACTACATTCATTTTTACTTCTGATAAATGTATTAAAAGTATTACTATAGCAATATTAAAGAAGAGATTAATTTCTCATTCCAATTTTTAATAACAAAAGGAATTTTAATCAAAGTTTGAATTGAAAATGATCCACCATTGTTGGAGTCGCCTTTAAATCAATAAATTACGACGATAAACTCGGGGCAATTGTAGTGGAGATGTTGACCATTCACTCGAAACTGCAGTTGAAAAGACCGATATGACAAAATTAATTTCACAAGAGTAAACGCAGATTTAATTATTTGCAAGAACAATGAGTATTGAATTCAACCCTACATAATCGGTGTTGACAGAACAAGCGGTAGTTAGAAATTCAATTGAGTTCTTTATGCTCTTGGGTGTAAACATAATTTCTCTTAAATGATGAAGTTTATACGGCAAAAACTAATGTACGAGTAAGTTAGAAACCAAATTCATTATTATGCTCTCTGAGTTACAAAGCCGAATTATTTCTGCAATAGATAAAATTTGAGAAATCAATCAACATGTTAAACGTTCTAACCATACAATTTTACTATCATGCTTTTTGTTTCCAGAGCAATTTATCAATTACAAAACTCCAATTGATATTTTCCCGAGAGCGTATGAATTTTTGTCAAGTGATAAATTTGCTGTTCTGAAGTGAGGAGAATATAACGTCATTTTATAAATGCTTCAATAATTTTACAGTTTTGTGAAAGCATATTCATTGGTTAAAAATTTAATTTCAATAAAATGTGAACAAAAAATATTATTTCATCTTGCACATGCCTTTTTTGTATTCTATTGAACACATGCGAGAGTAATAATTTTACAAATTTTTCACGTAATACACTCTATTTAAAAGCAAAGATACTAATACTTATACTAATATACACAAGATTCCCTGTTTATGGAATAAACGGGATACAAAAACATCACTTAGAAATATTTTTTTTATCACAATTTAAAAAACTTTCCTTTGTAACGTATTTTGCAATTGCATAACCTAATATTGAAACGTTTTAATTTCTGTGAATAGAAACAAGATTTGAGAGATAAAAAAAGGAATGAGTGAAGAAAGCGAACTGAGTGTATTATCAAATAAATAAGAACTTACTAAGAATGAATGTAGGCACTAAAAAAATTTCCAAATTTATAAGTCCGTATATATACCAACATTAAATATTGAACTGAAAGTATGCCACATAATACAAAAACAGAAAGTAGAGTCACAGCTGTGGAAATGAAATTCCTACGCAGGATAGTAGGTAAAACAAGAAGAATAAGGAATAATACAATCAGAGAAGAACTACACGTTACCCCGCTACTCAAAGAAGAGGAAAACAAGGCTGTGAAGTGATACGGACCTGTTACTAGAATGGCAAAGGATAGAAAGCCGAAACAAATAATCGAAGCCAGGCCAGAGGGAAAGAGACCACCTGAAAGGCCAAGAGGAACATGGGACGACTCTATCCAGGTTCTTTAAATATTTTCTTTGCAAAGAATGATTACATTAATCCGGCAATGTGTTTGCTGAAAGGACAGGGAGACTCAAGGTCGAGTCCGTAAGTAGGATGCGGCGCCATCCATCGAATGTAAGTGATATTCGAGAGTAGTGGTGTGGCAGCCGCAGCGACAGATTACTCCGAGTAGTGGGATCTTTTTAAATTAATTTAATTGTGTAAATAAGGTTGTTTCGGTGGTGGAATTTAGTTAATAAACCAGCAATTATTTCACTGACTCTCTCGTCTGTGTATTGTTGCAACCGCATGACGCCACAATAGATACAGTGCGCCAGGAAAGTCTCTCCGTACTGAGCCGAATCAGGGCCTCCTATTCAAAATTGCATTTACGTTGGTAGCAAGCAACTCATTCACAAACAAATGAATGGAACAACACTTCCAGCATCTCTTATAATTGAGGTGAGTACGTAATTTACGGATTCAAGCTACAGCTTACTATTCGAGCTACAGCTCGAACTACCAACATAATTTGTAATGCAAGCACTCTCACCTGCAAGGTGCCCCTGCGGAGAGCATTTTCTGCCGCGATATATTTACATCTAATTCTTCAGTTTCCAATATATCCACCCTATATCGTCTTTGTAAATACAACATGCAACTCTCATATTGTCATTTTCAGGTACTCATATTTCGAAATGAGCTCTTATTTCATTATATTTCCCTTGGGATATCTGGGTATATCTCAATACTCAAACAAAAAGTAAAACCATGAATGTTGTTGTACAATACTGAATATTTTGTAAAGCGTGATATTGAAGAAAAAAATAGAAAATTGCGTTTAGATAATACAAAATTTATAATTTAATCTCGCGGTTTCCAATACGTTTGTTAGTAATTCTCTAGAGGATTAAAGAGTGAAAGTGTATTGTGAGGATTTTGATACGTTGGAACCCGAGATGAAACTTCGTCTGAATAGATTTATATTCATGTGCGTTGGTTGAATGCAACTTATTATTTTTTTTAAATACACACAACATGACGCTCGCAGAACGTCATAATATAGAAAAATGTGTTAACACCACATCCTTCTTCAATATTTAATTTTACTATCTTATGAAATAAGATAGTAAGAAAATAATGCCAATAATAATACAAAAACATTTTTCGTTATGCATTTTCGCAATATCATAATCCAATAAACATGACATGAACATATGGCATGATTAAGTTAAGGACATGCGATATAATATTTTAAATACTCTCTGGAATCAATTAATACAAAAAGTGAAATAAAATATTGTATGTAGTTGTGTAATTCGCAAACTCCATTAAAAATACACGGAAAATACTTTTTAGATGAATATTAAAAATAAAAAACTATAATATAAAAATTTAAATACTTGTAATCAGAATGAATATTTGTGCAGTAATTAAAACTGTTGCTTTCGTCACGCGTTTTAGTATCGATCATTCAATGCAAAAAAGTTTTCGTGCAATAATTCCTAAACAAATGAATAAATTCGAGGGAGTGAACGGAGGACAAGGTCAAGAATGTTGGGGATCGGAAACGCGAACGGCGGCTGATAGGCAGAGGGGGAAGGGGATCCCCTGTGGCTGGCGCAAAAGGGGGTTCCCCGGCGCCGAGTTCAGTCAAAAGTACTTTTAAACTAAACATTCAAGATAAAAAAACTCTGTATTAATAGAAAATTTTAAATAGAACTTTAAGTAGAATGAATATATTTACATTAGTTAAAAACATTGCCTTCTTCACCCATATCCGTACAAATCTTTCAAATCAAACGTGTTTCGTAAACAAATGAGTATATGCGAGGGAGTGTCCAGTTGGTGAAGGGGAATACCCTGGGGCTAGCGTAGTAGGGGGTTCCCCGGTGGCGAGTTCAGTCGAAAATACTTTTAAGCTAAACACTCCAGATAAAAAACTTTATATTCATAGAAAATTTTAAATAGAACTTTAATTAGTATAAAATTTTTTACAGTAATTAAAAATGTTGCTTTCTTCACCTGTTTCTGTACAGATCTTTCAAATCAAAGGGTTTCGTAAACAAACGAATATATTCCAGGGAGTGAACGGAGGAGGCGAGTGTGGGTGGTCAGGTTCGTTGTGGATCGGAGCGCGTGCGCCGGCTGACGGGGCGGCCAGTAGGCGGAGAGGGAGGGGGAGGGGGATCCACCGCCCCCCACCCGCTGCCCACCCACGCGGAGACAGCGCGCCGAGGGCGGGTGGACGCCTGGTGACGTTCACCTCCCTGCGGACACCACCGGAAATCTCGGGAACACCACCGCAGCGACTCTGATCGGCTGATTCATTACTTGTGATGCCGGGCGCGTCAACACTGAAGGTCATTAGCCCCGTGTTGTGCACGTTTGTACTCGGGAGGTGTGGGTCATCGGCGAGATGGCGAGATCCTGTGCCGACCTGTCAGCTAGCGGGTTGTTCCTTAACGAGCTATCTCCCACCAACAGGGCACCTCTCCATCCAGGAGAAGCTCTTGGTCTGGTGGACATGGTCTCCCGGCATGTGGGTGCACGTAAATACATGTGAAGGGGTGAGGATAGGAGAAGTAATAGTAAGGAAACATCACGCGCGGTCTATCTCCCATTTGGTGTTAGGGTTCTCTTCTGGCATTCGCCTGGTACTGATCGGAGAAACCATGGAAAACTACCCATGAGAACATCCGGCATGCTAGAATTTTCCTCGAGACAGCGACAGAACTCGATCTAACTTTTTTGGCTAGTAACGGAAATTCTTCTACTCTCAGCTTGGAAATCCTGATCGGAGGCACTGCCATGACATAAGTTGATGCCCTGAGCCACCTCTCCCGTTGACTTTAACAGGAATGTTCTACGGTTCGACACTAGCTACATAGCTAGGTGGTGGTAGATTTTCATCGCTAGATAGCTATGTCGAATTCAGCCCGTCTGGTGGAGAATTGTAGTAGCCGGCTGCTCTTATCTGTAATTTCTCCTGGTTTCTCCAGTCAACTCCAGGAAAATGTCATAGCAGTATTCTAGGTTAGAGATATTGGTCGGCGCTCGATTATTCCTTACCCCTTCTTGGTAATTTCTCCCCCTTTCACCAACATGCACTACAATACCACTCAGGTCGGGAGACAATTCCACAGTTTAGATCTTGTCGCGGCTGGGGTAGTGTCTTACTGGGATAGCAACCTGAATTGGTAAATCCCCGAACACCGCCGTGTAGACTGGCGCCGAACCTCGCCCTTCAGCAAGGAAGGAATTACCGCCATCTCCCGGGATAAAAAACGCTCACTACACTAGTATTTCTCACTAAATCGTTCACTACTGTAAAGCCGTAGCAGTTGACGTACCTGGAAGATCAATGAGTCATCACATATCAGTACAATTTAGGTCGTTTTCGAGACCCTTGCTCCTGCTCTGAGCCCTTCATATAATTATATGCACACAAAGAGCTTGTGAGCTACATGAAATGCGATTTATTAGAGATTTATAATAATATTTTTTTAATTTTTTACTGATATGTTATAGTTTGTTATTGCCTTCAGTGCGGAGTTCGATATACGCTGCATAGCTTACCTGGATCATCGAGAGGGCGATTGTTAAGAGGGAAATATCAAAACAGTTGAATGATGATAAATGTTCCCTTACGGAGATAATTAAGAGTGAAAATTATGAAAAACAAACCGAGTGAGTTCTACTAATTAGTAAATAAGTATAAAGGAATCAATAAAATTAGTTAAAAATAAAATCATGTTTATACTACGGCCGTTAACTGCTTCTAATGATCTAATGACAAAGACCCTCGGGCGTTTTGTCGCCACAGTATCATAGAACCCTTCTAACGCCCTCACTGCATAAATAACTTTTGTTTCCCCATAAATATAAGAGAAAAGTAAATGAATCATTAAACATAACTGAAAACATCCATTGCATTTATTATCTGCTATCAGTATATTCATGTTAAACCTAACTACAGATATGTACTATAAACATTAAGCGAAACATTTTTACATTTATCAATCTTGTACAATAAACGAAAGGAATTATTGGAGAAACAATTTCCTGTAACTCTTTGTGATGCAAAACCGATTATTACGATGTCCACTTCAAACTTATATCAATAACTGTAATTATATTATTTCTCCTGGCCATGATGTGCTACTTTACCTGCGACGCGGACTTGAGTTCAGCATGGTCTTTGCCTTGCATTCCGGGAAGGGTGCTCTTCGGAGCAAGGTAGGCATCTCTCAGCGATAAATTCGATTGGTAAGGGACGGCCAGCTTTCTGGAACAAGATAAGAGAAGTGACTTTTCATGCCTCTTGTCTGGAGGTCTTAACCCGGAGGTGCTCGCAATGGATCTGTGAGGTCCAAACCACGACAATTAGAAGTTTCAGAATTATTGCGATGCATTAGTCGTCTCATATTTCATGTCTACTTTGTACTTTTCTAGTTCGCCTAGCCTTTGATTTTAATTATTTCTCTTATCATTTCCCGTGAGCATGTTCAAACTTGATCACTGCGCTCGCGATATCTGTCATATATGTTGGCTGCAATGGCGCCAGTGCGTTGTGACCTCCTGGCCTGAGAAGTACGTATCATGGCATTATTTTTAGCCGTTTCTATGACACGTGCCTATTCAGAAAATGTAATAATTCGCCTTATCTACAATCGACTGTCAAAATTTCTTACCAAAAAGAAAAAAGATGTGCAAGAAACGTCTGTAGGAAAATGAAAAAAGAAATGTGAACCTTGCAAAATGAAAAAAAGTCAAAACTTTCTAAGACGTTTTGTGAAAAAGTAAAATATATATTTTTTTCAAACATGTCAAAATAATTTGAGGAAACTGTATTTAATATTATTGAATAGGATAATATGATGTTTAATGTTTTTTTCGTGTATTTTGTCAATTTTTACTTTTCTCACCATAACTATTCAGACAAGAATTCTGCAGTTTAAGATTCGTTAACAATTGCATTGAGAGGCATGTGCAAACTGAATAATATATGTATTTCAGTAAATGGTCCTTTAGTTCATTAGCATTTACAAAACGTTGCAGCTGTGTAATTGAGAGATATATTGTTGGCATTGGTGTGAGTCGACCTATTGCGGTCACTCCCGGATTAAGGAGATCATAGGTTCGAATCCAGACAATAGCGGATTTTCCATACCAGTTATATCGCTCGGGATAATTCAAGCAATGTCTCAAGGAGAAATCAGGCAAATTCTTCTGGAATTTTGCATGGTATACCCATCAACAGAACCAGATGAATGCCGGAGCAATACTTTTACAAAGAGCGCACGGACCGCGCGCGATTTTTCCTTCCTCAATTTTGTCCTGATGTTTCCTAATTCCTACAGGCGCTCATTTGCGTTTCCGTGCATTACACTATCACACATGTCAGAAGACCAGACTAGAGTTTAGTTCCGAGATTGTCCAGGATGAGGCAGTGACCCTCATGCGGAGATACATGAAGAGAATACTACATTTTCCCATGAAATCATAACATAAATATGAACGTGCAAAAATGTTATGAAATGTAATGAAATTTTCAGTCAATATGTTTATGAACGAGAAGAGAAAATAACAAAAAAAACAATGTATATTTTTTTAGTTTTCCCAGAATACTTGAAACACATGCTTACAACTTTTTTTTTTAAGTTGGATAACGAGGTTCTTGTGAATATCTCGTCCACACAGATGAATGTATATGAGAATATGTCCGCGACTCAATCTACTTTTACCTCAAAAATATACATTGATGGATTTACATTTACGTTGTTTTTATCTCGTGCATAAAAATAATCAGTAAATGTCAATTAGTTTTTTCATAGTGTAAAGAGGTGAGAAGTAATTTGTGATTTTCTTTTTTTGTGATACGTACAGCTATTATAGTTAGAACTATGTTTGATGTTATTTCATTCCAATTAACGTGCTCATGGAATTACATTTTTTTGCCCTACAAAATTACTATTGAATTAAAGTCAATATTCACAACATGTGTTTTTGTACGTGTTCATACACTCATATAGATGATTTTCTGGTGGCACAATTCTATAATTGTTTTTCTCGTCGCTAATCGATTAATGTTATGTAAACAAAATACATAAAATTTTACTAATAAAGTAGTTGTAATTTGTTCATTGAGACTAATAAATTTAACATTTCAAAAAATTGATTATCGTTTCAATGAACATTTTTAACCTCTAATTGAATTTACACGAGTTTAAATCACAGACGGACTTGTGGAGACAATGAAAACCACGCGAATGACATTTTCCCAATAGCAGAAACCGCACTTGTGGTAGAGAAAAATATGATTTCTTTTTCAAGTCATTCCCAATACCTGGGAGAGACAGACAACCGAAAAATTGTTTCGACATAATTAGAAAAATAACATTAAATATAGATTGTAGTACCTGGTACTTTACATCTTGCAGTTTCATTCCTCGCAGTACGCTATCTATTTATATTTTCAATACAAACGATGTTGCCTTCTGTCATGACTTCTATGGATTATTTAGTATTTTTTTAAATTTTAAGTATTATATTCATGTTTTACGATCTGCGATTGTACATATTATTTTCTACTGATTTATTGTATTTGTGGCTTATGTCGCCATGATGGAGGAGGACAAATAAGTCGAGGAATACAATGATGTGAGAGAAGATGCGGAGGTAAAGTAAGAACAAGAAGGACGTGGCGGTGAAGTACGCCGAAGAGGAAGATAAGAAGGTTATCAAAGCACATTCACAATTCGCCACTTCTCCTTTAACGCCATGTGAAGACAGTTCTACTTATAAGAGGTTGACTTTGGAACAAAATTTGAAAAAACTAAAGTAACGCTTCTTTCGCATCTGGTGTTTCTACGGTTTCTTTTTCTCCTTAGCTTATCATCCTAATTCACATTAATACACGTTTATAGGAAATACAATAATTAGATAGAATAATTATTATAAAAATTAGATAACAATTATACGTGAAAAACGAGACGATTGCAAGTAAGTAAGAACATGCAATCAAAAATATAAAAACAACGCAAATTTATGAAAAAATACGACCATAATATGAAAAGTTAACGAAAAATGAAAAAAAACAATATTCGACACGTGAAAATAGCGTAATATTGGTAATTGTAGATAAAAATCATGCTTAACGTGTATTTTCCCTGAAAATAACACAAAGAAAAACCAATGGTGCTATAAAAGCACACACTTTCACGCATTGTTTCTACCTACTCTATTAATATTAAACTACTACAAAAACCTGAAAATGTGTTTTCAACAAGGGGAATTACTTTTCCGCACCGACACACGCACTCAGATCCTCAGAGTTAACTTGACTACACTCATACCACTACGCCACAGAAAGGCCGAACTTGAGCAGAGGTATTAAAACGTGAATGATCGCTTCATGTAAAAAAGAATAACTTAAAAATCAAACTTTGCGTTTGAAACTCCGAACTCGAGTTCCCCCAAATTCATCGGGGAATATCAGTTTTTAGAAAATCGACTGAACGGTTTAGGCGCTAGCGTTGGTCACGGACGGACAGCGTGGTGCTTTGTCTTCAATCGATTTTTCCGTAACAAAGACACACAAAACATGGATTCTATTTACACCACGTGTTACAGGATTTGTTTCTATACTTAGCAACAGGGTTTATCCACTTTTTTGTTATCAGAACTCTGCAGTAAGAGTTTTTGTGCTGAATATTTGCCGTTTCCCAGCGCACGATTACATAACATTCACTTCTTACGAAGAAACTTTGTATGGGTGAGAAAGTAAAAATACGTCCTGTCATAAACATCCGGTCTCTAGAAACTGTCTATAGATGGGGACGGGTGCCACGCCCACCTGTCGTGCGGCACGAAGTGGCTGCCAGAGCTGTAGCTGCGAAAAAGGAAGACGAAAAAATAAGAATAAGAAAAATAATACAACGAAAAGAAGAATAGATGTTTGAAGAGAAGGAAGGTGAGTAGATAGAGGACTATAAGGAGAAGGACGAAGTGATAATGGAAACAAAAAAGGAAGGGTTGTAGAAGAAAAAGAGACGATGAAGGAAGTGAGACAAAAGGATGTCGAAGGCCAGGAGAGTGTGGGCGGGTCGCGTAGAGAGACCACCTGTCGGGCGGCGCGAACAGGCTGACGGAGCTGAGGCTGCGATAAAGAATGACGGGAAAAAAGAATAAGAGAAAGAATACACCGGAAAGAAGAAAAGATGGTTGAAGAGAAGAAAGAGGAGTAACGACAGGACTAGAAAGAGAAGGACAAAGTGATAATGGAAACAATAAGTCAGATGTGAAAGAGAAAAAGACATCAAGAACGAAGTCAGGCAAAAGGAGGACGAAGGGTAGGAGAGCGTGGTGAAGGTCACATAGAGTGACGGTAGGGGCGCCGTGCCGACCTGTCAGGCAGTGCGAAGACGCTATCAGAGCTGCAGCTGCGGAAAAGAAAAAATAATAGAAAGGAATAACATGCATGAATATCATGTGTACATAAAAGAATACCATTGAAAGAAGACGAGATTGTTGAAGAGAAGAAAGAGAAGTTGGGTGAGAAGGGCGAAGTGATAATAGAAACGAAAAAGTCAGAGAAGGAAGAGGGGGAGAAGAAAGTGGAAGAGGATCGGAAGACGAAGAAAGAGAAAAAGGTAGTGATAATGGAAACAGAATAGTCTGAGAAGGAAGAAAAGTAGATGGAAGTCCAAGAGGACGTAAGGGAGATTGAAGAAGAGCAGGGAAAATGAAAGGAAGTGAGGCCAAAGGAGGACGAAGAGCACGAGCGCTGGGGGGAAGGGTGGTCGCGTAGAGAGACCACCTGTCAGCGGCTCGAAGAGGCTGCCGGAACTTCGGCTGCGGAAATGAAAGAAGGAAAAGAAAGAATAATAGGAAGATTACAATGGAAAGAAGAAGAAATTGCTGAAGAGAAGAAAGAGTAGTTGGTGAGAAGGGTGAAGTGATAATGGAAACACAAAAATTCAGAGAAGGAAGAGAGGGAGAAGAATGTGGAAGTGGATCGGAAGACGAAGAAAGAGAAAAAGGTAGTGATAATGGAAACACAAAAAGTCAGAGAGGGAAGAGGGGGAGAAGAAAGTGGAAGATGAGCGGAAGACGAAAAAAGAGACGAAGATAATGGAAACAGAATAGTCTGAGAAGGAAGAAAAGTAGATGGAAGTCCAAGAGGTCGTAAGTGAGATCGAAGAAGAGAAGGGGAAGTGAGGCCAAAGGAGGACGAAGAGCAGGAGCGCGTGTGTGTGTGGGGGGGAGAGACCACCTGTCGAGCGGCGCGAAAAGGCTGCCGGAGCTGCGGCTGCGAGGGCGCGGGGGCGTGTCCTGCGTCGCCCGCCCCCACAGCCCCGCCACGGCCGCCTGCGCCGCCCGCAGCAGCGCCGGCGTCATCGGCCGCCCCTGCAGCGCGCCGCCCTCCACCCACTGCCACACGCACCACGCTCGTATTTCACTCTTTCCTTTGGCTTATTATAATGAACATACTACAGCGGATCCGGTAGCCGGAATCACTATACTACTGCTCGCTAAGGCAGTAGTGTTGTAGCGATCTCGGACCGAAGGGTCGCGGGTTCGTGTCCCTGTTCTTTTCACCATTTATCATCACCATATCATTTGGTATTTATAGTTACCATACCGTTAACTCCAATAGTGGTCTTTAATGACCTAAATGTTGACCGCTAGATGATGACTAGTGAGCGACCTTAAATACAAAAAAAAAAAAAAAAAAAAAAAAAAAAAAAAAAAAACAACAACTATGCTTGGGTTTCTGTAACCTGGCTGATGACAGCTGTTACGGTTTCGTCCAATGTGGATCTTACACGTCACCACAGTGACGTCACTTGACGTTTTAGTTTTCGATTGGAAGACACAGTAAAAGCTAATGAAGTGTCATCGGACGGGTTAGAAAAACTCAAGTATAAAACACGCCTTTAACAACAAGCTATATTTTAGTAAACAACGCTTTTCTTTGGATTACAATAAGTGACATTAAATCACGCCTTTAACAACAAAGTATAATTTTGTAACGTTCTCTTTGATTTGTTGTAAATAACATACTAAAACTCGCCTCTAACAACAAGTAATAGTTTACTAAACACTTTTCTTTCGCTTATTACAAATGATGTATTAAAACATGCCTTTAACATTGAGATGTTTATTTTTGACTACCCCTTTCTTTAACTTATTATTGTAACGAATCAAGATTCAGTGTATATTTGACATCGAGAAGACGTATATACACACGGCCTACTTGGGACTAAAATACAGGTTGGCAATGGTTTAGATACTATGGAGACGGTAATGGTACAAAGAAGAACAAAAATCATCTACCCGAAAGGAGGTAAATATCTCGGAGACGCGTTAAAAGGATGTTTGGAACTGTATTCTTTACATACATTCTTCTTTAAATTGTTGATTAAAGTTTATGTTGTCGTCAATATTTTTGTTATAAATAAACGTTTATTTCTCATTTTGAATTTGGAAACGTTTAAATTTCACAAATCTGTAAGTTGTCATATTTCATATCTACGGAGTTTTAACGGCTGTTTTAATCATCAACCGCTAAAAATAAAATAATGGAAATTTATATTTTTCTTTTCGTTACTCATATTCATTGAATGGAAAAATAAGAACAGACACATTATAAAGAACTTACAGAAACACCCATTTAACACCAAACTTGAACACAAACATTTTCTTTGCCCTATTATAAAACACAGATTTAACGCGTCCTCTTCAACACTCCCATACCAATGTAATTCCGGTATCAGGAAAACATTAATGCTAGGCGGACCTATTAATATTATTTTGCCGTTTACAGGCATGCATTTTGTAAAAATATTTTGTACGTGTGGAGCAACAAGTGACCATAGGCCTATATTTTGTTTTGAAGAACTAGTTATCAAGTGACTATGTTGATTCAAATGCATAACTATACTCTACGTGGACAGATATTAAAGTTGCAACGTGTTTACGAGCAGTCTTGGTTGTAAGAAAACGGTGGAATTTCTACCACATAACATTACGCATAGTGACTGTTTAAGAAATGTTTGAATAATAAAAGTCCTAATCGATGAATCATAAACAGTGCTAGAGCAAAAAACTACGCTGGGGTCTATCCATATTGCTAAGAGACCATTAAATCATTTAGATGAGAGTGGTAATTACGATTCCCAAAACTACTGTGCTCGTAGATAAACGCTTAATTGAGTTATCGGTATTTTAATAATGGTTCTATCATACGGAGAAACAATTTAAAAAATTAGATAATAGGGTGTATTTTATATAGTATGTATGTTTATATGAGAATTGTGCTGAGATTTGTCATATGACACTCGTTGGTAGGTGATATAATGTGATTTGATGATGGTCAATAAATTGAGAGGTTGTGATGTCCGATGTGGTGGCATGAAGAGTGATGTGATGTGAGATAATGGATAATGTAGCGTGTAAAGCAATATTTGATGAGATGGGTCTCTTGACTGGTGATGTGATGCGATGTATGACGTATAATGTGACGTGTGATTTGACACGTGATTCGGTGTTACGTGACATGTGATGCAACGTGTGATGTAATTTGTGACAGGAAACCTACGCAGTATGTACAGTACCTACTCGACAAGTGATGTGACGAGTGATGTGACGAGTGATGTGACGAGTGATCTGACCATTGATGAAAAGTCATGGGATACTTAATGCGATGTATAATTACGTGTGATGTAATTAAAAGAATGGGCCCGGAGATTTTTTCCCAAAATGTGATTACGCTCTGATGTGGATGTGACGTTACAAGGGACGCTATGGGACGTGTAGTCGTAAGTCGCGTCACAACTTGAACGATATGCTTGTGGCACCACGCAGCGCTTTAATAGAAGATACGTATGACAGAGACGTAGTGTGGTATGTACCGGATCGTTTGACGGCAGACCATGGCGGTTGGATATTCTGGTGGCAGCGGGCAGCTCGGCCTCCCATGGCACACTCCCCGCCTTCCCACCCATCACCACCAGGCTGGCCGTCCTGCAAACCACCACACACGAGTGGAGGAACGGGCAAAAGTGGCACAGGGCAACACTAGTCTCTGTGACTGGGAAGTTCTAGGTTCTTGTCCCGACGGTGGCAGTATTTTCGACACTAGCTAGATAGCTAGATCGAGTTCAGTGGCTATCGGGATATCGGGATCACGCCTTATACACATTTACGCTAACATGCACTACACTATCACTCACGCCAGGAGACCGGGAGCTTAAAGCTTGTCCCGGCTGGGGCGGTGTCGCGCTGGGGGATACCTGGTTGAAAAAAAACTCGCTATCCGACGGTAGATCAGCGCCGGATCTCGCCATTTACCGAGGCAAGAACACCGCCATCTCTCGAGCAAAATAATTCACTACACTTACGGAACTAATTACCATATCAGTTGACGCACCCGGAATTACCAAAACTCATTCTACACATCCAGCAAATAGGAGCGTTTGGGACGTCAAACTGGCGGACAAAACTATCAGGAATGAGTGGAGTTTGAGGAATGAGTGAGTTTTCGGATGCCACAACTACTTGAATCATTATTCCCGTAAGTGAAGTGCATGTCGTATCCGACGAAGGGACTGTGGTCCTTCCCTGTCGAATCAAGACATGCGATGCCGACTTACAAAGCGGTTTGCGAGCTTTCCAGCAAAGCGAGCTGCGACCGTGTAATGGTTAGCATATCGGACAGTTATACTCAAGTTCTCGGGTTCAAACCCGCTCGAAGTGGTGGATCAAGTGTGAAAAAATTCTTTGTAAGCCTTCCTTTGGAGGGAAAGTAAAGCCGGCTGTCCCATGTTAGTAGATTTACTGCATGTAAAATATAAAGCCTAAATGAAGCCTCTGAGATAAATTTAAATCTCCTGTTTCTTCGCCCAAGTAGTACCTTCTTTCTACGCTAGTTGGTGAAATGAGCGTAGTGAAATTTGCTTGGTCAGACAGAAGAGCAGGCCTAATGGCTTGAGTCTCGCCCCGTAAAGTAAGTTATGATTTCAAACCTAAGTTCCGGACTGCTCTTCCGACATGTGTGGTTGTATTTCGCGTAAGTACGTGTGTCTACGTAAGGAGAGGGGGCTTGGAAAACGTCGACGAAGAAAACATCTCGCATGGTATAAGGCTCCTTTATTAGGGTAGTACTGATTAATGGTGGGTAAAGATTGCCAGTAAAGTAATGGATAGGGGGGATCAAATCTAGATTATTCAATGAGAAATTTATGGTTTGCAAATCGAATGAATTAATTGAGGGTTTTACTTCAGATACAGAAGCAAAACACTCACTAGTCTGGAA
Source organism: Teleogryllus occipitalis (assembly GCA_011170035.1). Lineage (NCBI taxonomy): Eukaryota > Metazoa > Arthropoda > Insecta > Orthoptera > Gryllidae > Teleogryllus > Teleogryllus occipitalis. The sequence continues at coordinate 260,340 of BLKR01000577.1, forward strand.
GATTGATTATAGTTCCTTATATTTTGAACAAGTATGTACATGATGCTGACTGCGGTCGCTTGCATAATTTAGACACCAGTGATTTCTGTTAGTTGTGTATTGTTCGCAAATAATTTAAAACTTGAAATACATCAATAATAAAAATAATCACATAATGCTGTCAATAAACATGTCAGTTAACAGCAAAGCTAGAATCACAATCAGAACTGTTTACGCCTATTGTTTACCAGTTGGAACTGAATTTTCGAATTTACCCCTCTCGTATTCCATGCGGATATCACCAATCTCTGGTAATCACGTTTACTCTAATTTCACATAACCTCATTTCGTCGTAAATTACAGATTTACACACAATGTATCGCTCTTGACATTGCAAACGATATGGCAAATGAAGCAATGAATATGCCCCAATACACTCGAACTTTTCTAAAATTTTAAATTAATCCCGTATATACAAAATATAATATTGTAATATTGATGAAAAATCAGGATATCTTGCACATAGTCTTTTATGTATGTATGATGAGTGTCATGTTAATCTCAGAGCGTATGCCTGTGAGAAGTCTTCATGTTCTTCACTAGACGATTTATTTGCCTTCTGGTGTATGGAAGATGGTACGAAGTATTTTAAAGAGGTTTATGATGATGATGATAATCATTAAGGACGAGTTGATTCTCGTATGGGATTAGTGATGTTCTGATAAGCTCAAGTCACAATTACATTGTAAAAAAGCGGCTGAGTTGGATCAGGACAACAATTGTTGTAATTGCAGCGAAGCCGACAAGGAGGTAACAGGGATCGAATTCCGACAGTGGTAATTTTTGACTCTAACTACATAGCTAGATTAAAGTCAGCTACTGTCTACAGGAGAACTGAGTGGATCAGTGCCAGAGTTGCCTAACCCACTAGGTTGTAAAGGCACTTTTCCTCTACAGCCATCAGTTGTATATGTATCAAACGTTTTAATTTACTATGAATAAATAATGAATGATTTATTGGCTCAAGCTGCCCATTTGAGCTATTTCATTCATGCATGCACTCATTCACCCACAAGGATATTGAATAATGACAGTAATGCTTTATAGGAATAAGGGACTTTACGACTTCATAGGTTAGGCAACTCTGGTACTGAATCACTCAATTCTAGCGGGTTCTTGCTCTAACTAGTAGTTTTTCGGGTTTTCTCCAATTCGCACCAAGAGAATCCCGGAGAAAATCCTTCCAAACAGGTCACAGACCGCGCGAAATATTTCCTTGTTGATCTTCGTCCCATCCTTGTCCCTTACACACACACACACACACACACACACACACACACACACACACACACACACAGTTACATGCTTTACATTTCCCCAAATGTCGGACGACCAGTCGGGAACTAAGAGCTTGTTAACCCTAGAAATCATGAGGTGAATCGACTCACATAGAACACATAAGTGCCAATGCGCAGCCCGTTTGGTGCACTAGCACTTTGACCGGTCACCTAAGGTTGCACTTTTTGGAGCCTCTTGTGATCCGACCTAAGGTTGTGTCTCTGACTTCTGCCGGGTTCGTGTGGCGTCATCATCTTCAAAGGTCAGTGAGTCGAAATTACTCATTATTAGCAATAAGACTATTTTAGTGTGCGTCGATCTTACTCATTGTTAGTAAAAGAAGGTATCTGGTCTTGTTTAGACAAATATAAATTGAATCACTCAGTTCAGCCACTCCATTATATGTAATTCTTTGAAAACCAAGGAAAACCAAAGCAAAAATTTATTATTTACATTTACTTTTGAGTTGGTTCGACTCATGGTTTGTAATAACGTACCTAGAAACATGCTTAGTGCTCTAGGGTTAAGTTAAGAGCATCTGGGGCGGTGCTCCTGTGACGGAGACCTCTGCAGGGTGAAGGGGGACAATGAAACATACTCTATGAGATCCCTTCGATAACGAATCTGTAGTATTTCAGAGGTAAAAGAGAGAATTGTTTTATTTTAAGAAGAAAAGCAATGAAGACATCACTAAGAGGCAAACTAGATAAAACGAAAAGATGAGTTGTAAAATACGTCATAGAAAACGTTAGAATAATATTTGGAAATGCGAATCATTTGAAGCGTTTTTAAAATATGAAACGGCTTGCACACAACACTGCTGTATACTTTTTCTTTAAACGTTACTTTTGCTAAGAATAATTGCAGTACTTTGGCAAAGAATTTATGTATTCGGACGGTAATGATGACACACAGATTTTACATTTATAAATTGTGTGCATTCAACATTACAGAAAATGTGCTTATATGAAAGAGTCCCAAACCTAAAGATACTTAAGTAGGTATGTCGTCCTTTTTATCCCTGACATGCTTCGACCCAATCAGATTTGATCCTACCCCATATCATAGTGTAGTATAGATAGTTGATCTTGTTGGCCACGACTACTTGTATTGCCCTGCCCGATCGTGTCTCGATATCTTTTGCCCCAGGGTGACTCGTTCTTTAATAATATATTATTCCTCTCTCTTTTTCTCTCTCAAATCATTTTATTTCGACCCTTCACTTGCTGTCAAGTATGTCAGTTTCCGTTTCTATTCAACTGGGCTTAAATCTACGAGATATTTCACGCGACTCTGGTCAATATCACTTTGCTTCATTACGTTTTCAATCATTTATAATATAAATTTTTATCAAGACTCTCAGTCACATTTATTTATTAGAAATTATTTGGAGACCACGCTTTTTTTACACAAGATGAACTAATTTCTATGAGCTGGAAAAGGTGTACCTACATTTGGAGAAATATCATTCCAATTATGAACGAGTGTTTTTGTTTTTCTCTTCATATTTTTCTCATTTCAGAAAAAATGAGAAAACTATTTAAATGTATTTTGATTCCTCTATGAACTATCTTTTCTAATATTTTCGACAGTAAAATTCATAAAAGCGAATAAAAAAATAAATAAATTTTGCTCTTTATGCGTGATGGTCATTAAACAAGGGTTCCGGAGTTTGTATTTTGTGACAAAAATGATTATCAACCTCACATTATTCCAACGGATGTTAAACGATTGTATTAGTGAGCAAAATTATTAGTACTTGCAATGTCTATCTGCTGGGTCCACCTGGATATTTCATTGTCAACATTCGATGATTAACTGATTATTTATAGTAATTCTAGGTGCGTCAACTGCTAAGGTAATTAGTACCGTTACTGTGGTGCATTTTTTATCAAGGGAGGTAGCGGTGATTTTCCCCTGTTGGATGGTGAGATCCACAGTCGAAATACTACGTCGACTTGCGGGAATTTTGCTCAACCAAATACCTCCCATAACCCTGGCACTACTCCAGGCCGGGACAAACTCGAAGCTCCCGACTGGCCCCCGACCCGTGTGGTAGTGTAGTGCGTGTGTGTGTGTGTGTGTGTGTGTGTGTGTGTGTGTGTGTGTGTGTGTGTGTGTGTCTAAATAAGTTGTTAGAATAGGGTGAGGAATGAGAAGGGAAGATCGCGCGCGCTCCGTGGCCCGTTTGTTAGGGTACTGCTCGGCATTTGCCAGATGTTGATTGGAGAAACAACGGAAAACTACCGATCAGAGAAGCTGGCCACTAGAATTCTCCTCCAGGCAGCGACTGAATCCGACGTTCCTATCTTGTCACTTTCGAAAATCCTGCTACCGTTGGGACTCGAACCTAGTAGGACCTTTTAATCAGAGCCAATGCAATGACATTAGTTGATGCCCTGGACCTCCTTTGCCGGTTTCAACACTCAATAATGGAAATTAGTCCTTACCTTCACTATATATTTATTGGAAAGTCTTACTTTGGAGCTCGCATGTGGCAGAATACATTTCCTTCCCCTACGGCAACAAAGTCGTGAGTACATAAAACAGTGTCCTGCGAAGTAAACAAAACACTTTGGTGTCTTGAATCAATATGGTTGCCTCCTCACATATTGAGAATGATTCAAGAGTATGTGCTTGTCAGGGTCTGTGACGTTCTAAAAATAATGTCCGAAATTGCGTGCAAAATTGTCTTTGGCGAACTCATTTCAAAATGCCGGATGAGCTTCTATAGTCACCCCCGTTAACATTTTATTCGCACGTCAAAGATAGTTCCAGTTTCATAAATAACTATTTTGATCTAATTTCTCGCAATTTTCACTCGTTTCACATGATACGTCGCATTATCTTCCCAATTGTTCCAAATTATACAGACAAAAATTGTCCGTACCTCTTGCTGTATTCCTTTTGTCATATTCTGATCCCTGTTGTTTTCCAGCAGTCTCGACAAGATTTGAGGAATTCCGCAGCCACTTGATGTGAAAATATTTTTGCAGAGACTCAAATAGGCCCTTCCTATTTCCCAAAGACCCAATTTACAGACATGTCTTGACCATTGGCACGATCAGTAATAATTAGTCCAGCAGCAATAATGTGTTCAGCTCATTTTGCAACTACCCACTTAATTGCGTTGTTTAGAGCACCCCGTTAAATCGCAACGTTTGTGCGGTACGCACCAGTCTCCTTTAAACGATCCGTTCATTAATGATCCGCTTCAGAATACGATCCATGCAACCCGTCCCATTGCAGTTTGTTTTATTACAACCTGTTACCAGTGATCAGTTAAACAATTAAGTGATACAGTGCGCAGTGATTTCCGCATTCGCGCACTGATTAAAGACCGGAGATCCATTCAGTCCGATACTTTGGATGGCGTTTCGCATAACAACCTGATCAGCCGATAACTGTGCACTCATGAGAAATCTTTAGTCTCATTCAGCAGCGACCTTTTGGCTAGAATTCGTTCAGCAACGACCTGTTCAGGAACGACACCGTTCAGCAACTATCCGTTTAACGGCAACCCGTTCAGCAATGACCGGTTTACCATCCCATTCAGCAACAAACCGTGCAGCAACGAACTTTTTCATTCAGCAACGACCCTCTTAGCAAACACCTGTTCAGCAACGTCCAGTTCAGTAACAACCCGTTTTCAATAACCCATTCAGCAATGACCCGTTCAGCAACAACACATTTCAAACAACAAGCAGTGACCTTTCAGACGTGACTCGTTGCGTGGAGGTCTGATTTAAATGCATTACGAGCCGTGGTGTATAAATTGTCAGCACACCACCGCCACCTCATCTATGGGTGTTGTCCGCGAAGAGCGATGTGTCCGTGCAATCAACCTTTTGCCAATAATCAGTTGAGCTACGACCCGTTCAGCAACGCCGTGTTCATCAACACCCCGTTTTAAACGAAATTTTCAGGAAAGACCCGTTCAGCGTCGACCTGCTTTGAACGACCCGTTTAACAGTGACCTTTCAGACGGGACTCGTTCTGTGGAGGCCTAATTTACATGCATTACGAGCCGTGGCGTATAAATTGCCATCAGTCCGCTGGTCGCCTCACCTGCGCGTGATGTCCTCGAATAGCGAGATACCCGTGCAGCAATAACTCTTTCTGCAACGATCCGTTGAGAACCGACCCGTTCAGCAATGACATGTTCATCAACACTCCGTTTTAAATATTTTCAGGAATGAGCCGCTCAGCATTGTCCTGTTTCGAACGACCCGTTTAGCATCGACCTGTTTCGAACGACCCGTTCAGCACCGATCTGTTTCGAACGACCCGTTCAATATCGACCTGTTTCGAACGACCCGTTCAGCATCGACCTGTTTTGAACAACCCGCTCAGCATCGACCTGTTTCGAACTACCCGTTCAGCATGGACCTGTTTCGAACGACCCGTTCAGCATCGACCTGTTTCGAACGATCCGATCAGCATCGACCTGTTTCGAACGACCCGTTCAGCATCGACCTGTTTCGAACGACCCGTTCAGCATCGACCTGTTTCGAACGACATGTTCAGCATCGACCTGTTTCGAACGACCCGTTCAGCATTGACCTGTTTCGAACGACCCGTTCAGCATCGACTTGTTTCGAACGACCCGTTTAGCATCGACCTGTTTTGAACGATCCGTTCAGCATCGACCTGTTTCGAACGACCCGTTCAGCATCGACCTGTTTCGAACGACCTGTTCAGCATCGACCTGTTTTGAACGACCCGTTCAGCATCGACCTGTTTCGAACGACCCGTTCAGCATCGACCTGTTTTGAACGACCCGTTCAGCATCGACCTGTTTCGAACGGCCCGTTCAGCGTCGACCTGTTTCGAACGACCCGTTCAGCACCGACCTGTTTCGAACGACCTGTTCAGCATCGACCTGTTTCGAACGACCCGTTCAGCATCGACCTGTTTCGAACAACCCGTTCAGCATCGACCTGTTTCGAACGACCTGTTCAGCATCGACCTGTTTCGAACGACCCGTTCAGCATCGACCTGTTTCGAACGACCCGTTCAGCATCGACCTGTTTCGAACGGCCCGTTCAGCATCGACCTGTTTTGAACGACCCGTTCAGTAGTGACCTTTCAGACGGGACTCGCTGCGCGGAGGTCTGATTTACATGCATTACGAGCCGTGGTGTATAAATTGTCCGCACTCTGCGGGCCGCCTTACCTGCGAGTGATGTCCTGGAAGAGCGAGTTGCAGGCGTGCGAGGCGGAGCCCGGGGCCTGTGTGTTGTCGCGGGGCGAGGGTGGGGGCCGTCGCTGAGGCGGTGGCCCCAGAAAGTCCTTGGGCGCGTCCTTGATCTCTCCGTCCAGCAGTACCTGCAAGCATGCACGACGGGGTGAGTGGTCCTTACCGTAAGATTGATTTGTACAGAATGTGTGATTGACATTGGGGATTGAAGATAAGTTTCGCGGGCAACTTCCGTTTCCCTTGCCTTTCCATTGCTCCATCTGTTATTTCCGTTTTCGTTAATATGTTTTCAAGCAGAGCCATCTCCAGTATAGTACTTGAAAATCGTAAAATAACCACAAATGTATTTCAAACCACCATTCGTTCAATATAACGTAATATATCTTATTACAGAACGATATTGGGGAGTTATCAAAAGAGATCGTAGACCAATTTTGCTAACCAATCGGTTATGGTGATAATGTGATAGTTGAAGGATATCATAAACCTGTTATCAACTGCAAACATTTGAAATATATTACTTTAGACATTTTCTCAAATTTTGTACAACAGGATGTCTTAAGGTATTTGTTTCGTAAACTTCGAACTCTCCTAGACTTGCATACATTACGATTTAAATGTAGTGTCCCTTCAAGGTCACGTGTTAGAAGGAGAGGGAGACACTGCCATTCAATCGGAATTCAATTGTTTTTCTCTTGTCTCTCATGTTGGTGTAACGGAGGGCCTCGTGTTCCGCTGACCCCTCATCAGGGAAGCCCCCAAGTTTCTTTGGTGTCTAATGTATGGTCGAATATTCCACATATCGAGACATATAGAGTAACCGGCTGACGGCTGGATAAAAGCCGCAAGGAAAAACAAGTGAAGCTACAACATCCCATACTTCCTCGTATTATTTTTAAATTTGCCAATTTTCGAAAATTCAGAGAGTTCAACGAAAATTAGATCCGCGACATTACTTTAAACATCCCTCACTCTATCATGGAAAAAATTGAAAGAAAAAGTTTGAAATGTTTTTTGAGAAAAAAATTAAATGCCTATATTTCGCACCAAATTACACGAAAATTACTCATATTTTCGAAAAATTGAAAATAAACTTATTGAAAGATTCGTCTTTAAAAGAACAGACTTCGTTAAGGAAAAATCTCAAATTTCAAGATTATTGTTGTAAAAATTTGCACATTTAAAATTTTCAAACAATCTGGGATTTTAACGAAGAGGCATGTGAAATGCAACAAACTACATTATTCTCTTAAGCATCCTTTACGATATCCGAAGGCAAAGTTCAATAACAAAATTTGGTGCTAGTTTTGAGAAATATTTAAAAATGTTTTTAAGGTTTCATTTAAAGTATCCTTAAAAATCAAAATATCCGTTTGAAAGCCCAAACTCTCGAGTTTATTGAAATCGATTAGCAAATATTAATTTAAAGAAAATCGGCTAAACGGTTTAAGCGCTAGCGATGACCGCTAGGATTGATCGATCCACAGACGTTTTGCCGTAAACAGTTTTCGGTATCAAGAACCCACAAAACATGGATTCTGGCTACACCACGAGTTGGTTGATTTTTTCTATATTTATCAACAGGATTTATCAACTTTTTCGTTACCAGCTCCCAGCAATGAGAGTTTTTCTGGCGAAAATCCCCCGTTTTCCTGCGCACGATTACTTAACTTCCTTTTCGTACAAAGTACCTTCATTTTTTTTGCTTTTTAAATTAAATTTTTGAAGAACTATACATAGATCAGTAAATATAACTATACATATGTATTTACAGACTTATGTACTAACATTAAATATAAATCTTACATGCTATTATAAGGGGGAGGAAATCCCTTTTCGGGTCTAAATCTGTCTCGTTTCTAAATCTGCAAATGTTTTTAGGAATATGTGAAACGGATATTTGTTTTTGAATCGTGTTTGGTAATTGGGGTTTTTGGCAAATTTGAAAGGTGATAGGGCTGGGATGTGAGGTAGGTTATGATAAAAGTTGGTGGCCACAAAGTACCTTCGTAAGTTGAAAAGGTCAATTCTGTGGCCGAGTTCGTTAATGTACTGTCATAGCGATCTCAGACCGATGATCATGGTTTCGAGTCCCGGCTCGGGCATGGTTGTGTTTGTGTTCGTCCATTCACCCCTTATCATCACCATTTCGTTTCATCTTCATAGTTACCATACCGTTAACTCCAATAGTGGTCGCTAATGACCTAGATGTTGATGCGACCTTAAATATCACAAAAAGAAGTACCTTCGTTTTTTTTCAGCTTTTATCCAGCCGACAGCTGGTTGCCCTTTACGTCCCAAAGGGACGCATATTCGACCGTACACTAGACAAACACTTGCGGGTTCCTCTGATCTGGGGTCAGCAGAACGCGAGGCCCTCCACGACCCCACACACAGAGTCAAGGGACAAACAGCCATGCCCAAGGCGGGACTCGAACCTGCGACCCTTCGGACCGAAGCGTTGAGTCGGTACTCGCTCTTAGCCACCTCGGCCATCCAGGTCGGCAGTACCTTCGTAAGGGCGAGAAATTGAAAAGGATTGCTGACCTTGGCGGGCCCCGGCGTGTGCATGAGCACGCGCTGGAGGAGCGGCCTCGGGAAGCTCTCCCTGCGGAACTCTCGCTGTTCCAGGGCCCTCCCCGCCTGGACCTGCGTCGGCGCCGCCCGAGCAGTGGGCTCGGGGGCGTAGCTGCGTCGGACGCGGCTCGAGGCCAGCTGACGCACACACGCACATACTGTTAGCAAGATACACATTAACTCCCGTACCATGTCTAAAACTGGGGACTCGAAATAAATAATGAAAAATCAAGCGGCGGCGATGGTCTAGCGGTTAGCGTATCGGACTGCGGGTTCGAACCCGATCGAAATCGTGGATTTTTAAGGGTGAAAAAATCCTTCGTACGCCTTCCTTCGGAGGAGAAGTAAAGCCGGCTGTCCCATGTTAGTAGATTTACTGCATGTAAAAGATCTTCAAGCCTAAATGATGCCTCTGAGCTAAATTCAAATCGCCTGTTTCGTCGCCCAAGTAATGCATTTTTTCTCCCATTGTTGGTGAAAGAAGCGTAGCGAAATTGGCGTGGTCAGACGGATGAGTAGGCCTCATGGCCTGAGTCTCACCACGGAAAATAAGACACATTCAATTCACTTCAATTCAATTCAAATATTCATGGTTGTAGGGAAATCTGGGAATGATCTAGAAACAAATAAGTATACTTCGAGTAGTAAAAGAATTTAAATATCTTGCAGTGACTCTTAGTTCATATGGATGTGATGATAATGACATTATAAAAAAATATAAGCAAAGGAAGGGCAATTACTAATAGACTTCATAATATTTTATGGAACAAGAATATTAGAAAGCAAACTAGAGACAAATATACAAGACAATGGTGGAGAGTTGTGTGACATACGGATCGGAAATTTGGGTTAGAAAAGGTGCAATAAACTCTCGGTTAACTGCTATGGAAATGCATTTTTGAAGACGATGTTCTCAATATACCCTTTTTGATAGAATACCACGCGAAGAGATTAGACAGGTAATGAAGATAGAGAGACAAGTGATCGAAAATGTAGAATCTAAACAACTTTAATGGTATGGCCTTTTAATAAGAATGTATGCTGGCAGAATACCAAAAATTGTCTTTGAATGGATCCCTTTCGAAAGAAGAAAACGAAAAAGGCCAAGGAAATCTTGAAAGTCTGTCATCGACTCGACAATGAAGAGAAGAAAAATAGAGGAAGATGCTTGGCGGAATAAAAAACATTGGCGTGTAGAGTGCGAGAAACGGTTATTAGAACTGTAAAATACTTGTTTAATAATAATAATAATATTAATAATAATAATAATAATAATAATAATAATAATAATAATAATAATAATAATAAAACCATATCTACAATTTACAATCAAGTACTATACCTGGGGTCTTTTTGGATTCAAAACTTTACTATTGGAAGTTGTAAACACAAATCTGTACAGCAATATACTGGGTACAAATAACTATTTATACTCATAATTAATAATAATTATTATAATTATTTTTATACAACTAAACATTTTATAAGTTATTTTCAATAACATAAAAATATAATTTATTCATATTACATATTTCATGCAAAGAATAATCTCTTAAGTACGTAATCTCCATTGTTGATACATACTGCTTCAGAAATATTTATGATAGTTTGGGAAAGTTATTTCGAGATAAACCAAATATGGACTGTATCAGACACCCTTTTTGTTCAAGACAAAATATTTCAATTGAAACGGAAAAGTAGCAGTCTATACCTTAGGACTAACCAGTCTCGTGAAACGAAAAAAACATTTCTCTAATAAAATTCGGTAAATGTGTGAAAATGTTTAAGTACCTTCTTAAGTGCACGAAGAAATATCTAGAAGAGTGAAATTATCCTGCAAAATTCAGGAACATATAAACAAGTTAATGATGATGGGGCCCAAAAAGACCCCAGATATGGTACGAGGCTTAAAGTTGTAAAGAGAACGATTTTCATTTGCTTCCTGTTCGGCTCTCAGTGAGATACCAAAAAAGAGAGAGAGAAAAAATTAAGCGTAGAGATTGTTAAAATTATCGCAGCTTTTCTTTATTAATTAAAAGCGGAAAATTTGCGTTGTTGGAAATGCGAAATGCGCAGCTAGAAATGAAACGTAATGGTGAGATTCGGAGCCGTCCCACAAGTCGACTTGGAGATCTTTTCCTCCAGATATGTTCCCAGCGGGGCAAGCGACTAGTAAGCCCACGTGAGTAGTAGTGTAGAGAATGTAAGTGTAAATGTGTGTAAGGGGTGGGTGCGGCTAACAGACGGGCAAGAAAGCCCGATTTGGGGCCGATTCGGTCCCAATTCAGTCCCGATTAGATCCCGATTCGGTTCCGATTCGTCTCCGATTCGGCTCTGATTCTGCTCCGATTCGGTCCCGATTCGGTCCCGGTCCGTTCGTTGCGGTACTGCTCCGGCTGTGGAAGAAATCATTCGAAGCAATATACTTTGCACAATACCTCGCAAGTTTTCATATCACTCAAGAACTAAACTGATTTGTCCGTATTATCTAGGAAATCCTAATATTAAATTTCACGTAATAACTTGCTGTATGCTCTGATTTCTTTTAATACGTGCATTACATTTTATGTACATTATAATATTGAAATACGACTAGTGTGTTTATTTTGTGAGCTTTTGATTATCTTAGGTTGCCAGCAAATGTTGTTTTCATATGAATTATTTTTACTTTCACTATGCAATTACATAATAAAAATAAATTTTAATTCAGTTCTTCTAATCCTTATTTCCTGTGGTATAGAAAGCTGTACAAAAATAACGATATAAATAAGTACTTCCTATATTTGTTTTATTCCAAATTATATTAAAAAAATCGTCAATCTAATAAAATTGATGTTTCCACATGTTCCAGTGCCTTAAGCAGCCCTTTTCGTGACTGTAGATGCCTTAACCCACCCCGCTCAAAAAAAAAAAAAAAACTTTCTATGATTTTTCCAGAACATTCAGTATTCCAAAAGAATTGCAAATCTTCTTTTTGAGAAGAATCAAATGTGCTAATGAATGCAATTGCAGGTGCCTTAAGGTACAAGAAATCTCGTTTGTGGTATATATCCCGATCTACGCCGCAAAAAAATGATTTGGTGATTCTCTTAAAATTTTCTCAAAGAATCTAAAACATGTCACATTTCGAACAGTGTATCAATACAAGTTCAATGAATCATCGCTTGCAACGATTGGCAGATATCAAGACGTCTAACTATGGAAAACAAACGGACACACACAGATCACTCGATTACTAGGCCTATAGTGTGTAGAACAAAAGTGATATCCATTTTCAATTACCACCGTAATTTTTAGCATTGGTCTTTAAACTGATCAACTTCTCTCTCTTCAAATCACCGGGAGAGGTGTCGCAGGGCATCACCTGATGTCACTGCAGTGCCTCTGAGTCCTAGGTTCGATCCCCGACGGCGGCAGGATTTTCGACAATAGCTTTTCAGCTAGGTAGAATTCAGTCGCTGTCTGGAGAAGAATTCAAGCGGCCGGCTGCTCTGATCGGTAGTTTTCCATGGTTTCTCCGATCAACACCAGGTGAATGCTGGAGCGAGTCCCGGCGGCGGCAGGACAGTAGCTGGATACCTACGTCCAATTCAGCTGCCGTCCGGATGAGAATTATAGCGGTCGGCTACTCTGATCGGTAGTATTCTGTGTTTTTTTCGATCAATACCTGGTGAATGCCGGAGCAGTACCCTAACAAACTGGTCGCGGACCGCGCGCGATCTTTCCGACCTCTTCCTTGTTCTATTCTCTCTCCTTACACACACACACACACACACACACACACACACACACACACACTTAAACTCAGATGCACTACACTACCACACATGCCGGGAAACCGGTGCTTAGAGCTAGTCACGCCTGGAGGGGTGCCTCGCTTGTGGAAGATATCTGATCTGGGAAATCCCCGCTAGCCGACAGTTAGTTGGGGCCGCATCTCGCCATCGCCCCCTCCACCGCCGACGAAAATACTCACGATACTAATGACATTAACAGTAGATGCGCCCAGAATCACTAACAATCAATCAATCCATCTATAGTATTCAGAATAATAGTGGTTTCACCTTTCAATTACCATGATTATTTTAACCATCAGTCTTTAGACCAAAGAACGCTTTTATTTTCAAAACTCCGAGCTATTTATTTTCAAATTTCGGAGTCATTTATTACTAACATTACGAGGCGTTTATTTCTCAATCCCCGAGCCGTTTATTTCCAAATTTCCGAGCCATGTATATCCAAGTGTCCGACCCGTTTATTTCTAAAGCTCCAAGCCCTTGATTTCCAAATTTCCGAACCGTTTATTTCCAAATCCACGATCCGTTTATTTCCAAATCTCCGAGCCGTTTATTTCCAAACCATGTATTTCCATATCTCCGACCCGTTTAGTTTCAAATCCCCGCGGCGTTTATTTCTAAATCTCCGATATGTTTATTTCCAAATCCCTGAGACGTTTACATCCAAATATCAGACCCGTTTGTTTCTAAATCCCCGAGCTATTTATTTCCTAATTTCCAAGCCATGTATTTCCAAATCTCAGAGCCGTTTATTTCCAAATTTTCGAGCTATCTTTTTCCAAATCTCAGAGCCGTTTATTTCCAAATTTTCGAGCTATCTTTTTCCAAATCTCCGCGCCGTTTATTTCCAAATTTCCAAACCATATATTTCCAAATCTCCGACCCGTTTATTTGCAAGCCATTTATTTCCAAATCTCCGAGCCGTTTATTTCCAAATCCACGAGCCATTTATTTCCAAATCTCCGAGCCGTTTATTTTCAAATCCCCGAGTCGTTTACATTCAAATATACGACCCGTTTATTTCTAAATCCCCTATCGGTTTATTTCCAAATCTTCGAGCCATTTATTTCCAAATTTCCAATCCATGTATTTCCAAATCCGAGTCTTTTATTTCCAAATCTCCGATCCTTTTATTTCCAATTTCACGAGCCATTTATTTCCAAATATCCGAGTCATTTATTTCCAAATTTCCGAGCCATGTATTTGCAAATTTCCCCGTTAATTTCCAAATCTCCGGGATGTTGCCGTTACTCGACTGGTGCGGTGAGACTTGCTCACCCTGGGGCGCTCCTTGGCGTCGTTGCCCCGCGGCGAGGCCTCTCTGGAGGGGGCCTTGGACGCGTCCCCGAGGGCCATGAGCAAGGCCCCCCAGCGCCACCCGCTCAGCTGCTGCGGGCGCCGCCCCACCTGCGGGCCACACGGGGTCTGCCCTGAAATATCAATGCCTCTTCAATGCGGGATGTCGTCGTAAAACGCGAATCGTTCCTTTCATCTCTATTCGCGGGTCTGCGTGTGCACAAGATGAGACGACATCTTCAGTTCACCGCTATTCGGATCAGGAGAGGTGGCTCAGGGCATCTATTTATTTATTTAGTCAAAAACTGTATGTGACGTGTGGGTGAGAAAATCATCTGCGCACGCTTTCTTAAGTTTCAGAATTCCTTCCCAACAATGTAACTATTGATTGTTGAAAGATGAAATAATAATAATAATATTAATAGTAATAATAATAATAATTATAATAATAATAATAATAATAATAATTATAATAATAATAATAATAATAATAATAATAATAATATATTTCAAAAAGTAGATATTTTTGTTGCCGAATTATAGAAAACTTATTTGAAAACGGTAAACGAACGAACAGATTTGATTTTTCTGTATTGCTAACAAAATAGAAACTCCCCCTAAGCTCTACAACCACTTCAAGCAAAAGGAAAGCTCAACAAAACGGGCGCATAGTGAAGCTACATCAACTGATCTCACAGCAGTCTCTCTGATAGGGTTCTAGGGACACTTGCTAGAGAGCTAGGTCGGAGGAGAATTGTAGCGGCCGGCTGCTCTGATCGGTCCTTTTCCATGATTTCTACGTCCAATACCAGGCGATTGTCGGGGCAGTACCTTACCATTTAGGCCAAGAACCGCATGCAATCTTTCCTTCCCACTTATTCTCCTACCCGTTACACACACCTACACTGCTAGATTATGTATGCACTACACTACCACACACGCTGGGAGACCGTTCGGGAGCATAGAGTTTGACCCACCTCTGGCGGTACCCCGCTGGTGGTAGATAAAAATTTTGTATACAAGATCCAAACGTAGTCACCACAAAATTATTTTTCATGCTTCAGTTAAAATCACTTGTGGGCACAGTTTAAATCAGTCACGTTAAAACCCCGTCCGCACAAACTACTTGCTCGCCTGGCGAGCCCGGCGCTCCTACGGGCACGGGTAACTTCCCCTGACTCCACCCTCATTTATTTATTTATTTATTTAGTCAAAAACAGTCAAAAACTGTATGTGACGTATGGGGGAGAAAATCATCTGCGCACGCTTTCTTGAGTTTCAGAATTCCTTCCCAACAATTTAACTATTAATAGTTGAAAGATTAATAATAATAATAATAATAATAATAATAATAATAATAATAATAATAACAACAAATTTAAAAAGCGAGAGATTAACATTTCAAAAACTAGATATTTTCGTTGCCAAATTACAGAAAACTTATTTTTAACGGTAAAGAAACGAACAGACTTGATTTTTCTGTATTGTTAACAAAATAGAAACTCACACTAAGCTCTACTATCACTACAAGCAAAGGAAAGTTCAACAAAACGTGCGCATAGTGAAGCTACATTTACGTCCAGAAGCAAATCAAGGGGCCATCTCAGCATTTGCTCAATGGATCAGGGAAACTGGACAAAAACCTGATCGAGATGGGGGTCATTGACCCGGAAGTACATTATTTGTTACAGGTTATATTGAGTCTTTTTTTAAATTATACAATGCAAATGTAAACTAATTCATTATACTATATTTTGTTTTTGTTAAAGTAAACATTATGTTTCTTTTTGGCGATCAGTATAGTCTCTAACCTCCCCCTTAAAATTCAGAAAGGGGTCGACACGCGCAAGCTGGAGTGGCGCGAGGCGGTGAACAGTAGCTTCATACGAAAATATGTTTGTCAGATTTTTCTTTCAAATTACCCAGAATTGTATTATGTTTATATTCTTTACTAGTTATTACTACTTTATGTTTATTTTCTTAGTATATTCTCTCTTACATAAACATCTTTCCTACGTGACAGGGATATATTTGAATGGCGAATTCTTTCTATATTTTTGTTGTGTTATTAAATCATTGAATTAAATCAAGTTAATATAAGTTAACAATTCTCGCTTACGGACGGACAGCGCTCTTAACAGATAAAAATATTTGCCTTTTAAACCTCCTAACCTAAACGTAGAATATTCATGCTTTTATATTACCCTTAAGTAAACGCGATTTCAAAATCAAGATACTTTTGAATCAAAGTTTTTAATTTTACTCTGAATTTATAATTTAAAATCGGACTGATGTTTTATTTTATTTTATATTATTGGATCATTTATTTCCCTTAAAGAGAAAAGTGTAATTAATTCAACTAAATTTGTGACAATAACTGTCAAATAACTTCTCCCAAAGAGAGTCATAGGCCAGGTATCCAGTGACGTACCGTCAATCCGTAGCATTAGTACAACCCTTACTTTTAAATCTCGCGCCAACTTTTCTAGACACAGTGCCCGCAAGATAGTAAGCTTCTTACCTTGCCCGCGACCTTGATATGCCTGGTTTAAATGATATTGTAGTGCTACATTGAGATAGCTATCTGCTATTACGCTGACGTACAAAGGCCTTGTCCGTTCATTCTGATTAAAATGTTCCCGCTCCCAACCTTGACCTCCGAGGTGAAGAATGAAGAGATTGTTTAACTCTTGAACGTGGAATGCCCTTATGAAACACAACTTTCTGTTCATTTCAATTCATTAATACCTACATGTCAGGAAATGGATCCTGGAGAGGATGGGTACCATATGAACGAATCCTATCACTTCTTGCTACTGCTATGAAACAGAATCCCTTTTATTTCATCCACATTAGAATTCTAGAACATTATAACTACGCATTGCGCGGAATGCCATTTTGAGACGGCATATTTCTTTAACTTTAATTCGAAAGTGCATCCTTACATTCACACCAAGGAATGTTCCTATTTGATGGAGTTTGTTCCCACTGGACGCAAAGAGACGCCGTAGCAACATACCGCACCCCTTGCTTCCATTGTGACGTTCAATCCAATCCAATCCAATTCAATTCAATTAATGCCTTATTATGAGGTGAGGCTCAGGCCATTAAGTCTGCTCTTCTAAATGACCACGCAAATTCTACGCTACACTCCTTTCATCGAGAAAGAAAGGCGGTGTCACTCGGGCCATGAAACTGATTTTGAATTTTGCTCAGAGGCCACATTTAGGCTTGGGGATCTCTTCCATGCAATAAATTTACTACGTAGGACAGTCGGATTTACTTGCCCTCCGAAGGCAGGCGTACGTAGGATTTAAATCCACGGCTTCGATCGGGCGTACGTAGGATTTAAATACACGGCTTCGATCGGGCCTTGTGTTTGTTTCTGCGAACTTGGGTAAAACAGTCCGATACGCCAACCGTTATACCACTGAACCCGCTAACTACGTCCACAACCCTATTCATTTCTTCGTCTTATTATCCGTGGATTGATTGATTTTTTCGTGTTTTCGGGCGCGTCAACTACTTCGGTCATTAGTCCCGTTAGTGTATTGCATGTTTTTTTTTCTCGGGAAATGGCGGTGATCTTCCCCCGCTGGATGGCGAGATCCGGCGCCGACCTACCGTCGGCTAGTGGGGCTTCCCCCTAACCTGGACTCTCCCACCAGCGGGGCACCGCCCAGCCGGGACAGGCTCTAAGCTCCCGACAGGTCTCCCGAAATATGTGGTAGTGTAGTGCATGTTAGTGTAAGTGTGTGTGTGTGTGTGTGTGTGTGTAAGGGGAGAGGATAGGACAAGGAAGAGGAAGGACACATCGCGCGTGGTCCGTGGCCCGTTTGGTAGGGCACTGCTCCGGCATTCGTCTGGTGTTGATCGGAGAAACCACGGAAAACTACCGATCAGAGCAGCCGGCCGCTAGAATTCTCCTCCAGACAGCGTCTGAATTCGACCTAGCTGAAAAGCTAGTGTCGAAAATCCTGCCGCCGTCAGGACTGGAACCTAGGACCTCCCGGTTAGAGGCGCTGCAGTGACATCAGTTCATGCACTGAGCTACCCGCTCCCGGTTTATTATCCGTGTACATGAGTTGTTTGCAGCCCGGTTATATAATCTAAGTCTAATTGGTTCCCCCATCTGTGATTCCGAGGAGAAGACCGCTATTCTCTTATTGTGTGAATGCCCAAAGTGGGCATTCACACAATTGAAAAACTACATTTAGAGAAAGAAACACGAAATGGAATTGAGCTATCAATGGACGCCTTACCTAATCCGTTATCAAGTGAAAGGACATGCAAGAAAGTTGAACATTTTGAAAATCGAATTATGAAGGTCCAAAACGAGCAATACTTTCAAATAGCAGAGGAGGAAGTTACTAAACAACAGGTAACTTTATTTCAAGAGTACTACCGACATTGTCACAGCGCGGCATAGAGCTGAAATTTGTATCATAAAATGTAAAATGAATAGATTAATTTATGTAAATGCTAGCGCACCCATGAGGGAATTTTCGCATGTTAAACCCCACCCTCTTCCCTATTGTTCTATTTCCTATAATAGATATTTTTTTCTTCAAGACTCTGTTATACTCCGTCACTTGTTCTGTATGTCTCCTCGTAATTGATAACAAAACACTACCTTGTCAATACAAACTATTCTTATTTAATGTTATGACCGAGCAGAGAGGTACACACGTGTAATTAAGTCTCATAGAATATCATGTAATTAGTTTAATTTCATATACAGTTGCAGATTCTACAGACTCTGAACAGGTGGAGTCTAATCGAGAAGCCTCAAACCAGCAGAATTGTTATAGAATGTTCAATTTTTTTCTTTGTTTTTAAGGCACTAAAACGCTTTGTTTAGGAGTTATTTAATGATAAAGATTTTTAAAAAAATACAGCCGAGAGTTGCCGGTTGCATTTAACAAGAGCATTTAACATATTTGTTTAAACAAATCCTGCATACTTTTGAGGTCAAAGCGCAATTTGTCACGTCTCCGTGAAAATATCTTTCTTTAGAGACATTTATAAAAATTAGTTGCTTGTGAAAACCGCAAAAGGTATTTATACTACTGAAATAATATAGGAGGCGATTTAAATCTTAAATTATTTTCTCAATACGGTGTATTATATAATTATAGTTTTTCCTAATAGTGACAAAACTATGAATACGAATTATAAACATGTAATATAATAATTGTAAACATATTACACGGAATGTGAAATTGTAAATGAGTGTTGATGTTTCGCTAGAAGTGCGAAATATTACCGTCCAGTGCCAGGGACCAATATTACACAGAGGTGGCTAGGAGGTCAATGAAATAATATTGATAAGAGTTTATAGATTTAAAAAGTTTGTGTGAATATAAAACATGTTAACTTCGTATAATACAATAAACGTCAAAAAAGCTGGAGATATAAATACAAATGTAAGACGATCTAGGTGTGCAAGTAGGAGCTTAACTCATAGTCTCGCACCTACCTTGTCAAAGTCACTACGTGGCCAGGTAATCGAGTGGTAAATAACACACAAATAAAACATATTCCCTATTCAGTGTTGGAATGCTATCAAGCTCAACCTAGATTTCGCGTTAAAAGGATACATTTTAACTTTTCAACGAAGGATGCCGTTTATATACGATATATCCTTTCATTTCTTTGTAGGCAAGCAAACCTACATGTCATGAGATGAAAGAAATCTGAATTGCAAACGATGGAGGACTATTAAAGCAGAAGTGTTGTTCTGCTTCCAGAGTCCAGATAAAGGAATAATACATTCCGAAACGTTGGAAAACTAAAGCTTTTTGATTCACCTGACAACATCCCAGTATCTATATGTAATACTGCCAACATGTCATAAAGTTATAAAAGTGTTTTTCATTCGCTTTATCAATCTAATGTATACTTCATTCAGGTACCACCGTCATGCTCGTTTTGTTGAAAAGGAAGAAATTACAATAAGAACAAGTAACATAGTTTAATAATATTTTACTAGTTTACTACTAATATTTTGAAAATAGTAGAAAAAGTAGTACTATTTTGAAAATTTCGACATAGAATGAAGTAAAATGCTTATAAAATAATAGCAAACTCAATAATAGACAAAAGAGTTGAAACACATCGATGAACAGAAAAGGGCTGCATGATGAAAAAACACTCCGCCCTTCCTCTAAGAAAACTGTATCAATGACACCTTGTCAAGAAACTAAATAAATGTTCTTTCCGGAATAATTTTCTTTTTTATGTAAATCAAGCCACAATCTCAAAAAATGAATTACAATAAATAGATTTGTTCGTTTAATACGAAAATCTTTTGAATTTGTCAGTTGAATAACGTAAACACAGACTTACCTCAGAGGAACCAACTCCTTGTAAAGATTCCATTGTGAGAAAATACGTTTCACATATCAGACCCAAGAACCGTCGATGTTTAAAAGACACTATAATGTAAAATTAAATGTATTCCTGATAGTTTTTTCACAGTGAGCTCTTGCGATTTTACTCCACCGTAATTTCGACTGACAGCTGAAAACTGCTGCCTCATACACTAGTTAAGGGCATCCCCTCATGGTCTTTGGATTCTGAAAGAAGACGCGAAATACTAAGTGTTGCGTGGAGAAGGATGTACATTGTTGTATTAAACAATTAGATATCTTTAACACACTTATTTTATACGGTGATTGCGTTGGATTTAATGTCACTTACGCCTCTTTTTATATTCTACTTTACTTATTAAAAGTACTAATACTAACACTAATTTTATTTTTTTTTCCATTTATTACAAAGTTGAACTTTGAAAATACAGGATACTTGCGAACCATTTATTTCTTATGTGCCAATGAGTATCAATTTCATAGCGAAAAAATACTGTGTTGGCATCAGAAAATATTTAACTTTTGAACATGAGGGCGTATACTGAATTTGGTGATAATGTTTATAAGTTTCAAATCAATTATTAAAAAACTTTTTTACTAGTAAGTTTGTTTAACAAGTCTTCGATATACTCTCAAATAAAATTCCATCGTTAAATTGAATAAATACTAACTCCATAAATGTACTTAATTATCGTTTTAAAGTCGCAGAGTAATTATGCGTTAATGAAATTGATTATTGACTGCCACGAATGCAACTAAGTAGAGTTTTTATGGTTGAAGGGAGTTGCTTTAGTCATTTCTGAGAGGAGAATGGTCATATTAAATTTTGCTCAGCTTCTGGAAGGTTTTTATTCAAGCTCGTTTGAATGCATTATGTATCTTGCTCTCCCCCATATTTTTCATGATTTCATTTCCTGTTTGAAAACTACTTTTTTTCGCGCTGTTCGTAATTTCTCTCTTTTGCTTTATTCAAAGTGTTACTCGTCTTTGTCTTGTGCTGATTTTACTTCTTTATGTCCGACCTCTCGTTTGATTTCAGTATATAAAACTTCTTTTCGAACTCTCATTCTTTTACACAGTATTCTCTTTGTCTTTGGAAGCCAATTTTTAACATTAAATATTTCATTTACGTCACTTGATGTTTACTTTCTCGTGTTTTCTTTTCTATTTCATCTATCTGTATAAGTTGTGCTGTTTTGGAAAGATGAAACAGGTAGACCCAGACTTCAAAAAATCAATAGGAGCTTGCAGACTGCTCGTAAATTGAATATATTTGCTAGTCGAGAAAAATTCCTAATCAATGTTGCTTATCTTTAAACACAATGAGATGTATGCAAAAATAGTTTTACGTACTAAAAAATACGAAGTAAATAAAAATAGAATATTTGATTAACATAGTTCATTCATTCTCTACTCAATGAATGTCATAGTTAATTCATTGAGCAGTACTACATTCAGTAAGGAGAAAAGAAGTTTAACGACATTCTTGTCAGATCATAAACATATTGTCTTCACCATCGTGACTGGTAATTGGAAAATAGAATCGACAGCTTTCCCAGTAGGTGGGTTCTATCCACCATCTCGCACAACAATGTTTCCAAAGTTGTCAAATGTGACATCGATTTGAATTGAACTGATAAATTCAATTGAAGTGATGATTTAATTGAAGTATGACAGTTCTCAACTTCAATAAGTAACTGGGTGATTCTCTAATTAGCTAGACGGTTTGGATAAATCTGTTTGAATGATCATGAAGGGATTGGACGCGGCTGTTGCCGTTGCTGTAGTGGACTGTATAATTAATTGTTGGACAGCCAACGAGCTCGGTCCCATCGATGGCTCAGGGATTGCATGATGTAGGTTATCACAAAAAACACAGTTTTACCTTGCAGGATGGTGTTAAATGAGTTTGTTGAAAACACATTAAATCCTTTAACACCATACACCATACATGAGCACACTTACTGAGTACATTACACTTTCTGTACAAGACCTTTACGTAAGTACAACACGGAGTCGCGACGTCCTTCTAGCAAGGCGTCCTGCCTGCGACTAAATTTAAGCACAGTTTAAATGAATTGGCACTTTCTGCCATGCCAATACACAATTACAGAACTTAGCACTTTCTGCCACGCTGAGTTCATAATCCTTTACAAGTTTTACGTGAGATTTACACGGAGCCGCTACGTCCTTCTCGCAAGGCTGCTCGTGAACGACCGAATTTACTTTGTTAGCGAAAGCTCGAAGAGGGGATTTTGAGTTTGTTTAAATGGGCCAATAGGCGACTGCTTTGTTAGCGGTCGCGAGTTGGCGGAGTGGGGTGATTTTGAATGGGCTAGTTGGCGGCCGTTGGAGTTTGAAATATTCTAGAACATATTCGAAGGTTTCTGTGGCGTGACGCCGAGATTGCACAACCGCGCGCGCAGCACTGCCGCTTTGGGCCGGGCGGTTGGGGATATCTACACCGCACGTGCGAAGGGTGTCGCAACGGCGTGTGGAAATTTTCCATACTGCGCTTCCGGTTGCAGCTGGGCAGGAAGTATTGTATTTCTACCTCTTTTCCTGCCTTTGCGTGTGGGTCCGAACAGGGATTATTTTGAATATCAGAATAATTTGCAAGTTAACCCCTGCGCACCGGCTAAAGTGAGAAGACTGCCCCAGGTGAGACCTTATGAGTAACCGTAGGAAGTATTTTTGTACAAAAATGCGTTGGAAGTTGTAGGACTTAGAGATTTGAGGTCTATTTATGTAAATTGCGAGAGTCGAAGTCTTGATGCTCCATCTCGGAAATGCGCAGAGACGCATTCTCTGAGAGGTGTTTAGTGAGGTTGGGCTAGGTGGCATCGTGTAAGTAGAAAGTTACGATTGATGCAGTGGAACTCGAAACTGCACACCTTGCTTCTATAAGCATTAGAAACTTCCTCCAACAATCTTATTCAAGTTTACCATGTAATAACTGATTTTCCTCGTCATCGTAAAAACTTAATTTACCATAGGCACTGTGTTGGATAATGTGCATTTCAAATATGTGTTGGTAAGTTCGAGGTCAATGACCTCCGACACCGTTTGACCGATCTCCATGACAGTTCTACGCGTCTTTTCATGGAGAAGGTTTCCATGTCGTTCGATTTGTTGTACCTCCTCTACACGGCCCTGCAGCACAAGGAAAAGAGGGTTATAGAGAGAAAAGAGAAGGAGAAAAGACATAGAGGGGAGAGAGAGAAAGAGAGAGAAAGAAAGAGAGAAAGATAGAGAGAAAGAGGGAGAAAAAGAGGGAGAAAAAGAGAGAGAAAGATAGAGAGACAGAGAAATAAAGAGAAAGATAGAGAGAAAGAAATAGAGGGAGAGAAGGAAATAAAGAGAGGGAAGAAAGAGAGAGAGAAATAAGAGAGGGAGAAAAAGAGAGAGGGGAAAAGAGAGAGAAAGAAAGAGAGAGAAAAAGAGAAAGTAAGAAAGAGAGACAGAGAGAAAGAAAGAGAGGGAGAGAAGGAAATAGAGAGGGAAAAAGAGAGAGAGGGTAAGAAAGACAGAGGGAAAGAAAGACAGAGAGGGAAAGAAAGAGAGAGAAAGAAAGAGAGGGGAAAAAAGAGAGAGAAGAGAACAGGACAACGTCTGCCGGATTCTGCTAGTTCGGTGTAAGTCCGAAGTAGCCTTGAAAGCTGTGTCTATTTGAAATTTAATCCAACAAGTTCTTAATTTCGTGATGGAATGAAGGACCAATGAATTTTGTCTTACCGAAAAATAATGATTCGTGAAAGCGAAGGGAGAAGAATGTACGAGAAAACCAATGTTTAAAATGAAGGAACAAGGAATGAGAACAACCCAACATGAGTGGAAGCGAAGGAGAAGTAGAAGAAAACTTCACGGAGAACAGATAGAAGGACTGAATTTCACTTTTCTTGACATTATAAGTGGTGTTTTCTTTATTACGATTGCTGACGTTTTGTTTTGTCTGCAAATGATGAGGTGTAAATAAAGGGAGATATAATTTTGCATAAAAGACTAGTTATTGTGTTAACATAAGCAGATTTGTTACGGAAATAGGGGTTTTAGCACTGAAAGGTATGATTAACTTCAAAGTTTTTACCAATGCGGCACTTCTTGAGATTTGGTTCCTTGTCGCCCAGAAAATGAAACACGCTTTGGACCACTTGCGAATTAGATGAGTATAACGTATTGCAAAGCTACCATTGCTGTATTACGGGAGATGTGGCACAGGGCATCAGCAAATATCACTGTAGTGTCTCTGATCGGGAGGTCCTAGGTTTGAGTCCCGACAGTGACAGAATTTTCGACACCTAGGTCGAGTTTAGTCGCTTCCTGGGGGAGAATTCTAGCGGCAGGTTTATCTGATCGGTAGTTTCCATCATTTCTCCGATTAACACAAGGCGAATGTGAGACCGTAACAAACGAGCCACAGACCGCTCGCGAGTTTTCCTTCCCATTCCTTGCCCTATCCTACCTCTTACTTATGCACATTTACACTCACGTGCACCTCACTACCACATATGCCGGGGGACTGGTCGTGAGCTTAGAGACCGTCCCGCCTGGAGGGATACTCCTCTGGTGGGAGGTTCCTTGTTCGCGAAAACCCCGCTAGCCACCGGTAGCTTGGCGTCGGATCTCCACTATCCAGTGAGATAAGGTTTTCACCATATTCAAAGGAAAAATCATGCACTGCACTTACGGGACAAATAACCTTAGCCGTTAATGCGCCCGCAATCATCAATCAATCATTACTATTACTAAACGTTTAGTTTCCATAATGTTCGTTTTCACCTCATTTCCCCGATTACGACCAGTAAGTAAATTCATCCATTTTTATATGAAAATGTATTTAAGCTGGTATTATGTTATAATAAGAGCAGAAGTATGATGAGCGAAAAGCAATCGACAAAAAAGCTTTGACGGGTATTAAGTATTTATGGAAATCATTAAATTAAAAATATTTTCTGATTTATTTACTTATTAAAAGAAAAAAGTAAATTAATTTCTATATTTAAAGTTTTCATTTCTTCTTGACATTTTTTGATATGATAATTGTTAGTGAAGGCAAATGGAATATTAATGTGTACAATATATTGGTCAATAATGAGGAATTTCGAAAACTCATTGGAGATGAGAGTCAATTTCTTGTGTTTTTATCTTTTTTAGTTTATTTTACTTGTCATTTGTTTTATATAATTTAATAGTTTTATAAAGTACTATATATTGTCAATTTTTTCTCTTCGAAATTATCACTAAAATTTGTGTAGTGTTTAATAACATGCTTGTTCAACATTTCACGATTAGTTTTTGCCATTAGAATGAGAATGGCACACACATTTAAAACCTGGCATTACATTTGAGCTTATTCCTATTTTGCGTTTTATCCCTAATATATTCCACTGGAATTAATACTCATATTATGTAAAAATGGGTTTGACGGCACGCTGAACAGTAAAAATATCACAAAAAATACGAACGCAAGAGAAATAACAAAACTCGCATGAAAAATACGCAGCAATTTTAAAACGCATTTTACACCCAGGATAACGCCCAGTTTTTGATTGCTGGGGCTCCTCTCATTCCCCACCATTACTCAAACTAATCAGAGCTGCTCGGGAGACAAATGTGTACGAAAGGGCGCCACTGACGCAAAAAGTTGGAGGCCGCAAAGCCAATCCATACAGAAAATTAAGCATATATACGTGTAGAATTACAAGCAGCTGCGATGGCTCAGTGGGAACAACCGTTGTCGCTGCAGCGTCTTTGAACGTTCTAAAGTTCGAGGCCGGTGGGATGTAAATTTTTAGCCCTAGATCCGCAGCTCATCCGAATTTAGCGGCTGTCTGGAGAATTTTAGAAGCCAAAGGCTGAATTAGATCATCGAATAATCTTGTGGATAAAAGATTTTCTTACGGGCCGAACTCAAGCAGTCAGAATAGGTGATAAACACTCATCGAAAGCCGATGTAACCTCTGGAGTCCTCCAGGGGAGTGTGTTAGGGCCATTGCTATTCTTGGCGTTTATTAATGATATTGCAACTGGAATAAAATCAAAAGTTAGACTCTTCGCCGATGATTGCATAATTTATAGGAGTATTGGCGCGTCTTCGGATGAACATATTTTACAAAACGATCTTAACTGTTTATGGAACTGGGCGTGCAGAAATAAGATGGAATTAAATCCGGAAAAGAGTAAATTCATTTGTTTTACCAAATCTCGCTCGAATGTACACTCGAATTACAAGTTAGGAACTAACGATATACCGCGTGTAAAAAACTGTAAGTATTTGGGTTTGGTCCTGCGTAGCGACTTGGGTTGGTCGGATCACATTAACAATACGGCGAAAAAATCGTGGAGGGTGCTGCACTTCGTAATGCGCATCCTAAAAAACAGTAGTTCGAATACCCGATCCTTGGCATATTCTACACTTGTTCGTCCTATTTTAGAGTACGGAGCGGCCTGCTGGGACCCGTACAGAAAAGGGCAAATCGAGGCGTTAGATAAAATTCAAAAACGGGCCGAAAAGTTTGTAAATCATGGACGCGTTGATGGACGAGATGAATGGGAACCTTTATCCAAGAGACGGGAACGGGCGCGTTTATGCGTAATGTACAAGATATACAAAGGGGACTCAGCATGGGCAGACCTCAGTAAAAGATTACAGAAACCTGATTATAAAATCAGAAGAGACCATCCCTGGAAAATACGATGTAGAAAGCAAAGAATTTGGTACCTTCGAGCCGGATATCGAACCAGTAACCTGTGGAAATCAACGTTCATCTTCTCACGTGCACCGGATGCTGGAGCTCCGAAAAAATCATCTCTTATGAACTAGCGTTCTTCAGCCGATGTGTGTTGGTAGCGACTCTGCTCTGCGTCCACTGTTCACATCTTTAAAAAGATCGTGTGAAATCTGCGTTTTTCAAAAGCAGTGTTCATTTCCATTCACAAGTTGTGTGGTGTAAATTTGTTATCAGCGCAAAGTGCCTCAATCAGAGTGAATTTGAAGTGGGCATAATCCCAGCCAAATATTTGGCCTCTGTTTGAATCAAAACTTTTTATATGTGTAAAGTGTTAATCTGTGCAACGAAATAATATTGCTTCAAAAAATTTTAAGTGTTCATAGTGATATAAATCTATCCACTATTATCAAATTCAGTAAAATCACTGCGAGTTATTTCAGTTTGCAGAATTTTAACTTCTTTCATTATTGTGTTTCAACATTTTGAACACATTATGATTTTTGTTTGTTCAATGTAATTGTGCTCGCTACTGAGCAAAACATATCAATTGAAATTGCCTAATACAATTTCATTCAGCGAAATTAGGCAATCAATTCATTTCCAATTGCTTACATTGCAATTATCATCTTGAAATCTCAAGTGAATTTAGTGCTTCTGTGTGTGTTCCATTTGTGTGAAGTGCATAACTTGCTATTGTGTTATTTGTTAGCATGCATGAAATTCGTTTTGTGTCCTGCTGTCTATGTTATTGTGTCATTAGTATTATTTATTCAATATTTGTTTTACGTCAATAAGTTAGCTATTAGGATTTCCTTTAACTATTATTTACCTGCAAGCAACAAAATTTTAATGCAATGTGTGCTAATGAAAATTAATTGCCACAGTGATTTGATGGCAATCCAATGATCATTTGCTCTGCGATCAGTGCTATTTGATAAATGTGTTTGTGTGCGGCACAGCGATCAGCTGTTCGCCACATGTGAATACCTGCCAGTCAGCTGATTCTGTCCTGAAAGGTGTTGCATGCTTAGTGAAGTGATTTCATTCTATACAGAATCATTCCGGTTTCTCATTTAATTTGTTTTATGTAATTGTGCCATTGTGTTTGTGTTATTTGTGGTATATTTATGTGTTTTGTGCCTTTGCGTGGTGACCCATTTAGTTAATTAACATGGCCCACCAACCTTCAGAAAGGGCGGTGTAAACGTAGCTTACCAAATTAAGAAATGCAATTAACGCATTCGAATTATTCATTGATGAGTTTAGCGATCCAGATGGTCCATCATATCAAAAGCTGTTAATCAGCTGTGATAGATTAGATAAGTTACGTGACAAGGTAGAGAGCCTTGTAGACGAATTAGATGTCGAATCTGAATTGTTTATTTCTTCTGAGGAAATATTTAGTAAATACGTTGATGTCAGTGCAAAGGCAAAGTTTGCCATACTGCAACATGCGAATTTAGTTCCTGAATCTCGCCCAGTTTCTCCAGCTCCATCATGTGCATCAGAAACCTTTAGTGCAAATTCTTTCCCATTTAAATTACCAGAGATAAAACTTCCAGTATTCTCTGGTGATATATTAGAATGACCCAAGTTTAGGGACATCTTTCAAAATGCTGTTATCAATGCCCAACACATGACAGATTCTAGTAAGTTTTGTTACTTTATGGGTTGTTTAAAAGATGATGCCAAAGGAATTTTACATAATCTTGAAGTGTCAGACTCGAATTTCTCTGTTGCTTGGCAAATGTTAAAAGATCGTTTTGATCATCCAAGAATAATTGTATCTGAACATTTAAATTCAATATTAGACCCCCCCAAATTGAATCCTGACTGTGCCAAGTCACTGCAAAAATTAATTGATTTTTACAATTTGCATATTAATGCCCTATTGGCCCTTAAGGAGGAAGCTGATCTCTCAGATTTATTACTAATTGCTCTTGTCACTAAGGGACTCCCACAGAATATTCTAAGGGAGTGGGAGTTGTCCCTGGAAAATGAATAATTTCCTAATTTTCAAACTCTCATGAAATTTCTGCATCAACAGAGAGGTCTCAGTGTTATGCCCCACTCCTCACCTCAATTTGGAAAGGGAGGTGAGAAGAAAAACAAGCCTCCCTCTGGTTATAGGTGCCCAAAATGCAAATCAGAGCACTTCCTAACTGATTGTCCTGAGTTCCTGAACTTATCAAAAAAGGATAGGTGGACATTTGTTGAGAAAAATAATAGGTGTGCCAAGTGTCTAAAATATAAATCAGACAAGCATAATAATTGTAATAGGTCTTGTTCCATTTGTGAAAAATCTCATCATCAGCGGTTGCATAATGACAAACCCTTATCAAAACCACCTCAGCCAGCTGTTGTATCAGCTGCTAGCACAATAAGTGTGGAGTTCTGTTGCCTACTGCAAGACTTCTGGGCTTTACCCCGAAAGGAGAACCCTATCACTTAAATGCTCTTCTTGATAGTGGGAGTGCTATTAATTTAATTACTTGGGAGACAGTTAAAACTCTCAACCCTCCCACAAGGTAATTCAATATTAATATTGTCACTATAGGCTGTGATCCCACGCCAGCCAATCATGTTGTTCAATTAAAGGTTCAATCGTGCCAGGATAACAATCCCTGGTCCAAAACAATTCAGTTTTTTGTTGTACCAGATCTTCCTACGTCTCTTAAGGAGACATTTAATGCTAGCTCGTGGTCTCTGCCTAATGATGTATTTTTGGTAGATCCCCTCTTTAATGAGTCTAAGTCCATTCATGTGCTGCTCGGTGCATACATATTTTTTGATACTTTGCTTACGAATAATAGGAAAAGATGCGACGGGAAATTCCTCACTTTGCAGGAAACACGTTTAGGTTGAGTAATTGCAGGACACACTCCTTTACGCCCTGCATTTGTAAATTCAAACTGCACCTTTCTAACTTCTGACTGTGAGCTGTCACAATCTATTAAAAAATTTTGGGAGGCAGAAGAAGCCATCCCCACTACTCCGAAATATTCTGACGAAGAATTAGCTGAGGCGCACTTCGTCAATACTCACAAAAGGGATGATACAGGCAGATACATTGTTTCCCTCCCCTTGAAATCTGAACCACCTACTTTAGGTGATTCAAAGGCTCAGGCATTGAAAAGATTTTACGCTCTCGAACATAGATTTGAAAGGGATGATAAATTTCATCAGGCCTATCAGGAGTTCATGCAGGAGTACCTAGATCTAGGTCATATGCGCCTAGCACCTTTTTACACCTTTAATGATGCGTATTATATTCCCCATCATGCTGTTCTTAAACCTCACGCCAGCACCACGCGTCTGAGAGCAGTTTATGACGGGTCTGCTAAAACCATTAGAGGCAATTCTTTAAATGATCTCTTCATTAACGGTGGAAAAATTCAATCGGATTTATTTGACACTCTTATTAAATTCAGACTAGGAAAGATAGCAGTTGTGGTAGATCTGGAGAAAATGTTCAGACAAGTCCAGGTAGCACCCACAGATTGGCACTTTCAACATATTCTATGGAGAAATTCGCCCTCAGAAACTATAAGTGACTATGTTCTTACCACAGTCACCTATGGCTTGAAGCCAGCCACTTTTCTCGCAGTTCGAAGACTGTTGCAGTTAGCTAGAGATACAAAATTTAAATTTCCCTTGGGTTCAGAAATTCTTCAGCATTCTTTCTATGTCGATGATTTACTTTACTCTTGTGAAGACGTGCCTTCCGCAAGGGAAGCCGTCAATCAGTTAATACAAATTCTTAGAGCAGGCGGATTCAATCTCAGAAAATGGGCATCCAATAGTTTTGAGGCCCTATCGGATTTACCTTCAAATTTATTAGCCAATTCTGGTGTCAAGATATTCCACTCAAAGGACGCTGAACAGGTGAACACCTTAGGCATCTCTTGGAATACCAGCCTCGATAAGTTGACAATTGTATTACCTGAAATCACTCGTTCTGTAAGAAATTCCAAGTTTACCAAGAGAAATGTTTTGTCTGTCATTTGCAGTTTATTCGAACCCTTAGGCATTTTATCACCTTTCGTAATAATTTGTAAAACCTTGTTTAAAAGACTATGGGAGTACCCCCTTAAGTGGGATGACCCCATCCCCATTGAATTGTCAAATCAATGGCAGCAAATATTTGACTCATTGCCTTACTTAACTAAGGTTAGTTTCCCTCGCTGTGTTGTTCCCCTTGCTAACGCAGAAATTGAGCTTCATGGTTTCTCAGACAGCAGCCTCACCGCTTATGGTGCTGCAATTTATGTCAAAATTACTTCAACTGAAGGCCACAGTATCATCAGGCTTCTGTGCGCTAAAACTAGAGTAGTTCCCTCTCACATGAAATCAGGAAAAACAAAAACCGAGGATACCACTTTAACTATACCTCGTTTAGAACTGTGTGCAGCAGTTCTGTTAGCCAGACTAATGAACAGTGTGAAGGAGGATCTCTCCTCAAAATTGTTAATTTTAAAGGTTATGTATTGGACCGATTCCAGAGTAGTTTTAGACTGGATAAGATCCCCGCCTCTTAAAGGCAATATCTTTGTGCGCAATAGAGCGCAAGTTATTAATGAGATTACTGCTGGCCACACGTGGAAACACGTCAGCACCAACTCTAACCCTGCAGATCTACTTACTAGAGGTGTCCCCTTAAATGATCTTCCTGACACCAAAATTTGGTGGGAGGGTCCGGAATTTCTCTCACTTCAGCCACAGCACTGGCCTAAGACCCACGAGGTTATTGTGCCCTCCCTTGCCACGGTACTAGTTTGTGCAATGTTGCCTCCTAGTTACCTACAAGTTAGAGTCTGCCATTTTTATGGTTCATTTATAAAAATACTGAGAGTAATGGCCCATGTTCTCAGATTTATTGATTTGATCTCTCGTCCTAAAACTGGGGGGTGCGACCGCGTGTCGCCCAAAACTTCTTTAACAGCTTCAGAACTGGATAGGTCTGAATTAAAATGCATCAGCATTATTCAGAAAAATACCTTCCCTTCTGAATTTAGATCATTGTCCAAGGGCAATGATTGCCCTGGAGCAAGCAAACTTTCCTCTCTCCACCCCTTTGTTCATTCTGATGGATGTATCAGAGTGGGCGAGAGACTTGTGGAAGCTGAGTTGCCATTTAATACGACTCACCCACTGATTTTACCAAAATCAAATCCGTTTGTGACTGCACTTATAATGCACGCTCACAAAGCCCTGGCTCACACTGCTGGGCAAACCACTTAAGACAAAAATATTGGATTCTTTCTGCTCGCAGGGCAGTAAAGGACGTTTTGAAATCCTGTGTTATTTGTTTTCGCCACAAGCCGGTTCCTGCTCAACAGCTGATGGCTAATCTGCCAGCTGTCAGAGTAAACCCAAACTTAGTCTTCCAGTCAGTAGGTGTAGACTACACTGGCCATTTTCTTATTAGGTATGGAGGTCCGCGCAGTAAGACGGTCTCCAAAGTGTACATTGCGCCCTTCATATGCATGGCTACTCGTGCCGTGCATATCGAAATTGTTTCAGCTCTAACCACTAACGCATTTTTAATGGCTTTAAAGCAGTTTATTGCCCGCCGAGGTCTACCCACCTCAATCTTCTCAGACAACGGCACAGCATTTATTGGTGCCAACAAAAGGTTAGAAGCACTGTTCAAGCTTTTCCAGTCCCCCTCGTTTCAAAATCAGGTAGCTGATTTTTGCTCCACAAATCGTATTCAGTGGCGATTTATCCCCCTCGGAGCGCCCACTGTGGTGGCCTCTGGGAGGCCAATATCAAGTCATTAAAATACCATCTGCTCAGACTTATGTCCGAAACGGTTTACAACTTCGAAGAATTGCTTACTATATCCCTTCAAGTGGAAGCTATTCTCAACTCTCGACCAATGGTCAAACCCTCAGATGACCCCAACGACTTTGATTACTTGACCCCTGGCCATTTCCTAATTGGAAACCACTCACGTCTTTGCCAGATCCAAACGTACTTGTCGACCCCCCCTCACGTTTGTCTCAATGGGGGCAAGTCAAAGCGAGAATGCAAAGGGTGTGGGCAAGGTGGTCACGAGACTACCTACACACATTGCAACAAAGAGCAAAATGGACGTCTGCCTCCCCAGATGTCAAACTAAACACTCCTGTCCTCCTCATGGAAGACAATGTGCCCCCTCTGACTTGGAGGTTAGGTATAATCACAGAATTGTTCCCTGGCCGGGATGATCGCGTTAGGTCAGTCAAAGTCAAAACCCAAAGTGGCAATTTTGTGCGCCACGTCAATAGGCTGTGCCCCTTACCAATTGCTAATGATGTAAATATTCACTCCACATAGGTTTAATTCACTCCACATAGGTTTAATTCACTCCACATAGATTTAATTCACTCAATATAGATTTCATTTGTAGATTAGGTTCTAATTAGTCTCTACAACTAGGTTAATTTATGTACAGTGTTGTGTGTCATTGTTAGTTGTAATTGTGTATTTATAGATCTTGTCATTTTTTAATTGTGCGCTGGTTTGGTCTTGTCATTTTTTTTGCATTTCTTTAGTTGTAATCGTGTATTTGTAGATCTTGTCATTTTTTAATTGTGTGGTTAGGTCTTGTCATTTTTTTGCATTTCTTTAGTTGTAATTGTGTATTTGTAGATCTTGTCATTTTTTAATTGTGTGCTTAGGTCTCGTCATTTTTTATTGTACTTGCATTTCTTTAGTTGTAGTTGTGTATTTGTAGGTCTTGTCATTTTTTATTTTACTTGCATTTCTTTAGTTGTAATTGTGTGTCAATGTATGGTATTTGTATTCTTCACTCACACATCCTGGGGTAGGCCCGCCACGCTCGGCACTTGTCCTCTTACCTGTGTTCAGATGTCGGTCGGTCACTCTAGTTTGTGCTTACTTGTCTTTCTCACGCATCCCTGATTCGGGCTCGTCATTTTCGCGCTAGACTTGTTTTGTTGTGTAGCATGTAGCTTCTCATATCTTAATGGCTCGTAATGAGCACTCTTTAAACGCACTTGCTGGTACCCTTGAGAATTACTGGGGAAAGCCACTAGGCAACGATGCAATTTTTCTAAACACGCAGACAAAGGCAGAAATTTGTTATATCCGAGTTTAGTTTCACCTTTGAGGCGTCTAGTCCCAATCAACTTGTACCTGCGCAGTCTTGTCCTGTCCGCTTCGGTTTTCGTGTTCTTTCACCTCTCCTACTGTCTGCTCCTCATTCTAGGCTCTGACTTGTCATACTCGGCACTTGTCCTCTTACCTGTGTTCAGCTCATGACTTGTCATCCTCGTTTGAACTTTCTTCGTCTCTACAATCGCGTTTCAGTCCTGACTTGTCATCCTCGGCATTTGTCCTCTTACCTCTGTTCAGGCTTGGCCAGTCAGTCTGTTTTGCGTGCCTGTCACCCATTATTATTGCCACATACGTTCTTCTCCCCTTTACAATTATTTAGTTATTAGGATATTTAGTATTAGGAATTTGTTAAAAAAATCGCCTTGCACAATTCAGCCACTCCCAGCCTTATCCCTAAGGAACTTATGTTGCACATAATCTAACAAGAAATATTAGTCTATGCTGTGTGCCCTCTCATTTCTTGGTGGATAACCTTCGGTTTTCCAAGGGGGTGTATGTTCGGGCCCACACGCAAAGGCAGGAAAAGAGGTAGAAATACAATACTTCCTGCCCAGCTGCAACCGGAAGCGCAGTATGGAAAATCTCCACACGCCGTTGCGACACCCTTCGCACGTGCGGTGTAGATATCCCAACCGCCCGGCCCAAAGCGGCAGTGCTGCGCGCGCGGTTGTGCAATCTCGGCGTCACGCCACAGAAACCTTCGAATATGTTCTAGAATATTTCAAACTCCAACGGCCGCCAATTGGCCCATTCAAAATCACCCCACTCCGCCAACTCGCGACCGCTAACAAAGCAGTCGCCTATTGGCCCATTTAAACAAACTCAAAATCCCCTCTTCGAACTTTCGCTAACAAAGTTAAATTTAGTCGTTCACGAGCAGCCTTGCGAGAAGGACGTAGCGGCTCCGTGTAAATCTCACGTAAAACTTGTAAAGGCAACCTTTGCATTATGAACTCAGCATGGCAGAAAGTGCTAAGTTCTGCAATTGTGTATTGGCATGGCAGAAAGTGCCAATTCATTTAAACTGTGCTTAAATTTAGTCGCAGGCAGGACGCCTTGCTAGAAAGACGTCGCGACTCCGTGTTGTACTTACGTAAAGGTCTTGTACAGAAAGTGTAATGTACTCAGTAAGTGTGCTCATGTATGGTGTATGGTGTTAAAGGATTTAACTTGTTTTCAACAAACTCATTAAACATCATCCTGCAAGGTAAAACTGTGTTTTTTGTGATAACCTACATCATGCAATCCCTGAGCCATCGATGGGACCGAGCTCGTTGCCTGTCCAACAAATAATTATACAGTCCACTACAGCAACGGCAACAGCCGCGTCCAGAATTGATGTAGGCAAGTTCTCCTTTGTGAATCGTACTATAGTAGATTGGAACAAACTACCTGCAAAAGCACTAGAGACTCTTCCTTCTAATGTAGTGAAATTTAAAAATATACTTAATTCTATGTAGGTCATCATTAATAATACTGGGACTTTATTCATTATTATTATTATTATTATTATTATTATTATTATTATTATTATTATTATTATTATTATTATTATTATTATTATTATTATTATTATTGAACCCGTCCTGCCGCATAGGGCAACCCACGCATGTGAGCAATGCGCGGAGCACGCGGGCCGGATACCTCACAAAAAGGGGGAAAACACCGTCACACAGAAGTGTGTCGGTAATCAGCTGACAGGTGTGCGCGTTAAATTTATAAATGATGGGCGCCAAACGGGCACTTACCTGTCACCTGGCACCGGCATATGAGAACCTCAGGGGTGAGCACTCTTGAATGAGGGCATGCACTGGGTTTGCTACTATGGCTACTTTACAATAATCACAAAGTTATGTTTCAGATTAAGTGTCAATCTCCTGAATGGCGAGAACACGTTTATTGCTTTTTTTCTGATACAATTTGGTCGGAAAGTCTCTTAAATTAAACTCTATTATTTTTTTTACTTTAGATGACTCTTTTTTGAATGTCTTTAGAATTAGTACAAAATGATAGTCGTTAATTCTACCTCTTTCGGTGATTGCACATCTGAAGTCGTCCTCAAACAAACGCTGCCGCGAACCGCGTTGTAGCAGGGCGCAGCCAACCGGAAGCAGCAATACGTGCGGTGCTATCGTTCCTTCCCGTACCAATCCTTCGCCGATCCGCCGCCCGTGGTCAGGAGGTGGATGAAAAAGCTCCGATCGATGGGTATCGGAGGAGGCCGTCACACGCCACCCCTACTCCGTACCGGTTCAGCCTTAATGACTCGGCTGCACAATCGATCCTTACGGATCGACGCCGGCCCGTTGAAATGGAATAAATTCCAGTTTTGTGCATTCAAACGGGACCGCATGCACTCCGTTGGTCGACCAACTCTAACTGCTGGCTCCAACTACCTCTCCGCAACACAGCAGTCTCTTTCCTATGCCGTTCTCTCGCCTTCTATCTGTGTTCTCCCAAAAATCCTCTTCTCTCGAGCTTCCAGAGTCGCATCCCTACTCTCTTTTTTAATTTTGCACATCGCTCCTTCACGTGATCGGAATTTTGAATGTTATTGGTCGAAATCTCAGTTTCTCGAATATTCGACGCGAGTTGGAAGCCGATAGGGCATTTTCTAACTGACGTCATTTTCTGGGCGCCTGATTGGTAGTCTTTGTTGTGCGTGTGTCTTGGCCAGTGCACCAGAAATGAACAAAGCAGTTCTTTCTGCTGTCTCCGTGATGATTATATAAGTCCTATGGGATTACTTAGACAGTAGCCGGGATCTCTATAATTCACTTGTTCCGGTGTCTATTGTAACGTGGGCGGGCAGCCGCCCGCTCTTTGCCTGAAGGGCTGTCCCCGGGAGACAATCCCACCCTAGTCGTAAATCTTTGGTTAGAACGACAGGCACATGTTCGCGCGTCTTGCGCTGAGCCGTGTCAAATCAGGGACTGTCCTAATTGGCGTGACCGAGGGGTGAGTTTGAGTCCGGCGACCAGCAATGGCCTCATTGCATTATTATTATTGATATCATAATTATTAACACTGTTACTGGTTTCGATGTAAATTTTAAGTTATTGTTATTATTAGTTATATTATTATAATCATTATTATTATTAATAATATGGTCATGTCCCTTATACAGTGAAGTGAAGTGAAGTGTAGTGTAGTGTGGTGGGGGGCATGGGAGGGGAGTGCAGTGTAGTGCAGCGCAGTGAAATGAAGTGAAGTGAAGTGAAGTGGGGTGAAGTGTTAGAAAAGCTATAAATCAACTTACAGATAACTCAAAATCAATCTCTAATTCTAATTGTAATTATATTTGTAAATGTTCGTAATAGTTTTGTAATTGTCGTATATCTAGTTGTAATGTTTGCCACCGAGCATTAGCTCAAAGCGAACTTAAATAAATCTATCTAAAGGCTCTTATTTGTTTGTTTTACTTCCTTGCTACCGCTTTCGCAGTAGATAAAAAGATATGTAATGATGCGTGAAAAAATGGCAAATTTTTTGCAGAAAAATTTAATACAGGGTCCTGATAACGAAAAAGTGAATAAATACAGTTCGTAAATTTAGAAAAAAAACTCAAAGACGTGGTGTACTCCGTATCCGTCTTTTGTGGGTTCTTGATACCGAAGATTCGAATGATGGCAAAAGTATGTCTGCTAGTTCGTCTGTAAACAATGCTATTGGCTAAACCGTTCGGCCGATTTTCTCCAAAATTGATATCTCTCAATCGATCTGACTGATGTCGTGTCTCCTTGAACTTGAAACCGATATTTTAATTTTTGGGGGTACTTTACGCGAATCACCTGGGATATTTAACAAATTTTCAAAAAAATGGTTCCAACATTCTTGATTAAATTTTGTTGTTGGATAGTGTGAAAGACGTTTAAGAGAATGAATGGTATACGTCTAATGTTCCTTAAAAACCCTGTTTTTTTCAAGAATTGCAAAAGTTCAAAATATTTTCGGCGTCTTCCTAGAGCAAAAATATTAAAGACAATTTTTCCCTTAAATAAATCTGTTCCTTAAAGAGTGATTAAGATTTGCCGCAAGATCATGTACAATTTTTGTGAAAATAGCGTAAATTTGTGTGTAAGAACAGGCGAAAAAGTACGTGCTGTTTTAGCACCATTAGTTCTAAATTACTTCGATCAATATATGCAGTGCACTAAGTGGCCTTGTATGATATTTCTTCATCCTAGTCTTCCGCTCCTCTTAGTTTCTCGCACTTATACTTTCATGGACTGCCCTACCACACACGCCGGGAGACCAGTCGGAAGCTTATAGATCGTCTTATACCTGCAGGGAGAATCTCTTGAAAACCAACGAGTAGGTCGTTGCCGAATCTCACGTTTCCGGAGCGGAAAACAAAGACACCTCCCGTGAGATAACACACATTATACTTACGGTATTAATGATCCGATTGGCCGACGCACCCCAACAACCAGCCAAATAATTTTCAGTATTGCCGATGCGGACATCGATTCGACACCTAAATGACATTTCCAAATCACGTGGCTTACCTGGTATCTTGATCCTAGCCATCCGTGCGGGGAGAAGAAAAAATACAACTTAACCACTAAGGTATCCCTTTGAATACATTTGTTCTTTGATACTGATTCACAGCTTGAACCCCTTACCAACGACTGTCACCGGGCACCCGTCTTTTGAAGCTACTTCACTATTCAATGAATGTCGCCACGCGTTCGCTATAAGTGACATTTGATGCTATTTGAGCACGAGTGCGTTACACACATAGAGCAAGTTGCGGGGTATCAGGTGACGTTTTTTAGTCGGTCACCCAACCAGGAGGCTGCGATGTCACAAATTCACTCAACCTTCGTGACTTTGTGGCGTCATTGCCGCAGCAACGAATAACAGACGTGAAACAGTGTGATATTAATATTTATTACAGATATCCTCCGACACCCGAATCTACTATTTACAATATCTACTGCCTATTTCTAGGAGGAACTTCACCTGGTCACCACAACCGCTTGCCAGATAAGACTTACTCCCGCGGTGTGAGGCACCCTTCTCTCTAAATCACGACGAATTCACGCCGGCTCCAGACCCTTTGCCCCCGTAGCCTACCCGACGTGCCACGCGCCGCGCACCCTCACACGACATCCCACGCAGAGCTCGAAAATCAGAAGAAAGAGTCGTGTGCAAGTGCGCTTATATACCCTCGGGGCCGGCTGACGGAACTGCGTCATCTCGCCGCTTCCGCCAGCCGCGTTTACCCGACAGCCGAACTTCGGGGTTCACAAATCTGGCCCCGTGGAAACGCAACGTCAGCAGCCCTGGGGTTTTCTGCCTTTCGCCCTATGCGAGAGCCGGGTTTCCCGTCCCGATATAGCCTCCCTTTGTTCAGGGAGGCGTCCCTTGCATGCTGCCCGCTGTCGCACCCTACTTCCTCGTGCATGAAATGCACGTAGCCAATATTTATTGTATGTGGCGACTGTATGACGCCACAACTTCACGTAGTTAACGAATTCGGCTAACGACGCCGGTTTCGCGATCGTGGCCTTTCAGCAGAACCATCCCAGCATTCTCCAGGATGTCTGAAGGAACCACGAAAACTCCGGTCAGGTTGGCAGGCATGGGGATTGAAACCGGGCCGCCCGAAGCCGCTACGTCAAGAGTCACTTCGCTCGATCAGTTGATGTTGCATTGCCTCCAATAGCCACGTCAGGGGCACTCCACAGGGTTACGAGAGAGGGTCGATTTCCCTACGCCTTGATTGAATGGTTATTTTGTTGATTTTATTGGCTATTCTCGGCGCGTCTACTAGTATAGTAATTAGTTTCGTAAGTGTATTTCATACCATATCCCGTGTGTTGGAGGTGTTACTCCCCTGATGGAACTGGAGATCTGGTGCCAAACTCAGCGTCATTATGAAGGGTTTTCTCTCCTGATATCTCCTCTAGAGGGCAACTCTTCAGCTGGAACATCCTCCAAGCTCCCGACTGGACATCCGATACGTGTAGTAGTGTAGTGTATGTCAGTGTGTGAGAGAAAAGGGTGGTACGGGAACAAGGCTAAGATCGCTTACGGTTTGTGACTTGATTGTTAAGGCACTGCTCCGGCCTTCAACTATTATTGATGGGAGAAATATCGAAAATCTATCACTCATACCAGCCAATCGCAACATTTCTCCTTTAGAGGGGATAAGGTCTGTAGAGGGTCGAAGTTACAATGAAACCGCATATAAATTGAATAATAATATTATACCTCGAGTCACGTCTTGCAAATATTTAGGAGTTCAGCTAGACAGTAAATTGACATGGGAAAATCAAGTAAATTTCGTTGTAGGGAAAGCATGGAGATCTTTGCATTTTATTATGCGGATTCTCAAAAAGAGTTCAGTGAGTGCCAAAGAACTGGCATATATGTCATTAGTGCGACCCATATTAGAATATGGCGCGATATGTTGGGACCCATACAGACTTTTGCAGCAAAGAAATCTAGAAAAGGTTCAGCGTAGAGCTTCAAAATTTGCTTTCAGGGGTACTAGGAATAAAGTATGGGAGTCACTCGAAACAAGGAGAATGAAATCGCGTCTCTATGCTATGTATAAAGCGTACACAGGCTTTCGACCGTGGAAAGAAATTCAAAGTCGATTAGGGAAACCTACATATTTCGGCAGAGCGGATCACATGCACAAAATTCAGACAAGAATTCAGAAAACGGACGTTGGGAAATATTCATTCGCGAATCGAACTATTAGAGACTGGAACGTCTTGCCTGTGACAATCTTTGATCCCTTCCCTCATGATGTCAGCAAATTTAAAAATAAATTAAATTCCTAGATGTTTATATGTGTCTTATTACCTCCTATGTAAAGTATGTTATATTATAACTATTATTATTATAACATTATTATTATTACTATTATTATTATTATTATTATTATTATTATGTGCAGTGGCGTGTAGTGCAGTGATGTGAAGTTGAGGGAAAAGAGTGTGTCAGAATCACATTAAAATGTGATTGGCAGTATGGTGAGGTGAGACGAGGCGACGTGAAGTGATGTGAAGTGATGTGAAGTGAAGTGAAGTGAAGTGAAGTGAAGTGAAGTGAAGTGAAGTGAAGTGAAGTGAAGTGGAGTGCTATGGAAGCTTGCACGGTGAAATGTTTATGTTAATTTGTAAAGTGTGTAAAATTTGTAAAATTTTGTATAGTTGTTAAGTTTTGTAATGTTTAGTTAGTGTATTCTGCCACCAAGTTCTGGAACTTATTTGCAGAATTAGTAATAAATCTATCTATCTATCTATCTATTCTATCCATCAAAGAAGTTAGTGTCAAAAATCTGTCATCATCTGACCTTGAACCCAATGACCTAAAGGCCAACTCTTCGAGAGACAATACACGTCTAGAAAGTGTATAAAACGCGCTTACATCAATTGCGTATTCGTCAATTGTATACATCAATTGACGTATACGCCGCGTGTACTCTAGCGATGATTCTATGTAGAACAGTCATTATGGCGGAATTTTAAATCTTTACGGATAAAAGATTAGCAGCATAAACCTAATATTTCTAGACTGACTCGATTAAAGAATTTTTTCTTTGTGAGGAATATAAAAT
This sequence comes from Teleogryllus occipitalis, assembly GCA_011170035.1. Classification (NCBI taxonomy): domain Eukaryota; kingdom Metazoa; phylum Arthropoda; class Insecta; order Orthoptera; family Gryllidae; genus Teleogryllus; species Teleogryllus occipitalis. Next base: position 302,330 of record BLKR01000577.1, read on the forward strand.
ATATTTTGATTTGTTAACTTATATATGTTTAAACAATAGGTTCATTGAATGATTTTCGTATATATATATATATATATATATATATATATATATATATATATATATATAGAGAGAGAGAGAGAGAGAGAGAGAGAGAGAGAGAGAGAGAAAGAAAGAAAGAGAGAGAGGGATAGAGGATAGATAGATTAATAGTGTAGATAAGTGATTCTGGACGCGGGCGTGCTAAGGTCAAAGGTCCTGTACGTGTAGTGTGTGTTTTTGTCGCGGAAAGAGGCGGGGATGTTCCCCCGCAGAATGGCTAGATCCGGCGCCGGCCTACCGTCGTCGGCTTGCGATATTTTCCCCAACCAGGTATCTCAGACCTGTCAGGCACCTCCCTAACCTTAAGCACTAAGCTTCCGGCCGGTCTCCCGGTAGGTGTGGTAGTGTAATAGAAGTTACTGTAAGGCGTGAGATAAGTACAAGCAAGAGGAAGGAAAGGTCCTTGGCCCGTTTGTTTGGTACTTACTGCTATTGTTTTCACCTGGCGTTAAACGGAGAAAATACGGAAAACCGCCGACCAGAGCAGCCGGGCGCTAGAATTTTCCTCGAGACAGCGATTGAATTCGATGTATCTACGCAGCTGGCTTTGAAAATCGCATCATCGTCCGGACGTGAACCTAAGACCTCTCAGTGAGAGGCACTGCAGTGACATCACTTGATGCACTGAGTTACTGAAGACGATCGTTGGTATAGATATTATTATCTATACCAACTACTACTACTATACCAATTACTACTTATGAAGTAAAATCAGTAGTTTTGAATCATAATCATTGTCTTCGAGGGGGGTGGGGTGAAGCCTCATAAACGCCCTACCCTCGACAACTTTGGTGCGCCACTTAAATGTGACAATATGATTTTTCATTAATGTTTCCTATTTTCATTAGTGGGAATTTATAAGTCCATTAGAATTGGTTAAATCGGACTAAATGGCATCAGGCAGTGAGTCAAGAAAGTATTCACAAAAGGTAAATTGCGAGTAGTAGTTGAATATAGAGAATTTTTTGCATGCATTTCACTTGCTCTGTTGTGCTCTACGTACTCCGTGACACAGTTTCTGAAACAAATTCCTAACGCCAGCTACCTACGACAAACACGACCGCACATTTTTGCCCTCCTCTCGGTGCTTTCCACACAGGCATTAATCTTCCGAGATTTCGCCACATAAAATAAAATAACGTTAATAACGAAGTAAAACATTTCCCTTTGAAAAAATAACAGCAAAATATTAGCAATAAATAAAATTTTTTATAATGATTGGATGGTTATAACTAAAGGAGGATTTTATTAAAATGTATTTTTTTCTTTCATTTTGGAAAAATAATTTTTAGATTGTACATTCATTTTATGTAATGGCAAAAGGAAATGGTTTTGTCACCCTTTTCGTCGATTTCGACTATTATGGTATTTTTTCCCTTTTGCGGAAATCTCCTAAAAATCTAAATACCCTCCCCCCATCACTACAATACTCAAAAAACGCATATACCACAAGAGAACTATTCGAAATCATTATCAGCGCCATCTAACTCCTTTTCTAAAATCGTACTTAAACCGCCTAATTAAATAGTACGGAGACTCCTTTTCCTAGTGCAGATCAATATTTACCCAGACAAATCCAAACCGCACATCCTAATGACCACTCACTTTGGAATGTCACACGACGTTTACTTAGAAAACAACACCACATCCCCCATCTCCAAACACCTTTCACCCTCACCTCATCCCCTACAGATAAAGCCAACATACTAGCAGACAATTTTGCATATGTCTTTATTCCAAATCCTCCCCCTAATGCAGAATTCAATCAATCAAAAGAGCATAAAGTAAATAACCCATAAATCACTGTACCTCATCCCATTAAATTTATCTCTCCATTAGAAGTAGCGTCTACCCTGGCTAAAAACACACCCAAAAAATCCGTTGGTCCAGATAAAAGCAATACATTTATCCTAAAACAATTTCCAATCAAAGCAATTATACATATTACTCACATCTTCAACTCCTCTTTCGGAATATCCTACTTCCCTACAGCCTGGAAATATGCACATGTTATACCCATTCTTAAGCCCGGCAAAGCCCCTCTTCTCCATCCAGCTACGGACCCATAAGCCTTCTTCCATCCATCAGTAAAATCTTTGAGAAATGCATTCTCTCTCGCCTAAAAGCTTACCTCAACGAAACATCAGCTATTCCTAACCATCAATTTGGTTTCCAATTGCTTGTCTCAACAAACCATCCGATCCTTAAACTTACCGAAGACATTCTCGAAGGTTTCCATCAGTTTTGCCATACAATAGCCGTCTTTCTCGACATCGAAAAATCCTTCGACTCGGTATGGCACCCAGGCCTACTTTTCAAACTTCTAAAACATGGAATCCCACAGTACCTTATACTCCTTATTAAAAGCATCCTCACGAATAGCTCCTTCTCCATACGACTAACTGATGTGATTTCTGTCCCTGCTCCTATCCTAGCAGGCGTACCTCAAGACTCTGTATTAGCTCCAACTCTCTTCAATATTTTTACTTATGACGCACCGACCACCCCTCACACCTCCCTCGCTCTCTTCGCCGATGACCAAGTAGTATACTCAACAAACCAAGTACGATATGACGCAACCATTGATATTCAAAACCACCTGGATCAAATCTCCGATCGGGTCAGCAAATGATGCATCAAATTCAACCCAACTAAATTTCAAGCCAAACTATTCTCGTGTCGCAGACCACCCTTACCTTCACCTGTAGCATACAACTCCACACCTATCCCTTGGTTACCATCCAACACGCCAGTCAAATACCTCGGAGTCCTCTTTGACCGTCATCTAACCTGGAAACCCCACATCCACCATAGACTTGCTCCAGCCACACAAAGAACTCACCAGCTTCTCCCAATACTACGTCGATCTTCTCCCCTCCAAATCCAAAACGGTACCCATCTATATAAAGCTATGATCAGACCTATGCTAACATACGCATGCCCAATTTGGGGGTCAGCAGCAAAATCTCATAGCCATAAACTCCAGACCTTTCAAAATCGTTTCCTAAGGACCATCACCAAAGAACCTTGGTTCATACCCTATGACCTACTTCATCTCGAGCTTGGCATACCCCTCATTATTACCAACATCAAGCAAAGCGCCCTTAAGTTTTACCACAAAATCCCTTCAGTCCCACAAGCCCTCCACTTCCCATTAAGGAAACAAACCCCAAATAGAGCACGTATCCGCAGGAAACACCCCAGGCAATTTTTCGACCCACCCTAAGCCCCTCACACACAACTCCTCTAAATAATCCAAACCATTAATATAACTTCCCAATTAAACTCAATTCTCTAGTTCTGTATCTAATGTATTCTAACGCATTGTAGAAGAGGCTGTACGCCCGAAAGCGAATAAATTTTAATAAAAAATTACACAAATGTAATTTTTTAAATATCTTTCACACCGTTGTTATGCACTTTTCCATCGACTTGTATATATCATTGCATTTGTAAGTGAAACTGCTTCAAATGACTTCAAATGCATGTTTTCAAAAACAAAACAGATTTCTGTGAAAAAGAGATCCAAATGTCGCATTTATGGTAACGCTTAAACGCCAATTTTCTTTAAAATGGCTTCAAACCTATTAGGAAAAAGGAAAGTTGAGAAAATTTCAAAAAAGTGTACTTTGTGTGGAGATAGATGACAGCTGGCAAGAGAATGGGGGAACACCGTAAAGCTAGTCCACACCAAGGAAATTAAAAAACTTTACTACCGGAATGTCTGTGCCATCTATAGCACCACTAGTTGTTTTAAAAGGTATTATTCAGAAATTATTAGCATCGTTTTTTTTTCATTTTCATTTCTTATCTGGAGCCATCTTCTTTCACAAAGGAAAGCTTATTTTGGGGTATTATAGTGAAACATTTAGAATAAAAATTTATACACCTTTTCTGAAAAAATTAATCTGTGCACGATATATTAGTTATTAGAAACCAATGTTCTTGCCTGAAAAAAAATTAAAACGTAGTACATTGTCAATGATACGACACTTGGTGAAAACATTTTTAATTAAAATTCAAAAAACCAACGCTTCCGCAATTATGCAGAGAAATGAGGACTGAAAGTAAAATTATAATACGTTTTAAAGTGTTCTTTAAACAACAATAAAAAGTCAAAATGACAAAATCTACCAATTAGAGGGCAATGTATTAAAATATGTTTAAATATTCTTCGGAAACGATTAACTATGGTTGTTTACTTATTGTCTTTTCTTAGTTAGAGGAGTCTGCTTTCATAGCAGAAAAAAGAGTGAAGTATTTTTCATTCTGCAAATTGGATCCAAAATATTTTCTTTCAAAAAAAATAGTAAAAAATGTTGGGTTTATTATGATTAAGTAGAAATACCATGAGCATTGACACAACTGTTTATTATTCATAATTTGCATTGCTACAAAATTACTTTTTTTGTGATTCCGTTGAAACTACCACTGCACTAATTTCTGTAGAAATGTAGTTAAAAGGTAGGAGTAACCAAAAAGCCAATACATTAATTACATGACCACAACCAAAACGCCCTTCTCTTTTACTAATCTCCGGTGTACTCATATGCTCTCTTTCGTTACATTTTCCTTTATGTTTTCGTTCTATATTTTTTAATTAAATAATGTTCTCACGTTATCTCTAAAACTGTTTTCCTTCATGAATCCATGGGGAAAATCTAAGCTCTTCAAACTCAATTAGTCGACAACAACGACCATTATTAAATGCAATCTGAGTGTGAAATCATTTACCGCCCTTAACAAAACAGGTTAGTAAGATTAACAATTTGAACAAAATTTTTCTAGCGCATTTTAGTATTTCCCCCAGTGTGACGGACATTCTAACGGCCAACTTTGTAACCTCCAGGTTAAACTGAAAGTCCCATCTTCTTAGCAATGGCCTCCCAAACCCAATACCCCAATATGTCAAGGTATCGCATTTGCACGACTCGTTCGTCATCCTGATCTGCTTTGCTCGTATTGTATTGGCTGTTGTTTTCTCCAGTGTAATCGTTGGAAAAGTTAGTCTTACTTTTTGCAGCTTCATTCTGACCGAAAGGATGGTTTTCGTTGCCAGAAGAAGGCTTTTGTAAAAATGGAATCACGTTACAAAACAAATCTATTACGAAATTTGGAGCCCATTGACCACCTACGCAGTCAATAGGGGTTTCTTCATTGGTCCCGGTCCGATATACATCAGCCGCCATAGCTGAAACAGATATGGAGATATGCAATTTCAAATGCATCCATCGTTCCACGGAAAAAATGCAAATGTAATATTGTGTAAATACAACTTAGATACTGTAATATTGTTGAAAAATACATTTGGAAAGGCTTTCATCTAATTGATTGGTTTGGTTTGTTATTTTCGTGTTTCCGGGTGCGTAAACCGTTTTGGTCCCTAATCCCGTTAGTGTAGTGCATGTTTGTTTCTCGGGAGATTGCGGTGGTCTTCCCCCTCTGGATGGCGAGATCCGGCGCCGACCTACCGTCGGCTAGTGGGGTTTCCCCCTAACCAGGACTCTCCCACCAGCGGGGCACCGCCCCAGCCGGGACAAGCTCTAAGCTCCCGACCGGTCTTTCGGAATATGTGGCAGTGAAGTGCATGTTAGTGTCTGTCTGTGTAAAGGAAAACGATAGAACAAGGAAGAGGAAGGACAGATCGCGAACGGCCCGTGACCCGTTTGGTAGGGTACTGCTCTGGCATTCGCCTGGTGTGGATCAGAAAAACCACGGAAAACTACCAACCAAAGCAGCCTGCCGCTAAAATTCTCTTCCAGACAGCGACTGAATTCGAACTAGCTGAAAAGCTAGTGTCGAAAATTTTGCCGCCGTCAGGACTCGAACCTAGGACCTCCCGGTCAGAAGCGCTGCAGTGGCATCAGTTGATGCTGCACTGGGAGTAATGAGTGAGTATTTATTGTTTAAGGACGTTTCTACTACTGATGTAATTTGTCTTTAAGTGTAGTTATGCTGCATGCTGGGAGGTGGTGGTGAACTTAATACGTTAGATAGTGCTATCGGCTCCGATCTAGACCTCGACTTCGAGAATTTCTCTGACTAGGTACCTCCCTCTAGAGGTATGCAGACCATCCGAACCGGAGCGAACTCTCACCGAGAGCGGTAGCTCAGTGCATCAACTAATGTCACTGCAGCGCCTCTCAGCAGGAGATCCTACGTTCGAGTCCTGACGACGGGAGGATTTTCGACACTAGCTTTTTAACTGGGTGGAATTCAGTCGCTGTCTGGAGGAGAATTCTAGCGGCCGGTTGCTCTGATCGCTAGGTTTCCGTGGTTTCTCCGATCAACACGAGGCGAATGCTGGAGCAGTACCCTACCAAACGGACCACTGACCACCCGCGATCTTTCCTTCCACTTCCTTGTCCTATCCTCTTCACCTACACACCCTTACACTAACATGAACCACATTAATACTTATTACGGAAAACCGGTCGGGAGCTTAGAGCTTGTCCCGGCACGGGCAAGGCATTTTTATTATTATTATTATTATTATTATTATTATTATTATTATTATTATTATTATTATTGTTGTTGTTGTTGTTGTTGTTTTAATGTTCAAATGTTTATCGTTAAAATGTTGGGATGGGATTCTGGTACTTAATAAAAACCTGCGCAAATAGTCTCATCCGTCAAATACAATCTTTACTGATTTTTTTTAAACAAATAAATAAAATCACACTAGGTGCTAGATAACATCAGCGAGCTTTCTGACATTTGATCTAACCTCACAGAAAGTATTCAGCTGCATCCTCCTCGATACTCAATTGCGCAAGATTTACTGCAGTAGCTAGACGATTGTATTACCCTTGGAAAGGGTTCATTGGCGTACTTTCTACGCCGCGTGAGTACCAGTGTGAGTATTCATTTTCTTTTATAATCACAGTATGTTAATAAAATCCATTGATGGAATTATACTAATTTATTTTGTTTTATATTGTGAACAGTACAGATACGAATAATGTATCAGAAAAGCAGATATATGAATTATTACATAAGGAATCATTACAACAAGAAATTATTCGATGTTGCAAAAATTCTGAGGAAGACGTTGCAGATTCCAAAAGTGAACATGAAACTTGTTCTTAGCTGGATTATGCTAGTGATTATTGAAGCAGCTATTTAGAAAGTAGAGATGTTTTCATTGGCAAAGACTAAGTTACAAAGTGGAATAAAACTCTGAATGCCAGCAAATTTAGAAAAACTCCAAGTCGTGATGATCAAGAATTACCACCAACAAAATTAAGAAATCATTGTCATATTTGTGAAAGAGCAAAAAACGCGCATTACTACACTTATTATTACACTTACTTCTAATTGGTGCAACAAATTTGCATGCAACAATCATTTCTATAATCATCAAATGCAAAAATTCTTCTGAGGACTAATATGCTAAATTTATAATAATAATAATAATAATAATAATAATAATAATAATAATAATAATAATAATAATAATATTATATCCAAATATTATTCAGGCCTTGCAGAGTTCATTTATGTAACAAAATAAACCTGTTGTACCAAGTACGCCGCGCGGGTAATTGTGAGACAAAACAGTGTAAGAGTAACTAAGGGTCAACAAAGACCTTTGCCTCGGGAGATAAAAGTATGAAAAAGTGCCAGCGATTTATAATTCTATCACAGTTTACTCCGAAAAACAGCTTACATCTCGCGTGAAATTCATTTATAAGTATCTTCACATAATTGAATTGGCGCGTTTGCCAGGCTTCCTACTCATCCAATCCCTTAACTGCGTGACAATAACATACTCGCGAACGGGACCAAAGGAGTCCTACTGACTAGATGGGAGAATTCGGTGACTCCTAGCATCTATTAAATAGGAAGTCTTTTATAAATGGAAATCCAATTTCATAAATTTTATTCATTGTCGTGAACAAGATGTAACATATCTTCATTGGATATCTGTGAATCTTCCAACTCCAATTTTCCTCTAAAAGATTACAAGATAAAAATAGGTATAATACATTAAATATGATTTTATCATAAGAACATTTAATACACAAGTCTTCATCTCCAAAGAAAGGTATAGCTTTCTAGATAGTCTTAGATTGGAAATCGGCAGTTTTATTATAAATATTTATTTTGTTTGTATTTGGAATGGGAATTTGTACGGGAATTGTGTCGCACTGCAGATAGAAAACAATAATTGACGACAATCAATGAGGCTTCAATGTACCCTTAACCTGCAAGTACGAAAACAATACGATAAAATATTCCTGACATATTTGTGTTATGTTAAGTAAAGATCAACCATGAAATTCATGCCACATGAATATTGCAATTTGTTTGTTATTTCTATGCTAATTGTGAATTAGTATAGAATTCGTGTTTAGTGGTGGCGGCGAAAATGTAAACTATGAACACATTTTTGTCGTAGTCGACAAAGAAAGAAGAATGACAAGACCCATCAATTGAAACCCCGTCATGGAATGCCGGTGCAAGCGCAGTAGCAAATTCACCACAGAAGTCGGGTTACGTCTTTCAAATTCATGACCTGCAAAATCCTTCTAGTATCTCCACTGTATCACTCACCTCTTGCAAAGTGGTCTACGCCGCACGAAGACAGTGCCAGAAATACGGAGATATTTCCAAGTAAAGATTTAACCATCTTGCTGGAAGAAAATCCGCCATTAAATTTCTTATCCCTAGATGCCGTGTGCCGTATCTGTTGAAACTAGTATTTCTTACGTGATTGAAAGCAGAAGTTTCATTAGGAAAAATTATTATCTCATTAGGAAAAATTATCTTTTACTAGTTCAATTGTGAAGAATCAGTAGAATAAAGTAATAACCTTTTCATATATCTTGAAAGTCAACCGAAAAGTAAACGTTCTTCGCCAAATGTTTATTCACCATATCGTTACGAAATAATTGGGTCTCTTTGTAGTAACTTTATTTTAGGATTATCAGTATGTCTTCATATCGTCTGTATTAAAAGGAAAAGTATTGTGTGATTGATTTATTGCCACAATAAACAATCTTCTCTTTCTTTGAGAGAACAATTGGTCTCCAGTTTATTACCTCGGGTAAGAGTCGGGGTAATCAGTCCATTACAACAAGAAGTTTCCCAATCGTCTGTATTTATAATAACATTACGAAATGTCGGCACAAACCATAGAACAACACAAATCAATAAAATGATATTTCTGAATTTCAGGACTTAGTTTAACGGGCTTAATCCAAAAGCTTCAGTGCCACAACGTGATTTTACTTCAGATTTTCCGCCCAAAGAGATAATTTACAAACAACGGCGGAGGTTCCATGGGATAATCGGGGAAAGAAAAATGTCCACAGTGCCTCTTGAGCTGATGCTACTTCTAGAGAATGGCAGTGATATTTCCCCACTGGATGGCGAGATCCAGCGCCGACCTATCGTCGGCTAGTGGGGTTTCCCCTTAACTAGAACTCTCCCACCAGCAGGTCACCGCCCTAGCCGGGACAAGCTCTAAGCTCCCGACCGGTCTCCCGGAATATGTGGTAGTGTAGTGCATGTCAGTGTAAGTGTGTGTGAAAGGGGAGAGGGTAGGACAAGGAAGAGGAAGGACAGATCGCGCGCGGTCCGTGACCCATTTGTTAGGGTACTGCTTCGGCATTTGCCTGGTGTTGATCGGAGAAACCACAGAAAACTATCGATCAGAGCAGTCGGCCGCTAGAATTCTCCTCCAGACAGCGACTGAATTCGACCTAGCTGGAAAGCTAGTGTGGAAAATCCTGCCACCGTCAGGACTCGAAACTAGGACCTCCCGGTCAGAGGCGCTGCAGTGACTTCAGTTGATGTGCTCTCGTATATATATATATATATATATATATATATATATATATATATATATATATATATATATATATTGTAATGCCCCTTTTAGCTTGCTAGTTTTTATAAAATTTCTCGTAACCTGCAGCCGTAGATAAGGTGGTGATCCTATACAGGAATCCAAGCGAGGTGACTGGATTGTGCGTGCTAGGGTATTACAGTAAATAACGACGCATACTCTCGATTGGTAAAAATGAACAATATTTTGTTCATTCGTTTATTACTGCTTTCGGGCTTTTTTCTTCTTTCATCATATGCGATAACCATTCACCATCTTTACCCTCACACTGGTACACAGTAATCCTATGACATGGACATATAAAGAAACAAAACACAACAAAAAAACTCATCCACACATAAAAATAACAAAACAACATGAAACCTCACTCACACATCGAATGCGCATTCCCTGATTTTCTTTTGACCATTTCTTAATTAAATCTTATTAAACAAAACTTGGTCTTCAACAAATTCTTTTCAGCTACGGAATGCGTCTTCAGATGAAGTGTCTGCAAAGAAAATCACACACACACTCACACACACATGTCACTTCCCTGTTTTGCTGCTCAGCTCTCGTGACAATGACGGCCGGTGGCCGCCATCTGGTGCCTTCCGATGCGCGGTCGCCGTCCACTCCTGCTCGCGGTCGCCTTCGGAAACTAGTTATCGCGAACCGCTATTGTCCGCATAAATGATATTATTTAGCAGCTAGTCCGTCACCATTTGATAAAATTGCATATATGCGTTGCGTACTGTTCGGCAAATCAAAACAAAACAAAAACGAACTTATTTTCGCGTTTCATCAAACACGTCGTTTTTCGAAATTACTATTGTTTACATCCATTTGCTTTCAAAATTGAACGTCCAATTGTTCCGATCCCAGCATCTATTCTTCTGTATCTTATAATGAAATGTCCGAAGCATTGAATTTTTTTACAATAACTGACAAAATCTAGTTGCCCGTAATAACAAAAATTTTTACTTAAAAAAATATTTACTCCCGAATTTTGTTCTTTTTGCTAACACTTCAGAATTCCAATAAATATTACAACTTTACTCCCTATTTGAAATACCGTACTTTCGAAAGAAATTTGACTACGCACCAATTTCGTGCACACGAACCATTCATCCCGGTATCCACGACACATCTCTCCTCACATCGAAATTTTTTCAGCAACTTCCATTGTTACAAAAAGCTTCTGGAACAAAATAGTTGCCACTCGCTTGCTTTTAATCTGTAGTTAATTCCAATGACTTTCTTCTCTTCGTAACATGGCTCATTTGTTTATACCTCTAGCTCATTGCAAACTTCCAAATATCATATTCTAATTTTGCTTCCGAACATGCGACAAAGTTGACACTAATTTTGTCGTCTTCTCCGTGTTTTAATCTATTGTTTCCCAATGTTTCAGCCAAATCGGTTTGTGCGTTTTGTTACATTTCTTAAAAAACCATGTTTACAATATTTCTTTACTAGCTCAACAATGACCATATTCTGCTCGTTACATTAAAAATTCCAATTCTATTTCAATTTATATTTTCCGAATGCGTTGACCGAATTTGATGCCGTTTGTTTTATTTAATTTCATAATTTCCGTTCTACCGGACAATTATGTTCAATTTTCACAAATTTCGCGCGCTATAATTCTTTATTTTATTTTTTACTTGTAAAGTGTTTTCTGTCGGCACTGTTGTAATCGATACACAAATTTATTCCTTTTCACATTTTGTAAAGTTGCATCTGGGGGTTTTGTCTCGAAATGATAGATCATTACAATACATAATGGTTATTTAGCAATTGGAATGCAACACTCACTTGTTGTCAGCCAATAATGTGTAAACCGGATTGTTAACAAGCTTAGATACCGTTTTAGACATTGTTCAGTGTCATTTAATTGTGTGTCACAATGTCAGTGCGGTCTGTGATATTGGATTGGAGAAATTAATTGGGATTTAGTTGTTTCGTGTAGTTTCTTAGAAGTATTTTTTTCAATTCTCTTTTTCAATTCTACTTTAATTTGTAATGTGTGAACAAACATTTGGCCTAATTACATACATTTCCGTGAACTAGTACTTGAGAGGAGTAAAGTCCATTGACCGTACCAATAATCAACAAAGTACACTAAATTTTTGATCTGATAAATATACAATTATAGATATATACAATGATAAATACATAGAATACATTTCTCAAATGAAACATACACAGTGGATATGAAAGGTCTAAAGTATGATGTCGTCAGGTGGATGATCAAGTCGTCAGGTGGAGACATTATTATCTAGTAAGTTGATGGCTAGAATATTTGGAAGTTATGTAGTCTTCATAGGTATTTTGCACTGGTCTTGTTGATTTCTTCTTTTATTGTTGGGATCTGTACGTTTTTGTTTAATGTTGCGTTCGTTACGTACCAGGAGCATTTACAAATTTCTTTATAGCTATTGACTTGACAAAGTTGTATGCCCTATGTCCATGTCCACAATGGTTTTAATATTGCTTTGTACATAATTACTTTGTTGGCAATTTTTTAAGTTGATTTTCCTCCCAGTATCTAGTTTAACCTTCTAAGTTTTAGGTCTAATTCTCTTCTCTTATACGTGCTATATTTTTTCCAGGTGAGTCATCTGTCCAGAGTAATTTGAAGATACTTTGTTGAGTCATTTTTGAGGAATAGATTGCGATCCTAGTCCCCCAAAGTCAAAATTTTCATAAATAATACCACGTGTGCTTTGGAAATAATCGATAAATCCCCGGCTGGCAAAGCGAGGAGGGAATTTATCTGATAATTTCCAGAGCACCAGTGGGATTATTACAATGGTAATATTACTCGTTCTCAAATGAAATTGGATTTTGGGAAGCTAGTTTATTATTACTCGTTACGCAAATTAATCTATGTTTACATATTTAATGTTTTAAATTACTACGCTGATATCTGCATTTCTTTTTTGACTTGAGCAAGTCCGTCCGCAATGTTAAAATCAAGGAGGATGAACTCTGCATCTAAGAATTAATACAATACAATCATGAACAAAAAGAAAATGCACGTAACGAAATCACGAAACTTATGGGTTTATTTAATGAATTACTTATTAAATATGCCTCTAGGATGGTTCATGGGCAGCGTACTGGCTTCCCGTGCTGTGGTCCAGGTTTCGATTCCCAGTCGAGGCAAAAATATAGTTGTAGCTTTCCTTTAAAATCATCCCAGTTTCTATACCTGTGTGACGAAGAAAGCTCAAGCAGGCGGATCTTACTAGTTATGATGAAGATAATACGTCATGTTCGTCTCATGTCGCTCTTACCCCCAAGCATGAGAATTTAGCTAGGGCCAGGGAATGGGGGACACCGGTAGCTGGCCGGCGAAATCGGACTACCGACCCAATAACGTGAAATACAAACTTAATATATTCACAATTATTGAATACAACGCTAGGAAGCTCACCATTCGTTTCTCTGGAAGTTTTCGAAGTACTTTTCTTTACGACTTCCTTGCATCTCTTGCGCCTTTAAGTTTTAAGCCTGTGAGCGATTTAAACATTCGACAGTGTTCTTTAAAATATCTTTCTTGTATCCGTTTTGCAGATACATTCCATATTGTTTTCAATGTGTATTCCTTGTACTCTTGTCCATTTGATTTTCTCATGTTGACTGCCCAATCCTTCAAAATTTTCGCAATGTCTTGTGTTGTATCTTCGTCTAATACGGAGCTTCAGTCCTCACAAAATTTTTTAAATTGCCTCCAAACGTATTTTCTATTTTTCTCTCTGTGGAGTAGCATGTTGAATAATTTCATTTATTTCTTGTTCGGATGCATCACCAAATCTTTTAGCCATTTCATTCTCTGACTAAGATCATGGAAAAGCGGTGATGGTGTAACGGTTAGCGTATCGAACTGTTATATCCAAGTTCGCGGGTCCAAACCCGATGGAAGCCGTGGATTTTTTAATGCGAAAAAGTCCTTCGTGCGTCTTCCATCGGAGGAGAAGTAAATCCGGCTCTCCCGTGTAGTAGACTTACTGCATGTAAAAGATCCTCAAGCCTAAATTAAGATTCTGAGCAAAATTCAAATTGCCTGTTTCATCACCCAAGAAATACCTTCTTTCTCCCCTAGTTGGTGAAAGGAGCGTAGAGAAATTTGCGTGGTCAGACGAATGAGCAGGCTTCATGGCCTGATTCTCGTCACGTAAAATAATGCACATTCTATTTAATTCATAGATACATGGTTGTAGGCAAATGTGGGAATGATCTAGAAACAGAAATAAGTATACTTCGAGTAGTAAAAGAATTTAAATATCTTGGTGTGACTCTTAGTTCAGATGGATCTGATGATAATGACTTTATAAAAAACATAAGCAAAAAAAGGGCAATTACTGGTAGAAGAACAGGGCTCATGGCCTGAGTCTCGCCACGTAAAATAAGGCATCAATTCAATTCAATAGCATTTAGATGTAAATAAACACATGAACCGATACATACTGCCACTTAAGATAGAGCCAATCACTGAGCACTGAAGAGGAGGTGATACGAAAAATCTATAAAGAGTTGATAATTCTTCTACAATCACAGCTCTGATTTAGCAAAATCGTATGTATTCTAAATAACTATTGATCGCAATTTCTATAACTAGGAGTGGATTTTATTAAAATGTATTTTTTTCTTTCACATTGGAAAAAATAATATTTAGATTGTACATTCATTTTATGTAATGGCAAAAGGAAATGGTTTTGTCATTACACTTTTCGTCGATGTCGACTATTATGGTGTTTTTTCCCTTTTGCGGATATCTCCTAAAAATCTAAATACCCTCCCCCCATCACTACAATACTCATAAAACGCATATACCACAAAAGAACTATTCGAAATCATTAACATCGCCATCTAACTCGTTTTCTAAAATCCTACTTAAACCGCCTAATTAAATAGTACGGAGACTCCTTTTCCTAGTGCAGATCAATATTTTCTCAAACAAATCCAAACCGCACATCCTAATGACCACTCACTTTGGAATGTCACACGACGTTTACTTAGAAAACAACACCAGATCATCTCTCTCCAAACACCTTTCACCCTCACCTCATCCCCTACAGATAAAGCAAACATACTAGCAGACAATTTTGCATATGTCTTTATTCCAAATCCTCCCCCAAATGCAGAATTCAATCAATCAAAAGAGCATAAAGTAACCAAACCCACAAATCACTGTACCTCATCCCATTAAATTTACCTTTCCATTAGAAGTAGCGTCTACCCTGGCTAAAAACACACACAAAAAATCCGTTGGTCCAGATAAAAGCAATACATTTATCCTAAAACAATTTCCAATCAAAGCCATTATACATATTACTCAATCTTCAACACATCTTTCGGAATATCCTACTTCCCTACAGCCTGGAAATATGCACATGTTATACCCATTCTTAAGCCCGGCAAAGCCCATCTTCTCCATGCAGCTACAGACCCATAAGCCTTCTCCCATCCATCAATAAAATCTTTGAGAAATGCATTCTCTCTCGCCTTAAAGCTTACCTCAACGAAACATCAGCAATTCCTAACCATCAATTTGGTTTCCAATTGCTTGCCTCAACAAAAATCCGATCCTTAAACTTACCGAAGACATTCTCGAAGGTTTCCATCAGTTTTGCCATACATAGCCGTCTTTCTCGACATCGAAAAAGCCTTCGACTCGGTATGGCACCCAGGCCTACTTTTCAAACGTCTAAAACTTGGAATTCTACAGTACCTTATACTCCTTATTAAAAGCATCCTCACGAATAGATCCTTCTCCATACGACTAACTGATGTGATTTCTCTCCCTGCTCCTATCCTAGCAGGCGTACCTCAAGACTTTGTATTAGCTCCAACTCTCTTCAATATTTTTACTTATGACGCACCGACCACCCCTCACACCTCCCTCGCTCTCTTCGCCGATGACCAAGTCGTATACTCAACAAACCAAGTACGATATGACGCAACCATTGATATTCAAAACCATCTGGACCAAATCACCGATCTGGTCAGCAAATGGTGCATCAAATTCAACCCAAATAAATTTCAAGCCAAACTATTCTCGTGTCGCAGACCACCCTTACCTTCACCTGTAGCATACAAGTCCACACCTATCCCTTGGTTACCATCCAACACGCCAGTCAAATACCTCGGAGTCCTCTTGACCGTCACCTAACCTGGAAACCCCACATCCTTGCTCCAGCCACACAAAGAACTCACCAGCTTTTCCCAATACTACGTCGATCTTCTCCCCTCCAAATCCAAATCCATCTATACAAAGCTATGATCAGACCTATGCTAACATACGCATGCCCAATTTGGGGGTCAGCAGCAAACTCTCATAGCCATAAACTCCAGACCTTTCAAAATCGTTTCCTAAGGACCATCACCAAAGAACCTTGGTTCATACCATATGACCTACTTCATCTCGAGATCGGCATACCCCTCATTATTACCAAAATCAAGCAAAGCGCCCTTAAGTTTTACCACAAAATCCCTTCAGTCCCACAAGCCCTCCACTTCCCATTAGGGAAACAAACCCCAAATAGAGCACGTATCCGCAGGAAACACCCCAGGCAATTTTTCGACCCACCTTAAGCCCCTCACACACAACTACTCTAAATAATCCAAACCATTTATATAACTTCCCAATTAAACTCAATTCTCTAGTTCTGTATCTAATGTATTCTAACGCATTGTAGAAGAGGCTGTACGCCCGAAAGCAAATAAATTGTAATAAAAAATTACACAAATGTAATTTTTTAAATATCTTTCACACCGTTGTTATGCACTTTTCCATCGACTTGTATCTATTATTGCATTTGTAAGTGAAACTGCTTCAAATGACTTCAAATGCATGTTTTCAAAAACAAAACGGATTTCTGTGAAAAAGAGATCCAAATGTCGCATTTATGGTAACGCTTAAACGCCAATTTTCTTTAAAATGGCTTCAAACTTATTAGGAAAAAGGAAAATTGAGAAAATTACAAAAAAGTGTACTTTGTGTGGTGATAGATGACAGCTGGAAAGAGAATGGGGGACCACCGTAAAGCTAGTCCACACCAAGGAAATTAAAAAACTTTACTACCGGAAAGTCTGTGCCATCTATAGCATCACTAGTTGTTTTAAAAGGTATTATTCAGAAATTGTTAGCATCTTTTTTTTTTTCATTTTCATTTCTTATCTGGAGCCATTTTCTTTCACAAAGGAAAGCTTATTTTGGGGTATTATAGTGAAACAATCAGAATAAAAATTAATTCAGCTTTTCTAAAAAATTAATCTGTGCTCAATATATTAGTTATTAGAAATCAATGTTCTTGCCTGAATACAATTTAAAACGTACATCGTAAATGATACGACACTTGGTGAAAACATTTTTAATTAAAATTCAAAAAACCAACGCTTTCGCAAATATGCAGAGAAATGAGGACTGAAAGTAAAATTATAATACGTTTTAAAGTGTTTTTTAAACAACAATAAAAAGTCAAAATTATAAAATCTACCAATTAGAGGGCAATGTATCAAAATATATTTAAATTTTCTTCGGAAACGATTCACTATGGTTATTTACTTATTGTCTTTTCTTAGTTAGAGGAGTCTGCTTTCATAGCAGAAAAAAAGAGTGAAGTATTTTTCGTTTTGCAAATTGGATCCAAAATATTTTCTTTCAAAAAAATAGTAAAAAATGCTGGGTTTATTATGATTAAGTAGAAATACCATGAGCATTGACACAACTGTTTATTATTCATCATTTGCATTGCTACAAAATTATTTTTTGTTTTGTGATTCTGTTGAAACTACTACTGCACTAATTTCTGTAGAAATGTAGTTAAAAGGTAGGAGTAACCAAAAAGCCAATACATTAATTACATGACCACAACCAAAACGCCCTTCTCTACTGTACTAATCTCCGGTGTACTCATATGCTCTCTTCCGTTACATTCTCCTTTATGTTTTCGTTCTATATTTTTTATTTAAATAATGTTCTCACGTTATCTCTAAAACTGTTTTCCTTCATGAATCCATGGGGAAAATCTAAGCTCTTCAAACTCAATTAGTCGACAACAACGACCATTATTAAATGCAATCTGAGTGTGAAATCATTTACCGCCCTTAACAAAACAGGTTAGGAAGATTAACAATTTGATCAAAATTTTTCTAGCGCATTTTAGTATTTCCCCCAGTGTGACGGACATTCTAACGGCCAACTATGTAACCTCCAGGTTAAACTGAAAGTCCCATCTTCTTAGCAATGGCCTCCCAAACCCAATACCCCAATATGTCAAGGTATCGCATTTGCACGACTCGTTCGTCATGCTGATCTGCTTTGCTCGCATTGTATTGGCTGTTG
The DNA here is from genome assembly GCA_011170035.1 of Teleogryllus occipitalis. Lineage (NCBI taxonomy): Eukaryota > Metazoa > Arthropoda > Insecta > Orthoptera > Gryllidae > Teleogryllus > Teleogryllus occipitalis. The sequence goes on from BLKR01000577.1 coordinate 320,599, forward strand.
TTTTCTCCAGTGCAATCGTTGGAAAAGTTAGTCTTACTTTTTGCAGCTTCATTCTGACCGAAAGGATGGTTTCTTTGCCAGAAGAAGGCTTTTGTAAAAATGGAATCACGTTACAAAACAAATCTATTACGAACTTTGGAGCCCATTGACCACCTACGCAGTCAATAGGGGTTTCTTCATTGCTTCCGGTCCGATATCCATCAGCCGCCATAGCTGAAACAGATATGGAAATATGCAATTTCAAATGCATCCATCGTTCCACGGAAAAAAAATGCAAATGTAATATTGTGAAAATACAACTTAAATACTGGAATATTGTTGAAAAATACATTTGGAAAGGCTTTCATCTAATTGATTGGTTTGGTTTGTTATTTTCGTGTTTCCGGGTGCGTAAACCGTTTTGGTCACTAATCCCGTTAGTGTAGTGCATGTTTGTTTCTCGGGAGATTGCGGTGGTCTTCCCCCTCTGGATGGCGAGATCCGGCGCCGACCTACCGTCGGCTAGTGGGGTTTCCCCCTAACCAGGACTCTCCCACCAGCGGGGCACCGCCCCAGCCGGGACAAGCTCTAAGCTCCCGACCGGTCTTTCGGAATATGCGGCAGTGAAGTGCATGTTAGTGTCTGTCTGTGTAAAGGAAAACGATAGAACAAGGAAGAGGAAGGACAGATCGCGAACGGCCCGTGACCCGTTTGGTAGGGTACTGCTCCGGCATTCGCCTGGTGTGGATCAGAGAAACCACGGAAAACTACAAATCCAAGCAGCCGGCCGCTAAAATTCTCTTCCAGACAGCGACTGAATTCGATCTAGCTGAAAAGCTAGTGTCGAAAATCTTGCCGCCGTCAGGACTCGAACCTAGGACCTCCCGGTCAGAAGCGCTGCAGTGGCATCAGTTGATGCTGCACTGGGAGTAATGAGTGAGTATTTATTGTTTAAGGACGTTTCTACTATTGATGTAATTTGTCTTATCGGCTCCGATCTAGACCTCGACTTCGAGAATTTCTCTAACTAGGTACCTCCCTCTAGAGGTATGCAGACCATCCGAACCGGAGCGAACTCTCACCGGGAGCGGTAGCTCAGTGCATCAACTGATGTCACAGCGCCTCTCACCGGGAGATCCTACGTTCGAGTCCTGACGGCGGGAGGATTTTCGACACTAGCTTTTCAACTGGGTGGAATTCAGTCGCTGTCTGGAGGAAAATTCTAGCGGCCGGTTGCTCTGATCGCTAGTTTTCCGTGGTTTCTCCGAACAACACGAGGCGAATGCTGGAGAAGTACCCTACCAAACGGACCACGGACCGCGCGTGATCTTTCCTTCTACTTCCTTCTCCTATCCTCTCCCCTTACACACCCTTACACTAACATGAACCACACTACCACTTATTACGGGAGACCGTTCGGGAGCTTAGAACTTGTCCCGTCTGGGGCGGCGCATTATTATTATTATTATTATTATTATTATTATTATTATTATTATTATTATTATTATTATTATTATTAGTATTATTGTTTTTGTTGTTGTTGTTTTTTAATGTTCAAATGTTTATCGTTAAAATGTAGAGATGGGATTCTGGTACTTACAATAACCTGCGCAAATAGTCTCATCCGTCAAATACAGTCTTTACTGATTTTTTTTTTGAACAAATACATCAAATCACTCTAGGTGTCAGATAACATCAGCGAGCCTTCTTATATTTGACCTAACCTCACAGAAAGTATTCAGCTGCATCCTCCTCGATACTCAGTTGCGTAAGATTTACTGCAGTAGCTAGACGATTGTATTACCCTTGGAAAGGGTTCATTGGCGTACTTTGTACGCCGCGTGAGTACCAGTGTGAGTATTCATTTTCTTTTATAATCACAGTATGTTAATAAAATCCATTGATGGAATTATACAAATTTATTTTGTTTTATATTGAACAGTACAGAGACGAATAATTTATCAGGAAAGCAGATATATGAATTATTACATAAGGAATCATCACAACAAGAAATTTGCGATTTTGTAAGTGATTCTGAAGAAGACGTTGCAGATTCCAAAAGTTAACATAAAACTTGTTCTTATCTGGATTATGCTAGTGATTATTGAAGCAGCTATTTAGAAAGTAGAGATGTTTTCATTGGCAAAGACTAAGTTACAAAGTGGAATAAAACTCTGAATGCCAGCAAATTTCGAAAAATTCCAAGTCGTGATGATCAAGAATAACCAGCAACAAAATTATGAAATCATTGTCATATTTGTGAAAGAGCAAAAAACGCACATTACTACATTTATTATTACACTTACTTCTAACTGGTGCAACAGATTTGCATGTGACAATCATTTTTATAATCATCAAATGCAAAAAAATTTCTGGGGACTAATATGCTAAATTTATAATAATAATAATAATAATAATAATAATAATAATAATAATAATAATAATAAAATAATACCCAAATATTATTCAGGCCTTGCAGAGTTCATTTATGTAACAAAATAAACCTGTTGTACCAAGTACGCCGCGCGGGTAATTGTGAGACAAAACAGTGTAAGAGTAACTAAGGGTCAACAAAGACCTTTGCCTCAGGAGATAAAAGTAAGGAAAAGTGCCAGCGATTTATTATTCTATCACAGTTTACTCCGTAAAACGGCTTACATCTCGCGGGAAATTCATTTATAAGTATCTTCACTTAATTGAATTGGCACGTTTGCCACGCTTCCTACATATACAATCCCTTATTTGCGTTACAATATTCGCGAACGGTACCAAAGGAGCCGTACTGACTAGATGAAAGAATTCGGTCACTCCTTGCGTCTATTAAATAGGAAGTCTTTTAAAAATGGAAATCCAATTTCATCAATTTTGTTCATTGTCCTGAACAAGATGTAACATATCTTCATTGGATATCTGTGAATCTTCCAACTCTAATTTTTCTGTAAAGGATTACAAGGTACAAATAGGTACAATACACGAAATATGATATTATTATAAAAACATTTAATACACAAGTCTTCATCTCCAAAGAAAGGTATAGCTTTCTAGATAGTCTTAGATTGGAAATCCGCAATTATATTATAAATTTTAATTTTGTTTGTATTTGGAATGGGAATTTGTACGGAAATTGTGTCGCACTGCAGATAGAAAACTATTTTTTGCGACAATCAATGAGGCTTCAATGTACCCTTAACCTCCAAGTACGAAAAAAATACGATAAAATATTCCTGACACATTTGTGTTATGTTAAGTGATGTTAACTATGAACACATTTTTGTCGAAGACGACAAAGAAAGAAGAATGACGAGACCCATCAATTGAAACCCCGTCATGGAATGCCGGAGCAAGCGCAGTAGCAAATTCACCACAGAAGTCGGGTTACGTCTTTCAAATTCATGACCTGCAAAATCCTTCTAGTATCTCCACTGTATCACTCACCTCTTGCAAAGTGCTCTACGCCGCATGAAGACAGTACCAGAAATACGGAGATATTTCCAAGTAAAGATTTAACCATCTTGCTGGAAGAAAATCCACCATTAAATTTCTTATCTCTAGATGCCGTGTGCCGTATCTGTTGAAACTAGTATTTCTTACGTGATTGAAAGCAGTAATTTCATTAGGAAAAATTATTGATCTTTTACTAGTTCAATTGTGAAGAATCAGTAAAATAAAGTAATAAACTTTTCATATATCTTGAAAGTCAACCGAAAAGTAAACGTTTTCGCCAAATATTTATTCACCATATCGTTACGAAATAATTGGGTATCTTTGAAGTAACTTTATTTTAAGATTATCAGTATGTCTTCATACCATCTGTATTAAAAGGAAAAGTATTGTATGATTGATTAATTGGCACATTAAAGAATCTTCTTTCTTTGAGAGAACAATTGATCTCCAGTTTATTACCTCGGGTAAGAGTGGGGGTAATCAGTCCATTACAACAAGAAGTTTCCCAATCATCTGTATTTATAACATTAAGAAATGTCGGCACAAACCATAGAACAGCAATAATCAATAGAATGATATTTCTGAAGCTCAGGACTTAGTTGAACGGGCTTAATCCAAAAGCTTCAATGCCACAACGTTATTTTCCCCCCAAAGAGATAATTTACAATCAACGGCGGAGGTTCCATGTGACCATCCGGGAAAGAAAAATGTCCACAGTGCCACTTGAGCTGATGTTACTTCTCGAAGATAGCAGTGATATTTCCCCACTGGATGGCGAGATCCAGCGCCGACCTCTCGTCGGCTAGTGGGGTTTCCCCTTAACTCGGACTCTCCCACCAGCGGGGCACCGCCCCAGCCGGGACAAGCTCTAAGCTCCCGACCGGTCTCCCGGAATACGTGGTAGTGTAGTGCATGTTAGTGTAAGTGTGTGTGTGTAAGGGGAGAGAATAGGACAAGGAAGAGGAAGGACAGATCGCGCGCGCGGTCCGTGATCCGTTTGGTAGGTTATTGCTCCGGCATTCGCCTGGTGTTGATTGGAGAAACCACAGAAAACTACCGTTCAGAGCAGTCGGCCGCTAGAATTCTTCTTCAGGCAGCGACTGAATTCGACCTAGCTGGAAAGCTAGTGTCGAAAATCCTGCCGCCGTCAGGACTCGAACCTAGGACCTCCCGGTCAGAGGCGCTGCAGTGACATCAGTTGATGTGCTATCATATACATACACACACACACACACACACACACACACACACACACACACACATATATATATATATATATATATATATATATATATATATATATATATATATATATATATATATATATAGTGACGTTCGTGGCCTGGCCACAAACTCACACGGCGCCCACGCATTTTACACGATGGAAGGAGTGAATAATAACATCGCAAGAGCAGCACGGAAGAAAAAAGGCGCGACCTGGCGGTTGCGGCCAGAAGCGGCGGCGGGGTAATTTCAACGGAGGGCAGCGCGGCATAGGGGCTCTATGACGTCAGGGCCACATTTAAACGGCGGAGCGGCGAAAAGCTGCCTTCTTCTCGATTTGGACAGCGACGAGTGAGGTACTAGTTCTTCTTGGTTCAGACGGCGACGCGCGAGGTACTCTTCTTGTCGATCCAGACGGCGACGCGCGATGTACTCTTCTTCTAGAGCTAGGCGGCGACGAGCGAGGTATTCTTCTGTAGTAAAGACGCGGAGTCGTAGACATTATCACGAGTAATAGTGGAGGAGAACGTTGCAATATTGAGGCGGCGAAAAGCAGCAAGTTAATATTGTAACGAGGCCGCATAAAGTAAAGTAAACGGGATTGTGAACAATATCATAGTCAACGCGCTGGTGGGAGCGACACGTGCTGTAACACACGCAAGGGACGGAGCAGTACGCGTGCATGTGTCCTGGATCTGGTGGCGAGAGCTTAGAAGACTGGTGCGAAAATCTGGTAACGGACTGCAGAGACGGCTTCGAGGACATCGGGAAACGCGAGTGGCGGCGCGGCTGGCAGGTGTACAGCTACTTCGACACGACGTCGGTGCGTAACCCGGGGGCTTTGGGCGGCGGCAAAGGTAATTTGTAACTGAGTAAACCAGAGTGGGAGACCGGATTTTGGAAGGAGTGAAATGAAGAACCAGACCATTAAAACTTTGTAAAATCACCTGAAATTTGTGTCACGACAGCATAAATTTACCTTGTATAGCGGTAATACTTGCAATAGAATTCAATCCAGAAACTGTGTAAATTTTATTAGAGTTCCTCATTTTATTGTATAAAATTTGCTAAAGAGGAAAATATTTAATGTAAAGTTGCAATAAGATATGGAATAGCGCTTCATTGTAATTAATCCCAGGAGTATGGGCAAATTTAGTTTCAATTAAGTTCATAACTTAGCAAAACCGTGCACGGGTGATAGGAGAATCAGACTCGATATAGCGAGCACATTGTTAAGTAAATTTTTTGTGTTGTGTTGTAAATTTGATTTAATTCTGAACTTGAATGTTAAGTGTGAACAATTTCTCATGCCATATTACAGAATATACTGTCATTTTATCTAATTTTGTGTCTGGGTGTGTAACTTTCTCATACCCCAAAAGATCCTGCCCCCCGAGATATTCAAGCTCGAAAGAGCATTCTATCAGGGCGTTTCCACGAGTGGAGGCGTTACAATATATATATATATATATATATATATATATATATATATATATATATAATGGTTATTTAGCAATTGGAATGCAACACTCGCTTGTTGTCAGCCAATAATGTGTAAACCGGATTGTTAACAAGCTTAGATACCGTTTTAGACATTGTTCAGTGTCATTTATTTGTGTGTCACCATGTCAGTGCGGTCTGTGATATTAGATTGGAGAAATTAATTGGGATATATTTGTTTCGTGTAGTTTCTTGGAACTATTTTGTTCAATTCTCTTTTTAAATTCTATTTTAATTTGTAATTTGTTTGTGAACAAACATTTGGCAAAATTACATACATTTCCGCGAACTAGTACTTGAGAGGAGTAAAGTCCATTGACCGTACCAATAATCAACAAGCTACAGTAAATTTTTGATCTGATAAGTATACAATTGTAGATACATACAATGATAAATACATAGAATACATTTCTAAAATGAAACATACACAGTGGATATGTAAGGTCTAAAGTATGATGTCGTCAGGTGGATAATCAAGTCGTCAGGTGACAGAAAAAGAACTTTTTCTTGCATTTAAGGACCCCACTGGAGTATTCTCGAGAAGTTCGAGAAAGTCTGAGAAAGGCAACGTTTTGTGAGAATCGTACTCAGTTGTTTTAATTTTTTAAACAGAAATTGAAATTGATTGACCAATGCCATTATTCGAGAAAATGAAAATCGACTAAGCAATCGACCTCTAAAAATCGACCGAGTTATTAATTTGAGGGCAGAAACGTACAATATAATAAATTTTCTATTACTTTGCAATTTATGCATATTATACAAAAAATTGTAAACTCGTAAACATTAATACTGAAAAATGCCCACACATAAACTGCTTATAAAGTTATTGGGCGTTTCGATGCAACCCGTTCCGATGTTTTAAATATGGTCGCCAGGAAAAGGTTACGTTAATATTATTAAAATTAATGCTTCAACCGTTATCTAAATAAAATCAATATCCCGCTAGCTGGGTCGATGGGTTTCGTTAGAAATAATCGCTATTACCTACTAATAGCCGATTATTCGATCTGCCATCTGTACAGAGGGCGAGGAATCTGAAAACAAATATATATACAATATTTTCTCTCTACTTTAATATCTTGCAAAGATCTTAGCGTCCGGCTTGCTGGGTCAATGGGTGACGATATATTATAATCCTTATTACCTTTATAATGGATTATAGGATCCGCAGACTATACAGCGCTGCCGGGAATCTGAAATAGAATGATTCTAATTCCTAGTTCATTACTGTTGGGATTGTCTAAATGAAAGATCACTTTCTTTTCTAAAGAACAAAATTTAACAAAGTTTATTGTTACCTTTTAGCAAACAATATAGTGAATTTAATAAATGATTTTGATGTTAGGCCTTTGATCAAGATATCTTTGAATTTTACAGTTTTATACCGCGGTTAACTTATCTATTCTTCGTTGATGTCCCTCGTAGACTTCTCAGTCGAAATATCTTGCGAGCTTGCCGTAGTCCAAAGTCCCAAGAAATCCTCTTCTGCTCCTATCCAAGATGGTGTCAAACTATCAAAATTATCAGTCCTGATTACGTCCTATGACATAGTCCCGAAATCTATAACTCGATTACCACTCCCGACAAAGTCCCAATTTATGCATCAATATTACTTCCACATGCAATATCTACAATATCATTTACTGTCCTTAAACTATCACGATCTGAAAAACCCGACTCTGACTATCTGCACTACACTCGCTCCCTCTCACGAACCTACGATCAGTTCAGACGCGCGATGCCGGTCAGAATGAATCTTCCTGCATGATTCACCCCTCGAAGACATATCTTCTTTTTTTTCATAACATTTGACCGTCCTTCTCTCACCCAGCCAATCCATACGTTCGTTACATTTTGGCGTAGCTGACCTTTCGATCGTCTAAACTTCTTCGCCCAATCCCAAATTTTCTACTTTCGGCATGCAGCCACCTCCTAATGCATTTACAAAAAACAAAAACTACATTGTTTATTCCCGGTCGTTGCTAAGCCTTTTCTCTCGTGATATATTCTAATGCATGTTCCGCCATATAGTCTACAAATAAATGTTTGTTTATTTTCATGTGACATATCGGTATGTCACAATATATATATATATATATATATATTGTCTAGCTACTTATTAGCTGGAATTGGCCAAATGAAAATCGTTTGTTCTATTTCAAAAGAAACTTATGGTTTATTCTCAATGCCAGGCAAAAATATGACTTGACTTGAAAAATTTGTAACAAATAAAGAATATTCTTTTGATCATGAGCTCTTTCGAACCTTATCGTGCAGTACCTGTCGTCCCGCGCACTTGAACGAAGGCGCCACCATTTTGCTCTTCTTCTCGGTGACGAGAATTCCAAACTCCAAGTACCAGACTCTTCTCTCCTGCTCTTACAAAAATGTTGTCGAGTCACTGATCCTCACCGCCTCAAATACTTGTAGTTCTAATTTAATTTACTTCGCTAAAGTTCCCAGTTCTTTTTGATTAAGCGACGAGAATGTTAAAGTTCAGCAAATTATTATTTACTCAGAATTATTCCAAGTCCTGTTGCGTACAAATTCATTCAAATTCAAATTTCCACACATCCCAAAAATATTCAGTCCCAACTTGTTGTAGATCTTATAAATTCTATCAGTCTGAAAGTATTAGCTCACACACGAAAATTAGAAGTTACACATTTTTACACAGCAAATTATTCGAAGTTCTTCACGTTATTTCATCCCCAGAAAATTCTAATTTCCGTTCATCGTACTCAAGAATTGCTCAAAGTCCGAAAACTATTCACTTTCAAGAAAAAATTGTAAGTTGCAATCTCACAAAATTAAACATCCGCGAGCGACCCGCACAGCACCACGACATATGTCAGAATGTGAAAATAATATTTCTGTTTAGCCCTTCAAGACTCGGCCTATTTCTTTCTACTGTTTTTCACCAGAAATATTCGACGCACTTCCGTCATGAATAGACTGTCACTGTTCTCCTGGCCCATCCCTAAATTGATTACATAATCAACTAGCTATGCCCTAGACTGTCATTGCTTTCTCAACCAATCCCTAAATTGTTTACTTGATCAGCTGACCGTCCACTCAGGTCCAATGCCAGAATGAAGTTTATAGGGCGCCATATTTCTATTTGTTTATCCTTGTATATTTACCCCATTTACGACAAATATTAGTAAATAAATGTGTGACATGTTGGTATGTCACAGTACCCTTGTACAAATGCAAAATAACACTCTGTTTCTTGCATTACGCCATTCATGAAGTTTTGACTTTTGACAAACTTAAAGCCGAACATGTGATATGAGCGTCACAATTACGATGCTTCTGAATTATTTCTTATGCTGACAGATCTATTTCTTTTTTCAGTCTTTTCTTCATTAAGCTGTCATGTAAAGGCAAAATGGAACATTAATGTCTTCATGTTATGGGCGAGATGATAAATCACTTTCACATGGCCCGTGTCATCATATTACAATTTTGTTTCCACTCCATCTCCTTGAGGAATAATCTCATTTTCTGGGCTCTGTGCCAGTTGATTTTTATCTTTGAAAATGCATATTCGATTTGAGATCAATTATCTTAGTTTACAACTTCATTAGCATGAGGAAACAATATGTAATGTTAACAAATGAAGAATTAAACTCCTTTGGGGACGAGTAATGTAAATTAGATAGTGTATTTCTGTAGAAAGATGCCACTTAATAATAATTCCAAAAACTGAAGTGTTTTTTAATTTATTCAAAATAACGATTAGGTTATCTATTGTACATACGGATATAATGTGAATATGTTCCCATAGAAACGTACCACGATAATACCACATACAGAAAAACAATAAAATATAAAGGTGGGTTCTGATATGTAACAACGTTTAATATCGAAACGTAACGCAACGCGACTCCAACGCGTGACGATACACCCTAACCGCAACATCGTAACATCGAACCATTTCATCGAAGAGTTCGATCGAATTCTGACGGTACAATGTTACAATGTTGCTGTTACAGCACTCTGCTCAAGGAAATGCGATGGCATTGAGTTTCGATACATTGTTACATTACTGAATATCATGAACCTTCACAAATAAATGTCAGAGTCATGTAAGACAAGACTGACGCCTGTCGCGTCGTCTCGACTGAAAGAGGTGATTCAGTGCATCAACTGATGTCACTGCAGTGTCTCTCCTCGGGAGGTCCTAGGTTCGAGTTCAGACGAAGGCAGGATTTTCGACACTTAATTTCTCAGGGATGCGGAATACAGTCGCGGTTTGGAGGGGAATGCTAGTGGCCGGCTACTTTGATCGGTAGTTGTTCATGGTTTCTCCGGTCATCATCCAGCGAATGCCGGAGCAGTACCCTTCCAAACGGGCCACGGACCGCACGCGGTCTTTCCTTCCTCTTTCTTGACCTATTTTCACCTTTTACTTTCACACACACTAACATGCACTAAACTACTACACATACTGGGAGATCGGTCGGATGCTTAGAGGTTTCCCAGCTGGGGCGGTGCACGGATGATGGGAGATACCTGGTTGAGGAAAAATCCCGTTAGCCGACACTAGATACGCGCCGGATCTCCCCATTGAGCGGGCGGAAATTACCACCACTTCCCGAAGAATAAACTATACTACACTTACGGGACTTTAGCAGTTGACGCGCTCGGCATCACAATAAATCAAACAATTAATCAATCATTCCTCTTCCCCAATCAGACGCTGGACGCGCGCGTCAAACAGCGCACGTGTCGTCACGCAAAGGTCGCCGTCTCTTACGCAACGACGGCGCAGAGCACCTCGACGCTCAATTATTGACGCGCGGCACAACGCCCTCTGGGAGCCTGGAAAGTCGATTAGAGAGGTTGAACCTCGTTCGAGAGCGCGGGTCGGTAATGATTTCCACGTTGCCATGCGACGGGGAGACGCAACTCAACTGTTAGCGCTTGCGATTGAAATAGTCCGTGATGGAATTGGCAGTTCGCAGTCCTCAGAGCTTCATATTCATGGGATTAATAAATATCAAAAAGTGTCGTGAGTCACAAATAAAAGAATATTTACTTGGAAAGATGGTATTAATGCATTCGTAATTGTTGTAATAAACCATGCAGAATTAAACGGTCTGTATCGATGGTGAATCTCCCAGAACTCCCATAGTGGAAAGGTACTCCAGCACACCGATTTTTACTCGTTCTGCTCAACACCAGTTGCGTCAGGGACCACGTAATCACAGCAGGGGTACTTAGTTTGAAAAGCCAAACCAGTCGCAGACCACCATGTTGCATAGGACGTAAGAATCGCTGAGAAAAACATTTTTAAATTGCCATAAAAAACAATTTCTACCGGAAACTAACACGATGACGGAGTAATTGAGATACAAGATGTAATATTTTTAAAAAATGCTTCATATATTTCTTTCAATGACTTGTAACGAAAGAATTTTGGTAATTATCTGCATCTAAAATTCTCGCTAATATTGCGGCCCAAATTGGCGCCAGAAGTCCATTGGATGAAGTCAGATACAATGCGTACCCCCTCCGCTGAGACCCCACAATCACAGTTCGTGACGTAAGCTTTAAAAAACAAACAATTTTTAAATGAAGGATCGCATTTCGTTTCTCTTTATTGAACTCCGTTTATTTTGTTGAGATAAATCTATTAAATTCTATTGTATTACATTGTTCTCGATGCTTGTCTTTTAAACTCTTGAGAGAAATAAAAGAGGAAGAAACACGTTCGAAAACGTTGGTCAATAATGATTTCCATTCCACCAGTGGAGGTATATCGGCGTGTACAATCAATCGGTAAATGCAAATCGACGTTGCCATTCAACCGGTGGAAACAAATCTATATTGCCATTCCAATGGTGGAAGTCAAACCACGTTGCCATTCGACTGGTGGAGGCTAATCGGCGTTGCTATTTGTTCGGTAGAGGGAAATAGGTATTGCCATTCCATCGGTGGAGGTATATCGACGTTGTCATTCGACCGGTGGAGGCAAATCAGTGTTGCCATTCGACCGGTGGAAGTAAATCAACGTCATTCGATCGGTAAGGGCAAATAAATATTGCCATTCGACCGGTGGAGGCAAATCAACGTTGTCATTCGACTGGTGGACGTAAATCGGCGTTGCCATTCGACCAGTAGAGATGTAAGTTGACATTGCTATTCGACCGGTGGAGGAAAATCGACGTTGTCATTCGACCGGCGGAGACAAATCTGCGTTGCCATTAGATCGGTAGAGGCAAATAAATATTGCCATTCGGTCGGTGAAGGCAAATCGACGTTGTCATTTGACCCGCGTAGGCAAATCAATGTTGCAATTCGAGAGGTGGAGGCAAATCGACGTTGCGATTCACCGGTGGTCGTAAATCTACAATTCGTGCCTACTATTAATGTGAGCATTCGTCCTCCATTAGGAAGGACAATCCTTTTGTAAGTACTGTCCTCCCTCGAAAAGTGACCTCCTAACTTACCTCCTTTTCGATATTTTAAAACTAATGTGATAATCTAAAGTTAATGTGTCAATATGTTAAACAAGTGAGAAATGATGATTGAATGTTGATACTCTAGCTACAGCAGTTACCGAAAACCCAATATGAAAGATATATCTTACTCTGAAACTTCCAGTATATTGGTAGAAAATGATATATTCTCAAGAAACATTCATGCCATGGAAAAAATACTCATTTATTAAATTAATTGAAATGATTGCAATAAAAATTAGCGTATTTTTCTTTGAATTAATAAAATATTTCGTTTACTTACGTTGCACGTTTTTCTTATTTTTTTTGTCGGGCTATTCACGGTTCGTAGTACTTAGATTTAAATAAATATCACATTGACAAATATATCCAATTGACATACAAATGACATACACACAAACAATGCGTTTATCAGGTAAAAACGTATCTTATTATTTGAGCCTAGAAAATTTTGGAATATATTTTCCTAACGTAAATCTGTCAAGACGAATCAACGATATATTAACGTTTCATATCCGTTAGTGCCAAAAAGCGTTGACGTTTCAGTACATATTTGTGCATATTTTACCCGAAAGTACATATATTTACATATTTTAACGAAAAAACATATTTTTAAATATTACTGCATTTTTTATTTAATTATTCATTTTTGCGGTATGTTTTTGATAAGGTATCTCCCAGACAAACCTTTCACCATTGTCAAACATTTTTCTGTGGCCTCCTCTAAAATGCTGCTACTGCATTGTCTTGAAATAAGCGAGTCCATAAGTACTGACATAATTGCAAATAGAAGGTCAAGACAATGACACAATTCATAGCTTCTGTTGTGTTAATTTTCAGCGCGAATAACGCAGAGAGCAGATAGCAATTTTGGTTTGTGAAAATGATACGTTTATCAGGTGATTTTGCACAGCCACCTCGCATCTTGTAGGGGTCTCCCTTGACCTTGATACCCTTCACCAGAAACTACACGCATCAGCTCAAGAGAAATTGTAGACATTTTTCTTTCCCGGATTGTCCCATGGAACTTCCGCCGTTGTTTGTAAATTATCTCTTTGGGGAGGGGGAGAATCTGAAGAAAAATCACGTTGAGGCACTGAAGCTTTTGGATTAAACCTGTTAAACTAAGTTCTGAGCTTCAGATACATCATTTTATTGATTATTGCTGTTCTATGGTTTGTGCCGACATTTCTTAATGTTATAAATAGATATGATTGGGAAACATCTTGTTGTATTGGACTGATTACCTCTACTCTTCCCCGAGGTAATAAACTGAAGATCAATTGTTCTCTCAAAGAAAGAAGATTGTTTAATGTGCCAATAAATCAATCATACAATACTTTTCCTTTTAATACAGATGGTATGAAGACATACTGATAATCTTAAAATAAAGTTACTTCAAAGATACCCAATTATTTCGTGAAGATATGGTGAATAAACATTTGGCGAAGAAACTTTACTTTTCGGTTGACTTTCAATATATATGAAAAGGTTATTTTACTGGTTCTTCACAATTGAACTAGTAAAAGATCAATAATTTTTCCTAATGATATGATATCAATAATTTTTCAACAGATATGGCACACGGCATCTACGGATAAGAAATTTAATGGTGGATTTTCTTCCAGCAAGATGGTTAAATCTTTACTTGGAAATATCTCCGTATTCTTGGTACTGTCTTCATGCGGCGTAGACCACTGTGCAAGAGGTGAGTGATACAGTGGAGATATTACGGATTTTGCAGGTCATGAATTTGAAAGACGTAACCCGACTTCTGTGGTGAATTTGCTACTGCGCTTGCTCCGGCATTCCATGACGGGGTTTCAACTGATGGGTCTCGTCATTCTTCTTTCTTTGTTGTCTACGACAAAAATGTGTTCATAGTTTACATTTTCGCCGCCACCACTAAACAAGAATTCTATACTAATTCACAAATAGCATAGAAATAACAAACAAATTGCAATATGCATGTGGCATGAATTTCATGGTTGATCTTTACTTGACATAACACAAATGTGTCAGGAATATTTTATCGTATTGTTTTCGTACTTGGAGGTTAAGGGTACATTGAAGCCTCATCGATTGTCGACAATTATTGTTTTCTATCTGCAGTGCAACACAATTCCCGTACAAATTCCCATTCCAAATACAAACAAAATAAATATTTATAATCAAACTGCTGATTTCCAATCTAAGACTATCTATAAAGCTATACCTTTCTTTGGAGATGAAGACTTGTGTATTAAATATTCTTATGATAAAATCATATTTCATGTATTATACCTATTTTTATCTTGTAATCCTTTAGAGGAAAATTGGAGTTGGAAGATTCACAGATATCCAATGAAGATATGTTACATCTTGTTCACGACAATGAAAAAAAATTATGAAATTGGATTTCCATTTATAAAAGACTTCCTATTTAATAGACGCTAGGAGTCACCGAATTCTCCCATCTAGTCAGTACGGCTCCTTTGGTCCCGTTCGCGAGTATGTTATTGTCACGCAGTTAAGGGATTGGCTGAGTAGGAAGCGTGGCAAACGCGCCAATTCAATTAAGTGAAGATACTTATAAATGAATTTCACGCGAGATGTAAGCTGTTTTTCGGAGTAAACTGTGATAGAATTATAAATCGCTGGCACTTTTTCTTACTTTTATCTCCCGAGGCAAAGGTCTTTGTTGACCCTTAGTTACTCTTACACTGTTTTGTCTCACAATTACCCGCGCGGCGTACTTGGTACAACAGGTTTATTTTGTTACATAAATGAACTCTGCAAGGCCTGAATAATATTTGGGTATAATTTTATTATTATTATTATTATTATTATTATTATTATTATTATTATTATTATTATTATTATTATTATTATTATTATTATAAATTTAGCATATTAGTCCTCAGAACAATTTTTGCATTTGATGATTATAAAAATGATTGTTGCATGCAAATCTGTTGCACCAATTAGAAGTAAGTGTAATAATAAGTGTAGTAATGTGCGTTTTTTGCTCTTTCACAAATATGACAATGATTTCATAATTTTGTTGCTGGTTATTCTTGATCATCACGACTTGGAGTTTTTCCAAATTTGCTGGCATTCAGAGTTTTATTCCACTTTGTAACTTAGACTTTGCCAATGAAAACATCTCTACTTTCTAAATAGCTGCTTTAATAATCACTAGCATAATCGAGCTAAGAACAAGTTTCATGTTCACTTTTGGAATCTGCAACGTCTTCCTCAGAATCACTTACAACATCGCAAATTTCTTGTTGTGATGATTCCTTATGTAATAATTCATATATCTGCTTTTCTGATAAATTATTCGTCTCTGTACTGTTCAATATAAAACTAAATAAATTAGTATAATTATATCAATAGATTTTATTAACATACTGTGATTATAAAAAGAAAATGAATACTCACACTGGTACTCACGCGGCGTAGAAAGTACGCCAATGAACCCTTTCCAAGGGTAATACAATCGTCTAGCTACTGCAGTAAATCTTACGCAACTGAGTATCGAGAAGGATGCAGCTGAATACTTTCTGTGAGGTTAGGTCAAATGTCAGAAGGCTCGCTGATGTTATCTGACACCTAGAGTGATTGGATTTATTTGTAAATAAAAACAGTAAATACTGTATTTGACGTATGAGGGAGAATACTATTTGCGCACGTTTTTATGAGTATCAGAATCCCATCCCAACATATTAACGATAAATATTTTAACATTAAAACAAAACAATAATAATAATAATAATAATAATAATAATAATAATAATAATAATAATAATAATAATAATAAAATTAGAAGGGTTGACAATATTCCTGTTGATCACGTTTTATTATTGTAGAAAGATCGTTCTTTTTAATTAATTGGACCAACTAGGATCAATCCACGATGATACCAGGAAGTAAGACGTATAATTCATATAAAGTTATATGGACGGGCAGAGAACAATCGACTGTCGACAGATGGCAGAAAATAAAACGTGTCTACCCTTATGAACAAGCATTCAGCTACGGCAAATATTTGGATCGTCAATTAGATGAAAGCCTTTCCAAATGTATTTTTCAACAAGATTACATTATATAACTTGTATTTACACAATATTACATTCGCTTATTTTTTTTTCGGTGTAACAATGGATGCATTTGAAATTGCATATCTCCTTATCTGTTTCAGCTATGGCGGCTGATGGATTGCGGACCGGAACCAATCAAGAAACTCCTATTGACTGCGTAGGTGGTCAATGGGCTCCAAAGTTCGTAATAGATTTGTTTTGTAACGTGATTCCATTTTTACAAAAGCCTTCTTCTGGCAACGAAAACCATCAGAATGAAGCTGCAAAAAGTAAGACCAACTTTTCCAACGATTACACTGGAGAAAACAACAGCCAATACAATGCGAGCAAAGCAGATCAGGATGACGAACGAGTAGTGCAAATGCGATTAGCTGAGACATTGCTATATTGGCTTCTTTACTTCCTAACTAGGGGAGAATCTCATTATTACGACAAGTAACCTGGAGGTTACAAAGTTGGCCGTTAGAATGTCCGTCACAGTGGGGGAAATACTAGAATGCGCTAGAAAATTTTTGTTCAAATTGTTAATCTTCCTAACCTGTTTTGTTAAGGGCGGTAAATGATTTCACACTCAGATTGCATTTATTAATGGTCATTGTTGTCTCCTAATTGAATTTGAAGAGCTTAGATTTTCCCCATGGAATCATGAAGGAAAACAGTTTTAGAGAGAACGTAAGAACAAAATTTTATTAAAAAATGTAGAACGAAAACATAAAGGAGAATGTAACGGAAGGGAGCATACGAGTACACCGGAGATTGTTAAAGTAAAGAAGGGCGTTTTGGTTGGGGTCATCTAATTAATGTATTAGCATTTTGGTTCGTCCTACTTTTTAACTCATGACAATGAAGGACCTTATTGCTTTCAAATTTTTACAGAAATTTGTACAGTAGTAGTTTGAAGAGAACCACAAAAAATAGTAGCAATGCAAATTATAAATAATAAACAGTTTTGACAATGCACATGGTATTTGTACTTAATCATAATAAACCCAACAATTTTTACTATTTGTTTTGAAAGAAAATATTTTGGATCCAATTTGCAAAACGAGAAATACTTCACTCAATTTCCTGCTATGAAAGTAGACTCCCCTAACTAAGAAAATACAAGAAGTAAACAGCCATTGTGAATCGTGCATTTTATGTACCGTTTCCGAAGAAAATTTAAATATATTTTGATACATTGCCCTCTAATTGGTAGATTTTATAATTTTGACTTTTTATTGTTGTTTAAAGAACAATTTAAAACTTATTATAATTTTACTTTCCGTCCTCATTTCTCTGCATATTTGCGGAAGCGTTGTTTTTTGTATTTGAATTAAAAATGTTTTCACCAAGTGTCGTATGATTGACAATGTACGTTTTAAATTGTATTCAGGCAAGAACATTGCATTCTAATAACTGGTATAATGAGCACAGATTAATTTTTTCAGAAAAGCTGTATTAATTTTTATTCTGATTGTTTCACTATAATACTCCAAAATAAGCTTTCCTTTGTGAAAGAAGATGGCTCCAGATAAATGAAAATGAGAAAAAAACGATGCTAACAATTTCTGAATAATACCTTTTAAAAACAACTAGTGGTGCTATAGATGGCACAGACTTTCCGGTAGTAAATTTTTTTAATTTCCTTGGTGTGGACTAGCTTTACGGTGTTCCCCCATTCTCTTGCCAGCTGCCATCTATCACTACACAAAGTACACTTTTTTGAAATTTTCTTAACTTTCCTTTTTCCTAATAAGTTTGAAGCCATTATAAAAAAAATTGGCGTTTAAGAGTTAACATAAATGCGACATTTGGATCTCCTTTTCACAGAAATCTGTTTTGTTTTTGAAAAAATGCATTTGAAGTCATTTGAAGCAGTTTCACTTACAAATGCAATGATGTATACAAGTCGATGGAAAAGTGCATAACAACGGTGTGAAAGATATTTAAAAAATTATATTTGTGTAATTTTTTATTAAAATTTATTTGCTTTCGGGCGTACAGCCTCTTTTACAATGCGTTAGAATACATTAGATACAGAACTAGAGAATTGAGTTTAATTTAGAAGTTATATTATTGGTTTGGATTATTTAGAGGAGTTGTGTGTGAGGGGCTTAGGGTGGGTCGAAAAATTGTCTGGGGAGTTTCCTGCGGATACGTGCTCTATTTGGCGTTTGTTTCCCTAATTGGAAGTTAAGGGCTTGTGGGACTAAAGGGATTTTGTGGGAAAACTTAAGGGCGCTTTGCTTGATGTTGGTAATAATGAGGGGTATGCCGAGCTCGAGATGAAGTAGGTCATAGGGTATGAACCAAGGTTCTTTGGTGATGGTCCTTAAGAAACGATTTTGAAAGGTCTGGAGTTTATGGCTATGAGATTTTGCTGCTGACCCCCAAATTGGGCATGCGTATGTTAGCATAGGTCTGATCATAGCTTTGTATGGATGGGTACCGGTTTGGATTTGGAGGGGAGAAGATCGACGTAGTATTGGGAGAAGCTGGTGAGTTCTTTGTGTGGCTCGAGCAAGTCTATGGTAGATGTGGGGTTTCCAGGTTAGGTGACGGTCAAAGAGGACTCCGAGGTATTTGACTGGCGTGTTGGATGGTAACCAAGGGATAGGTGTGGACTTGTATGCTACAGGTGAAGGTAAGGGTGGTCTGCGACACGAGAATAGTTTTGCTTGAAATTTAGTTGGGTTGAATTCGATGCGCCATTTGCTGGCCCAATCGGCGATTTGATCCAGGTGGTTTCCATATGATCCAGGTGATATTCATATCAATGGTTGCGTCACCTAGTATTTGGTTTGTTGAGTATACGACTTGGTCATCGACGAAGAGAGTGAGGGAGGTGTGAGGGGTGGTCAGTGCGTCATAAGTAAAAATATTGGAGAGAGTTGAAGCTAATACAAAGCCTTGAGGTACGCCTACTAGGATAGGAGCAGGGACAGAAATCACATCGGTTAGTCGTATGGCGAAGGACCTATTCGTGAGGTAGCTTTTAATACCGAGTATAAGGTACTGTGGGATTCCAAGTTTTAGAAGTTTGAATAGTAAGCCGGGGTGCCATACCGAGTCGAAGGCTTTTTCGATGTCGAGAAAGACGGCTATTGTATGGCAAAACTGATGGAAACCTTCGAGAATGTCTTCGGTAAGTTTAAGAATCGGATGTTTTGTTGAGACAAGTGATTGGAAGCCAAACTGATGGTTAGGAATAGCTGACGTTTCGTTGAGGTAAGTTTCTAGGCGAGAGATAATGCATTTTGCAAAGATTTTACTGATGGATGGAAGAAGGCTTATGGGTCCGTAGCTGGATGGAAAAGAGGGGTCTTTGCTGGGCTTAAGAATGGGTATAACATGTGCATATTTCCAGGCTTTAGAGAAGTAGGATATTCCGAAAGAGGAGTTGAAGATGTGAGTAATATGTATAATAGCTTTGATTGGAAATTGTTTTAGGATAAATGTATTGCTTTTATCTGGACCAACGGATTTTTTGGGTGTGTTTTTAGCCAGGGTAGACGCTACTTCTAATGGAGAGATAAATTTAATGGGATGAGGTACAGTGATTTGTGGGTTATTTACTTTATGCTCTTTTGATTGATTGAATTCTGCATTTGGGGGAGAATGTAGAATAAAGACATATGCAAAATAGTCTACTAGGGTGTTGGCTTTATCTGTAGGGGATGAGGTGAGGGTGAAAGGTGTTTGGAGAGAGGGGATGTGGTTGTGTTTTCTAAGTAAACGTGTGACGATCCAAAGTGTGTGGTCATTAGGATGCCCGGTTTGGATTTGTTTATGGAAATATTGAGTTTGGACTAGGAAAGGAGTCTCCGTACTATTTTAATTAGGCGGTTTAAGTACGATTTTAGAAAAGGAGTTTGATGACGATAATGATTTTGAATGGTTCTCTTGTGTTATATGAGTTTTAGGAGTATTGTAGGGATGGGGGGAGGGTATTTAGATTTTTAGGTGAAGGTGTGGTTAAATCAAGATTATCGAGAATAGTATGGGTTAGTACAGATATGGCCTTGTCTATTTCATTTTGAGTGGGTAAGGTTTCTATTGGGGGAAGCAATTGAGTTAGAAGGAATCGAAAGTAGTGCCAGTTGATTTTGTTTAGGTTGAAGGGGAAGAGAGTTTTAATTGAAGATGCTGAAAGTCCTAGTCTGAAGATGATTGGGCGATGATCGGAGGGTAGCGCAATGTGGGTTTCTACTGCTATGGGAGTTGGGAGGTATAACGATAACCTGAGATCTATTATATCAGGTAGCTTGTTGGACAAGGATGGGTAGCAAGTAGGAGAGTAGGGGGCGTGAATTTGCAAACCTAGATTATTAATGTCGTTGAGAAGTCTAATGCCTTAAGGAGTAATGAGGTTGCAACTCCAAGCTGTATGCTTGGCGTTTAAGTCGCCTACTATGAGCGTTGGTTGATTTCCTTGGAAGAACACATTAATTGAGATGGGTAGGTAAGGCACATTTGGTGGTTTGTAAATGGGGTGATATTGAGCAGCGCACCGGAAGATGATTGGACAGCGATTCGTACATTTTCGAAGGGAGAGTTTGGTATGGAAAGAATTTGGTAATGCGATATATTTTACTTAATAAATATGGCAACACCACCACTGGCTCGTTTGCGTGGTCTATCTGCACGGTATATGATGGGATGTAGGGGTGTAGATTCGGTTTGGTGGGATTAGATGCGTTTCTTGAATGCAGGCTACAGAAATCTGGTTGGTGTGGATAAATTGACTGAGGAGAAGATCGTTTGATCGTTATCCACTGGCGTTCCAAGAAGAAATACTGAAAGGTGTTTTTTGATGCATGTTTAAGGTGGGGTTTGTGGAGGTGAAATGGATTGTATTGGTGTTGATGATAGTAGTAGGTGGTGTTGATGATAGTAAGAATAAGTTTTTTTGAGGATGGGTGTGAGCGATTTTTTGACTATTTGGGAAATTATTTGGATCATCTGGGGACAGCTGGGAACAAATTATTGGGTGGGATGATAGTGAGTTGTAATGAATGGTACAGGTGGATGCTGATGGATTACATTGGCATAGGATCTAGTTTGTTGCCTTGGGATTTCAAAGTTGTGGTTATGGTGGTGAGAATTTGAATTCTGGAGGAGCTACGGGTCATTGTGCTGAGGAGTCGTTTGCTAGTTGAGAGGACTTTGGTGTAGGTATGGGGAAAAGGTGTGAAAAGGAGGGTGTTGCGAGGAGTGTGGGTGCATTTTAAAAGGGATACCTTTCCTGTGAAGCAGATTCTGGTATTTGGTACATTCACGACTACTGGCTGGATGTGGTTTTGTAGTTTGCGCACTGCAGGTTACCTTCAGTACAGTCTTTTGTGGCGTGGGGTTTGGAGCAGCGACCACACTTCGCAGGAAGTCCGAAGTTTTTCTTGGTATGTCCAAAGTCTTGACATCTTCGACACTGAACTGGTCCGGGGAGGCGTCTTCTTTCTGCTACAGAGATGATGGCTTGAAATAGTTCAGTCTGGTTATAAATATTAAGGGCATTGTTGTTCTTTTCCAGGGTGACTGCACACAATGGCCATGGTTTTTTGTCATAGCCAGAGAGTCTGATAACTTTTAGAAAGTGAAGCTTCCTTTTGATGATTTCGTCTTCGATTTCTTTTTCGCTGTAGTCTACTGGAACATTTCATAACACTACAGACTTCGTTTGTTTGCCTGGATCTTGGTACGTGTGATAGATCCAGTTGTTTGCTTGTAGATTTTGTCTCAACATCCTGTAATCTTCTATGCTATTTACAATTACTTGGGTGTATTTTGATTGGTTACGGGTTTGGAACCGGTTGTGCTTTAGAATCTGATGGATGGTTTTGAGAAGGTTGAGATGATCTTGAACGTCATGTATGAATATGGGAGGAATTTTGATTGTGGTTGGGTTTGAAGTGACAGGATATGTTGGTGAATCTTCAGTGCTTAGGGGCCCGAAGCGATTTTGTATAGGGACGTTATACATTGTGGGAGGAAATGAGGTAGGATTTCGTGCGGGTAAAGGTTTATTTAGGCGGGGACGTTTGTTGGGTTGCTGCCCTTGCGTACTTATCGATTCTGGATTGTTGGCTTGATATTCATTGGAGTAGAGATGTTCCATAGGTTCGACGTCCGGCTGCTGATAGATCTCTTGCAGTAGGTGCGTGGGAGGATTGTCGTGATACTGGTAAAGATCTCTGAGCGCACTTGAAACTGCTTCTGTGACTGACTGTGCTAAAAAGTCTGGAGATTCTGCCATGACGCAGTTTATACTCCAACGATGGAGTTCGCACTTAGTATAACGCTTTAGTTCAGCTGAGAATACGACACTTTTGCTAAAAAGACTGACACAAACACTCGTATATTTGCCGCAATGCGCCAGTAGCGGCCGTGAGCCGCGCCCGGCGACCGGTTGCCGTTCGTCCGCTGGGGCGTGGCACTGATAACACGGCGGCTTGCAATAACGGCGAGCGGAGCTCAAGACACAACCTTCTCCGACAGCTGCTCGCAGCAGAATGTGTGCACTTTTTGAAAAAGCAAAATAATGCATCGAAATACACTTCGCTGTCAGGGTGACGCCGCGTTGAAGGCGGTGATGCCGCCATTTCGATTATCTTATCTGAGGAAGTTCACGATCACCTGGGTAGCGAAGATCAATTGCAAGTATATTAAAACTTGTTAGATGAAGATAGATTACATCAGATTTAATGTTTTATCCTCAACAAATATAATACCTGTTGTTTGTTACTATTTCTCAAAAAGAATTCTGGTTGTTTTATCGTTTTATAATGTTTTTTTTTATTTATAAGTATAAATTCTACGTCATAGATAAAATATTATTTGGAGGAATGATTTTTTGTGTGTGTCTGAAAGACTGATAGATTTCATTAGTTCACACAAGTCATATCACTCCGTACATTTATTTTATTGACATGATTAGATTCAGTTGGAATGAAGATTTTAGTTGAATATATATTGCTGTGTTGGCCATTAAATATATTGATACTAGTTTGAGAATCACAACAAACCCAGGTGAAATTAAATATTACAAATACCACTGGGAGTGTACACAATGTCCTTACTTAGTCAATAGACTAAGTTTGGGATCTCATTGAAGAAATTGATATTTTCAGAAAAGTGTAATGAAATGACTGTGTTTGATGTTAATTGGTTTTGTGTTGAAGGCTTGAAATTATAAGTGAACCTGAATACAACAAATGGTATTTCTAACAAGTGCCATTAAAAAAAGTTTACGTATTAGGGGATCGTACATGCATTTTCATTTAATTTTTCCCAGACTTTCATTCGCGGAGCCCCAAACTCAATAACCCTCTTGATACTCGCCTTCTCTGTAAAGTTTTTCACACGTTCTTAAAACATACGATCCAGGAAACAGAGAATGATGTCTATATATTGCCTAGCCTATATTGCCTAGCCAGACTATTAGGCATTCTCCTACAAAATATGTAAAATATTCAGTATGATTTAAGTTTCCATATTTAGTGTCACCTTCATGGTCATTTTAGAATTGTAATGCAATGCTTATTTGTTGTCGGCCAAAAGTTTTAAATCCTGATTGTAAACAAGTAGAAACAAATATAGTTAAAATAATGAAAGAAAGATAGAAACCTAAATGTGTACTCTCTGAAAAAGTTTTGTCAGCGCTCTCTGTGATGATGGTTTTGAAGAAATTAATTGTAATTTAGTTTATTCGTGCAGTTTCTTACAAGTCTGTTTTCTCAGTTCCCTCGGGTCAAAGGTTTCAGTTGCATTTCTAAATATTGACAAAGGCAATGTCAAAGACATCAAAGATGAACAAAAATCTGTAATAACTGTTCCCTTTTAACAAGAGAGTGCAATGGTGAGAGAAATATCCCGAAAATGTTTCTTTACTATATTTGAACTACGTGAAAATTTCACGAAATAGATCAAGTAGTTTTTGCGTCCACATAGGATAGACATACGCACATTTCCTTTCATTTATATGTAAGGAACAATTTCCTATATTACACTATATTGTAAAATCTGCTATTTGAATAATGTTATGTACCGCCAGCATTGCCGATCTGGATGGCCGAGGCGGCTAAGAGCGCGTACCGACTCAGCGCTTCGGTCCGAAGGGTCGCGGGTTCGAGTCCCGCCTTGGACATGGCTGTTTGTCCCTTGACTTTGTGTGTGTGTTGTCGCGGAGGACCTCGCGTCCTGCTGACCCCAGATCAGAGGAGCCCGCAAGTGTTTGTCTAGTGTATGGTCGAATATGCGTCCCTTCGGGACGTAAAGGGCAACCGGCTGTCGGCTGGATACAAGCCCTAGAAAAAAACAACAAAAAAAAACGCCAGCATTTAGGTTCACACTTTCTGCTTTCAAGATCGCATCTCCGATATTCAATATTATGAGCTGAAATGAGACGTGCAGTTTGAAAAGATATCTATAGAACGTACTTAACACAAGGTCCTCTGGGAACGCCGTAGAGCCTACCTCGTCGATTACCTTTGTAACAATCTCCTCACATGTCCGATTCAATTCAAACCACTATACTCCCGATACTAATAAGAACAATGTGTGACAATTTCACGAAATTGGTCAAGTAGTTTATGCGTCCACATAGGATAGACATACGCACATTTCCTTTCATTTATATGTAAATATATTAAGTGTAGATGACGGTTTAAAAAATTTATAAACCACTGATACAAAATAAATAAAGAAATATCCTGACGTTTGATAGAGAATTACACCCAAGTAGTGCAACCGATAGATTTAAGAAAAGTTTACAGATACCACATAGAAATCAGATTATTGCAAAAGTAATTACAATCATACATAACGCGTATACTTTTTGTTCTCGGCTCTTAAAACCAGGTTGTCATGTCGCCGAAGAACACGTCTTTCATGGGGATATGTGAGGTCTGTGGGGTCTGTGTCTGTATTCTGGACCACGGGTGGAAGAACACTTGGGGAAAATGAAAGGAGAAGTAAAGGGGGCAGATGGGGACATATAAAGTTCCAATTATGTTTCTTGCGTAGTAATATTCAAAATGAGTCATTTTTAAATTTTCTATTACTTTTTATAGGTTTATTTTTTAGTGCTCCTACTCAATAGCTTGGGTGATCAGGAAAGTTCAGGTACCCAAATGCAGGTAAAAATTAAATTGACTTAAAACCATCGGAACCAGCTTTGAGGGTCAGAGCGTCAATTGATAACTTTCTAGTCTCTATAACTGGGAGGTTCTAGTGCACAAATTCCGACTGTGGTACACACAGGCACACCCAGACACGTAGAAACACACACAGATCCACACAGAGACGGGTGTATGACCCTTACCCCGTAGTGGCATATGTCCCCAGAAACCTTCGCCCCCCAAAGTCACTTTTCTACATACTTTTTGGACTTCAGAGACACTCTTTGCCTATCAGTAACCTTTGTTATACCAGACGTCTACGCTTTAGGTGCTTTTCTTGTGTCCTTTGCATACGCACGGGTCTTGAGAGAACTCAGTATACGGTTCAGGGGTCTGCTACCCCTGTAGCTCATGCGGTTCCTATCGCAATTTTGGAAGCTGTAGATTAAGCTTTGACATGTGTCGACCAAATAGCTTATGTTATGGAGGGGTGCCTGGTGTAGCAAGTAATAAGGGTAGTGAAGAGAAACAAGAGACACTTTGTAACCTCGAGAAGAAGATCATGGAGCTGCTAGAGTTTGTTAAACCTCGTTACATCGTGCACGGCAAGATAAAGAAGTTGGCCCAGGCAGTTCGCACATGTTTTGATGAAGTTGTTGCCGTTCACGAAAGAGACTGGCCGTCCCAGTTTCCCAATGAACTAGTAAGGAGTCTGATCAGTCCGACAATGTGGTGTTCTCCAAAAAAAATAACCCCAAAAAGTCTAAGGAGAAAGGAAAAAGGCGGGAATGTTCGGGCTATCAAGGGTGAGTTTGTTAGTTAATGCCTTATTTTACGTGGCAAGACTCGGGCCATCATGCCCGCTCTTCCGTCTAACCACGCAAATTTCGCTACGCTCCTTTCACTACCTAGCGGAGAAAGGAGGTATTATCTTGGGCGACGAAACAGACGGATCTCAATTTTGCTCAGAGGCTTGAGGATCTTTTACATGCAGTAAATCTACTACATGGGACAGCCGGCTTTACTTCCCCTCCGAAGAAGGCGCAAACTCGGGTACAACAGTCCGGTACGCTGACACCGAAACCGCAGAGGGCGGAGGAATCGCTCAGCTTTGAGAGGAACCCACCTGAGTCTGGTGATATACCCAAGAGTGAATGGAAGGTAGTTGCGGCAAGGAGAAAGAAACCATTACACTCCATTCCCAAGCGTCGGGGTGCCTTGTTAGTGAGTGACAAAGAGGGGGCGACGTACGCGGAAATTTTGCGACAAATGAAGGAATCCCCGGAGCTTGAAGAACTGGGCCTCAATGTAGTTAAAATAAGAAAGAGATGCAAGGGAGACTTGCTTTTGAAGATGGGAGACGCGGGCTGCTCGAAGGCAACGCAGTTTCAGTTCACAGTGGCAGATCAACTACAAGGAAATGCGGTGGTAACGACTTTGTCAAGGGAGGTACCGGGAGCTACCGCTCCCGGCATCAACTGATGTCACTGCAGCGCTTCTGAGCGGGAGGTCCTAGGTTTGAGTCCAGACGGCGACGGGATTTTCGACACTAGCTTTTCAGCTACATCAAACTCAGTCGCTGTCTGGAGGAGAATTCTAGCGGCCGGCTACTCTGATCGGTAGTTTTCCGTGGTTTCTCCGATCAACACCAGGCGAATGCCGGAGCAGTACCCTAACAAACGGGCCACGGACCGCGCGCGATCTGTCCTTCCTCTTCCTTGTCCTGTCCTCTCCCTTTACACACACACACACACTTACACTAACATTCACTACACTACCACATTCTGGGAGACCGGTCGGGAGCTTAGAGCTTGTCCCGGCTGGGGCGGAACCCGCTGGTGGGAGAGTCCTGGTTAGGGGGAAACCCCACTAGCCGACGGTAGGTCAGCGCCGGATCTCGCCATCCAGCGGGGGAAGATAACCGCCATCTCCCGGGGGAACACATGCACTACACTAACGGGACTAATGACCAAATCAGTTGACGTGCCCGGAAACACGAAAAAGTCAATCAATCAATGAATCAAGTGAGGTACTCCTGGAGATTCAAGATCTGGACGAAGACATGACAGGCAAAGAAATTGTTGAGGCCTTTGAGAGACAGCTGGAGGGATCCAAGGACTGGAAAGTAATTGTTAAGTCCATAGGCACCGCCTACGATGGCTTTCAAACTGCCGTGATTGCGCTACCAGCAGATCTAGCCAGCAAAGCGGTTCGAATGAACAAAATTCGGATTAGTTGGGTTATGTGACGCATTTGGGAGAAGGTAGTTTTTACCAGGTGTTACAGATGCTGGGCTTTTGATCATCTGGCGCGAAACTGTAAAGGGCATGACAGGTCCAAGAATTGTCATCGATGCGGTGAAGTAGGGCATTTTGTTGAGATCTGCATTAAGCCCCGTAATTGTTGCCCCTGTGAAGGTAAAGACAGTGACAACTAGTACAACAGATACAACTGGTACCTGTCAGAGCCCCTATTACCGAAAGGCTTTACGGAAGGGGAAACCGACTAGGAAGAATGAGAATGAAGGTCCTTCAGCTCAACCTTAATCATTGCCAGGCGGCGAAACACATCATCAGCCAGACGGTACGCGAGCTGAAGATAGACATCGCGATCCTGTGGAAACAATATAGTTAAATAATCGGTCTTCAATGAATTTCGGACGAGTCTAACCGATCTTTGGGGTGGATTTGTGGTAATAGTCCAGTCCAGGAGGTTATGCAAGTCCCAGAGAATGAATTCACATGGATCAAGGGTTTCGTTATATATTTTTATAGTGTTTATGCCAAACCCAGTGCACTGCTTGTGAAGTTCAAGGCATTACTGGGTAGATTCATAAATGATGAGAGAACGAAGCCTCTTATTATTGCTGGGAACTTTAACACCATTGGGCCATTGAATGGATCAGCAGTGAAATGAATCAATGGATGGCTCTCCTGGACAGCCCTGCCCGTTCAGATGTTTACCTCTGCAACGCGGATAACAGTCCGAGGTTTTTTTGTGAATAGTGTCAGCTTCATCGTGGACTTGGCGTTCGTGCCTTGCTAGACGGAGTACGGCGTGGGAGCTTAGCGATCATTACACACATATCGATCACCAAGCTTGATTGATTGATTGTTTCATGTTTTCGGGCGCGTCAACTGCTTTAGTCATTAGTCCCGTTAGTGTAGTGCATGTCTTTTCTCGGGAGATGGCGGTTATCTTCCCCCGCTGGATGGCGAGATCCGGCGCCGACCTACCGTCGGCTAGTGGGGTTTCCCCCTAACCAGGACTCTCCCACCAGCAGGGCACCACCCCAGCCGGGACAAGCTGTAAGCTCTCGATCGGTCTCCCGGAATATGTGGTAGTGTTGTGCATGTTGGTGTAAGTGTGTGTGTAAGGGGAGAGGATAGGACAAGGAAGAGGAAGGATAGATCGCGCGCGGTGCGTGGCCCGATATATTATCGAAGAGATCTGCGTTAGAGACATATAAAACGTGTACTTGTGTCAAAATATATAGATGGATTTACCGCAGCCATTCAAAACTTTCTTGGTAATTTACATGAGAAAGTAAAATTGCTGGTTAGGATAGCAATTATTATTTGATGTTATTAACCAAATATAGTCCATTGGGAAACATTTTCTTTTAATGGACTGATTACCCCGACTTTCACCCGAGGTAATAAACTCGAATTCAATTGTTCTTTCATAGAAAGAAAAGAGAGTTTAATGTTGCCAATGAATCAATCACATAATGGCTTTCTTTTTAATACACAAGTTATAAGGACATACTGATAATCGTAAAAGAAAGTTACTTGAAAGAGATCCAAAGAAGATTATTACATAACGAGATGGTACATAAACATTTAAAGAGGAAAGCTAATTTTACATTTCAGTTAACCTCCAAGAAATATGAAAAGGTTATTACTTAACTTTATTGCTTCTTCACAATTGAACGGATAAAACATCAATTATATCCAAAAATAAATGTTTTGTTTTGAATCACGCAAGATGAACTAGACTCATCACATGTGGCACACGACCACTAGGGACCAGAAATTTGATGGTGTCTTTTCTTCCAGCAATATGGACGTTAAAATTTTTCTTGGAAATGTCTCTGCATTTCTGGTACTGTATTTATGCGCCATAGACCACTTCACAACAGGTGAGTGCTACAGTGTAGATATTAGAGTATTTTCAAATCGTGAATGTGAAAGACGTTACACGACAATTCCGGAAAGGATCTACTGGGCATGCGCCAACATCCAATGAAGCAGTTTTCGATTGACAATTTCATTTTGTGATCTACGACAAATGTGTTCATAGTTTCCTAGTTTTCGACAGCACCACTCAACCCCAATTCGAAACTAATTGACAATGATCACAGAATTATCAAAAAATGCAATGGTCATGTGGCATGAATTTTATGGTTGATCTTTACATAAGTAAATAAAACGTCGTCAGGAATATTTTAATGTGTTTGGAGGTTATATGTAAATTGAGGCCTTATCGATTGTCACGACCAATTCGTTTTCTATCTACAGTGCCATAATATTCCCATACATATTACCATTACAAATACAAACAAAATTAATATTTAAAAAAAATTCCGGGATTTCATGCCAAAACTATCTAAGAAGCTATACTTTCATTAGGAGATAAAGACGTGTATATTAAATGTTCGTATGAAAAAATCAGATTTCATGTATTATACGTGTTACTATCTTGTAGTCTTTATAAAAGCAAAAATAGTTAGAAGATACACAGATGTTCAATGAAGGCATTTAGGAACTGTTAGAAGTTTTCATTTCCGACGAGTTCTTAGTTTTCCGAATTATTTCAATTATATTACTTTTAAAAACTCATTTTTCTAAAGATACTGTACATCTTATTGATGACAATGATTGCAAACTACGGTATTGGATTTTCCGTTTTTCAAACATTCCCTATTTAACAGACGCTGGCAGTCACCGAATTCCCTCACCCAGCTAGTACGCTCCTTTGGGCCCAGTGGCTGGAATGTTGACAAGCAGCTAAAGGGCTTGGATAAATGGCAAACGTGGCGAATGCGCCAATTCAATTACGTAAACAGATCTAAAAAATGAGTTACACACGAGAAGTAAGACGTTTTTTGGAGTAACTTCTCATAGAAATGTAGTTGTCCAGCACTTTTCTTTAATGTTATCGATCGAGCTAAAGCCCTTCGTCAACATTTATCCAAATGAGCAATGGCAGTCAAACTACCCGTTGGAAATGGACGATTTTAGATGTTCTAAGAAACACCAAACACTTTAAGACACCCAAGATTTTGAATCGTCATATATTATTCACTAAATTGTACACTTTACTTTTATCCATTTACCGGAGGCGGTAGCTCAGTGCATCAACTGATGTCACAGCGCTTCTGACCGGGAGGTCCTAGGTTCGAGTCCTGATGGTGGCAGGATTTTCGACACCAGCATTTCAGTTAGGTCGAATTCAGCCGCTGTCTGGTGGAGAATTCTAGCGGCTCTGATCGGTAGTTTTCGTGGTTTCTCCGATCAACACCAGCGAATGTCGGAGCAGTACCCTACCAAACGGGTCACGGACCGCGGGCGATCTGTTTTTCCCCTTCCTTGTCCTATTCTCTCCCCTCACACACACACACACACACACACACACACACACACACACTAACCTGCACTACACTACCACATATTTCGGGAGACCGGTCGGGAGTTTAGAGCTGGTCCCGGCTGGGGCGGGGCCCCGCTGGTGGGAGAGTCCTGGTTAGGGGGAAACCCTACTAATCGACGGTAGGTCAGCGCCGGATCTCACCATCTAGCGGGGGAAGATCACCGCCATTGCTCGAGAAAAAACATGCACTACACGAACGGGACTAATGACCAAAGCAGTTGACGCGCCCGGAAACACAAAAAATCAATCAATCAACTTTATCCATTTACCGTAAAAAACAAAAAACACTCTTGTCACAGCGACCGTTTCCCAGAAGCTTCTTTTCAACTCTAAAAAATGTACGCAAGGTGCCGCGTAACCCAGCTATATTTCGAAAACTCATTCTGACACCCTTTTGGAACAAATCAAGAGCAATTCACATTGACGTTAATTAATGGCCCAACTCTAAAGTGTGCCCCACATTGATTTCTGCATCCTCCTTAATGGAGAGATCTTCCAATACTTATTAGGTCGATGACGGATGTTTGACAGAAGGTCGAATTCATTTACCATAAGGAGGAGAATTGTAACGACTGTGATTTGTTACTCTGTTCGGTATATATACGTGATTTCTGACTAATCTAAGCCAAATAACGAAACGGACCTTAACAAACCGGTCCAAGTCCATTTGCAATCTCTCCTGCTCCATTTTTGCCCCATCACTTCTTTTACACACACACACACACACACACACACACACACACAGACACACACATTCGTACAAGTCGGCAGAACAATCGGAGGTGGATAGTTCGTCCCGGTTCGGATGGCACGCATACCTGGAGAGGGAGATACCGAAAGTGAGAAATTCTCGAAGCCGAAGTATAGATCGGCGCCAATATCACAGTCTAACTTCTAAGGTACACCGTCACATCTCCTTGGATGCAACATTACTACATTTAGGGACAAATAGCATCAGTAGCTGAGGCGCCCTAAATCAGTAAATACTCTCTCCCTCACTACTGCCAATGCAAGTGATTCGCAGCACTTACTGAAGGTAAGTAGGAGGCGATAGGAGGTTCGAAGCAACCGCTCATTCACTTAGAAGCCACTGGAGCGCTACGGGCGGGCAGGGAACGCTCGAATTTCGACAGAGATGGCATAAAATAAAACGTGTCCTCCCTAACAAACGAATATTCCGCGACGGCAAATGTTTTTCCGATCAATTAGATGAAAATCCGTCCAAAAATATGTCTACATTATTACATTTTCTAACTTGCATAGACACAATATCGCGTTTGGAAAAGCCATTTACATTTTCAGTGCAATGATTAATGCATTTAAAATTGCGTATCTGTTGCAGTTGTGGCGGCTCCTGGAGTGCGACCCGGAACCAATCAAGAAAATCGTGTTTACTGCAAAGATGGCAATTATGCCCCAGGGACCATCGCAGACGTCTTGTGTAACTTGTTTCATTTAAAAAATAATTCTTACGACAATGCAAACTATCCTTTCAGTCAGAATTTACCTGTAACAAATAACAGCGGAGTTGCCAACAACTTCCCGGGGGAAAACAAGGTCCGGTTCGATCTGGGAAAAGCAGTTCAGGGTGGCCTTGGAGATGGTAAATATTCTTTGTCAGACAGTATCGGAGGTCAAGGCAGCAATGAAGCGAATTATGGAGGATACCAAAGTAGTCATTTGAATAATGCCATTAATCAGAAGCCAGTTACTCTTCAGCAAGAGATCATAAGGGATATTTCGAATGTTGTAAAGAAGGTAGCCAATCTTGTAAAGAATGTAAGGCCCGCCGACGACATCGTCGAAGCAGTAGTAACAAAAGACAAATATTTCGGTAGAAATGAGGGATATCGCGGAGGTTTCAAAGGAGGCCGTTGGAATGTGCGTCACTATGGGTGACATCCTACGATGAACTAGAATGAGTTTGTTGAAATTGTTAGGAGGGAAGGTCATACCATTAATTCATTCGCTTTTTAGTTACTCCTGTTACGTCATGGTCATGAAGGATATTATTGCTCTCAAAATTAGTACAGAAGTTTCTGCAGAAGTTATTCCAACAGATTCACGAAGCAAATTCATTCTGTAACAAGGCAGATGATAAATAATAAATGGATGTTATGTGTACATGTTTTTTATACTTAATAATTATACAACCCCACATTTCTTTTTCTATTAAATTGAAACGAAAATATACTTTATCCAACAATAAGGACATCAAATTATATTCTGCTGTAAGAGAAGTTCCATAAGTAGGTGAGACATGTCAACGTTAACGTGCTCTTACCTGACGTGAAACGTGAAGATTTTATGTCCCCTCTGAAAAATGTATAACTATGTTGTGATACAAACAACACTCAATATACATTGGATTGAGGTTGTTTATACTACCTTTAAAAAGTTGTTCTAATTTTACGTTTTGGTGCACATATCTGTACATTTTTACAGATTTGCTTTTATATTTTAATTTAATATGTAGCAATAAAATATTGGTTCATTGTCAATGGTAAAAGGAAAGTACCGTTTGTTAAAAATTGTATTTAAGTAACTATATTAGTTTCTGATGACTATCTCGATAAGAACAGCAAAAATTATATTTTCGGACAATCTATATGACTTTTTTCTTTGTTTAACAATTTTTTTTCTAAATAAACGTTCTTTATTAAAATGGTTCCAGTTAAGAAACGAAACAGGAGAAAAACGATCCTAACAATTTCTGAATAATGCCTTTCAAAAACGAAATTAATAAAAGATGCTGAAAACAATATTTTTGCAAACAAAAACAGTAAAAAAGCACGGGCGTTGCTGGTGTATATTAGGACATTTAAATGAGAATTGAAAACATCTCAGGCCTTAAAAGACGAATAACAAGTGTCTAGAATGACTGAAACCCACTTCGCACTCGTAACATGGATATTATGCATTATTTTTTAAATTATTGTTATTATATTAGTGTTGTTGTTTCATTATCGTGATTAATAATTAAGTTATTAATTTCCTTTCATATCGTAACTCGTAATTATCTCTAACTTTTTGGATTTTATTTTCTTTCCTTTCTTTTTCAGTTAAATTTTGTGTGGAAGTGTGTAGAAGCGGGTAAATTAAGCAGTTATTATAACAATTTTCAGAGGGTTCGAATAAGAGGAAATGAAATGAACATAAAAATAAGATATTATAAAACCCACACTATAAGAAACAGTAAACGAAACACTGAAAAGTCTTAATTTGACCAACATCGAATTCGTGTATTTGACTTATACTAATTGACAATACATTAATTCATATATTCGCATATGGAATGCCTAGACATATACGTAGATTATGTGAGAAGAACTACCATAATTCCATATCATTGTCGTGATAAAGGCTTTGTCCAAAAAGATAAAGCGGTCTAAATCTCAAGGATTGTTTGCGGCATATTTGTCTGAAAAATTAGTTTGTTGTAGAGAAAAGTCCAAATTATATTTTAAAATTTTTGTGAATTAGATTCCAATTACTACGGATACTGGAGTCCAACGTCTGTCACCGCAACTTTTGCCGTCAACCGAGCATCCCTTCGTGGAGTCTTCCTTACCCCGATCTTCCTTACCTTTATCAACATCTTCCAACGCCGTGATTTTGAGAGTCGGTTCTCCAAAACGTGTATTCGCCTGTGATCAGGTCTGCTTCCAATCTTCGCAGTCTCCGTTCGCTCCTATCGCACTTAGAGCACTTCATTGCAACAGCCTGTACAGCGCAGATACAGGTTTACTCCACTCATATCATAAGGAGAGCGGCCAAAGCAGTTACACAATGTTTAGAACGATTTTCCTAATGATGAGCCATAGTGACAGCTAGTGCTGGCAACATAATTGAAGGTTGTGTAGTCGTTGTGTCTTCGAGCCCATTAGACTCCCTTCCTGCATTCGTTCGTTTACAGTTGGCTAACTTGTAAATGGCTTCGGCGCTTCCTTTTGTGATGTCCTCGTCCGACAAAATTATAGTGCGCCGCAAAAAATAATTGAAATTATAAAGTTCAGTGTTATGTGCTCTTCTGTAGAAACTCTTTTTTTCTGTAAACATTACATTAAATTTACTTTTTTGTTAAATTTAAAAACGAGACTTGAATGCAAGATGCGCAGCGCTGCACGTGTTTCCGACTTAAAATCATTTTTCTTTCTATTTGCATTCGTGGCAGCTTTCTTTTCCTGATTGTGAGAGCATCTTAAGAGATTTTCTACATACGTAATTAAATCAAAATATTTCCCGGACTCGTGTACGTGCATATACCTCAGCGAAACTCTTAGACTTCTTCATAGGGATGTTTTCACTGGAGCCATTAGCACTTAGCCTACAAAGGGGCGTGGCTGAACAGCTGTCGCGGCGGAGGGATACTTCTCTGAATTACATGTGACGTTCAATTGTTTAGCGAACTGTCACTTTGGCTCATCCTTAGGAAATTCTTTCTATAGCGTAAAGAATCCTATCGAACAAAAGGTTTCCGTTTGCGTCGGAACCGCCCTTCCAGGGCGGATACGTGCCGCCCATGCGCTAATGCGTGTCCTGTACAACGGGAGCGGAATTGTTTGCGTGCGGAGAGCTGGGTATCTTCGACATAACTGTTTTACGTACTCTCGTTTTCTGTTTTAATTTTCCCCTAAGGACACTTGAAGCTCTGTACTTGATACAGCAAATAGTAGGCGGGGGCAGGGCTGCTTACTAGAATAGCGAGCGCATTGCTCAGCCTTGCAATCAACTCAGCTCCCAACTATTGATTAATTGATTGTTAGTGATTCTGAGTGCGTCAAATACTGAGGTCAGTAGTCCCGTAAGTGTAGTGTATGCTATTTCATCGGGAGGTGGCGGTCATCTTCCCCCACAGGATGGCGAGATCCGGTGCCAACCTACCCGCGACTAGCGGGGTTTCGTCAACCAGGTATCCTCCACCAGCGACGCACCGCCCTAGTAAAGTCCACGATCAGTCTCCCGACAGGTGTAGTACTGAAGAGCATATTAGTTTTAGTGTTTGTAAGGGGTGAGGATAGGTTAAGGAAGAGGAAGGAAAGTTCGCGCGCGATCCGTGTGAGTTCGGCCGGTTGCAGAGAACTTCCGATTCTTGAGGGAGACCAACGTATAGGTTTCAACGACAGATAAGAAGCGCGCACGCAACTTCTGAGGCTCCGAGACTATGCATGCAAAGCCAGCGGACCCAGAACGGTAGCTCAGTGCATCAACTAATGATACCGCAGCGCCTCTGACCGGGAGGTCATAGGTTCGAGTCGCGACGGTGGCAGAATTTTCGACACTAACTTGTCTGCTAGGTTCAACTCGGTGTCTGGAGGAGAATTCTAGTGGCCGGCTGCTCTGATCGGTAGTTCTCCGATCAACACCAGGCGAATGCCGGAGTAGTACCACAACAAACGGGCCACGGACCGCGCGCGATCTTTCGTTCCTCTTCCTTGTCCTATCCTCTCCCCTTACACACATATACTTACACTAACATGCACTACACTACCACATATTCCGGTAGACCGGTCGGGAGCTTAGAGCTTGTCCCGACTGG
Organism: Teleogryllus occipitalis; assembly: GCA_011170035.1. NCBI lineage: Eukaryota > Metazoa > Arthropoda > Insecta > Orthoptera > Gryllidae > Teleogryllus > Teleogryllus occipitalis. The sequence goes on from BLKR01000577.1 coordinate 357,587, forward strand.
GGCGGTGCCCCGTTGGTGGGAGAGTCCTGGTTAGGGGAAAACCCCACTAGCCGACGGTAGGTCAGCGCCGGATTTCGCCATCCAGCGGGGGAAGAACACCGCCATCTTCCGAGGAAAAAAACATGAACTACACTTACAGGACTAATGACCTAAGCTGTTGACGCGCCCGGAATCACTAGCCAACCAACCAAAGCCAGCGAGACCGATCGATAGTAGAATGGGTTTTGCCTAATTATTCTTTGCGTGTCGTGAATTTATTTCGCATGTAGGATTACCTGTGAAAATCGGAATTTACTAATTTTATAATCTCATTATTCTCTATCTAAACACGACTTCGAGTGAAAAACTATGAATATTTAACTAAAAAATGTTTTGGGTAATGATTCAGCGTTGTATGTTACTTTAGACGGTGATTTGGATTGATGAACAGACTATCAGACGTTTTCGGAAAAATCACACCTTTTATATGCCAGAGAAATCAAAAGCATACTTTTGTCAAAATATGGAGATGGATTTTTCTTAGACATACAGAACTTTCTTAATAGTCTACGCGAGAAATTTCTGGATAACAATTATTATTTGATGTTATAAATATAGTCCATTGGGAAACATTTTGTTTTAATGGACTGATTACTCCAACTCTCACCCGAGGTAATAAACTCGAGTTCAATTGTTCTCTCAAAGAAAGAAAAGAGTTTATTGTTGCCAATTAATCAATCATACAGAGTTCCCTTTTTGATACAGAAGTTATAAAATCATACTGATAATCATAAAATAAAGTTAGTTCAAAGAAAGCCAATTATTTCTTAACGAGATGGTGCGTAAAATCTTCAAGGAGAAAGCTAACTTTACTTTTCGGTTGAATTTGATGGTGTGTTTCCTTGCAACAAGATGGACGTTAAAACTTTTCTTGGAAATATCTCCGTAATTCTGGTTCTGTCTTTATGCGGCCTAGACGTCATCTCACCGGGTGAGTTCTACAATAGAGACATTAGTGATTTTGAAAGTCGTGAATTTGAAAGACGTAACCCGACAACTGAGGAGCAAACATTCAAAAGACGTCCATTTGAAAGAAATTGCTTCTCAACTGTGGTTAATATTCTACTGCGCATGCGTCGGCATCCAATGACGGGATTTCGATTGGTGGATCCCGTCAGTTGTCCTATTTAGTCGTCTACGACAAATGTGTTCGTAGCATACATTTTTGTAGTTTTTGCCACAACCAATAAACACAAATTGAATACTAATTCACAATCAGCATAGGGATAAAAATAGAGGGGATCCGGAGTCAGGGCCCCCAATATTCAAGGGCTTTCAAAAAATTAATTAATACTAAATTTAAAAAATAAAAAGCGAATAAAAAGTTATTTGTGCTCTAGCTAATACAATACAGCTTCAAATTTTTTGTCTATTTCAATGAAATTATAAATCTGGTATTCTTAATTACCTATATATATATATATATATATATATATATATATATATATATATATATAGAGAGAGAGAGAGAGAGAGAGAGAGAGAGAGTTAAGTTTTTAAGCAATTTTGTACAACACAAAATTTAAATGCATCAACCAGCAACATTCCATGCTATAAATATTATCCAATGATGCATGACGCATCACTTCGTTATGCCTATTATTATGCTATATATATATATATATATATATATATATATATATATATATATATATATATATATATATATATATAAATTTAATGTTAGAATAATGTTAAATTGAAATACTAAGAAATATTTTTTTAAATACAAAATATAGGGCATTGAGAGGATTTTCTTTATATTTCTGATTCGAAATTGTGTGTATGTGGGGGGATCAGTGAAAGTAAGAATAGGGGACCCCCAATTTAAGGGAGACCCTAGGGACCCCAATGCTGTTGAAACGGCCCTGCATATGACATGAATTTTATGGATGAACTTTACTCGAGTTCACCCTTACTCATTCCTCGTGTCAGGAACAAAATATATTTGTTTCGTATTTAGAGGTTTTGTGTATATTGAGGCTTCATTGACTGAGGCGAAAAATTAGTTTTTTATCTCGAGCGTGATAAAATTGCTGAACATTTTCCATTCCAAACGCAAACAACAAAACATTTAAACTACAATTCCGGGATTCCATTTTAAGATGATCTAGGAAGCTATACTTTTCTTTACACCTAAAGACATATTTCATATTTGTAGGATAAAGTTATATTTCATGAATTACACGTGTTACTATCTTGTAAACCTTATAAAAGAAAAATAGAGTTAGAAGATTCATAGATGTTCTATGAAGGCATATAGGTACTTCAAAGGGTTTTCACTTTCGACTATCTTTCTATACGTTCGAAGTCACCCTATTCCCTCACTTGGCCAATACAGCTTCTTTGGACGCGGTGGCGAGTTTGTTATTGAAAAGCAGCTAAAGGAATTGGATAAACAAACAACGTGGCGAACGCATCAATTCATTAAGTAAATATACTGAAAAATGAATTCCATGACCAATGTAAGACCACTGAGACATTTTTCGAAGTAAATTGTGATAGAAATGTAGTTGCCTAACACTTTTATTTTGTTTTATCGCGCGAGCCAAAGACCGCAGGATTTTCGTCAATTTTTAACTACATGCATAAAGGACTTGAATTACTCATTTCAATTGACGATTTTTACCTACGCTAAGGAACTCAAAATACCTTAGGACATTTAAGGTTTTGAATCATCATATACTATTCTACAAATTACACACGTTTACTTTTACCCATTTGCTGTAAATAACAAAAATACACTAGTCGCTGCGATCGTTCTACTTCCCCGAAGCTTCTTTTCTACACCATAAAATGGACGCAAGGTGCGGCGGAAGACAGCTACATTTCGAAAACCGATTCTGACCAAATCTTTGCAACAAATAACGTGAAATTCACTCAACGCTATTTAAAGGCCAGCCTCTAATGTTATTGTGCACTCTCTTTGATGGCGAAATCCTTCCGATTATCCTTGTCAGGATGATGACGGATATTTGATAGGAGGTTGAATAATGTACAATTTATTTACCGTAAGGAGGAAAGTTGTAGTGACCGGTTGCAATGTTCGATAGTTTTACGTGGTTCTCTTACCAATATAAACCAAATGAATGAGAGCGTATCTTAACCATGTCCGTGCGCATCTCGCTTTCCTCATCGTTACAACCAGCATTTCCCTTACACAAAGACAAATACACACACGACACAACATACACATGCACAACACACACACACACACGACACAACATACATATACACACACGACACAACACACGCACACACGACACAACACACACACACGACACAACACACACACACACACGACACAACACACACACACGACACAACACACACACACACACACACACGACACAACACACACACACGACACAAGACAGATACACACGACACATCACGACACACACACACACACACGACACGATACAACACACACACACACACGACACAAGACAGATACACACGACACAACACAACACACACACACGACACAAGACAGATACACACGACACGACACAACACACACACACACACACACGACACAAGACAGATACACACGACACGACACAACACACACACACGACACGACACGACACGACACAACACAACACACACACACGACACAACACAACACACACACACACAAGCACTCGTACACGCGGAGCAGTCTGAGGCTGAGAGTTTGTTCCGGTTCAGAAGGTGTGCATACTAGGACAGGCAGATACCTGGAGGCAGAAATCCTTGAAGCAGAAGTGTAGGTCGGCGCCGATATCACAATCTAACGCGTAAGGTACACCGTCACATATTCTAGGATGCAACATTACTACATTTAGGGACAAATCACATCAGTAGCTGAGGCGCTCTAAATCAATAAATACTCTCCCCCTCACTACTGCCAGTGCAAGTGATTTGCAATACTTATTGAAGGAAAGTAGGAGGCGATAGGAGGTTCGAAGCAACCGCTCATTCACTTAGAAGCCACTGGAGCGCTACGGGTGGGCAGGGAACGCTCGAATTTCGACAGATGACTGAAAATAAAACGTGTCCTCCCTAACAAACGAATATTTAGCGATAGATTTCATAGGATGTTGATAGGTTTCATTAGATGTAAGCCTTTCCCTAATTATTTTTCAACATTATTACATTACCTAATTTGTATAGACACAATATTGCGTTCGTTAATGCCATTTTTTTTCAGTCGACCTATCGATGCATTTAAAATTGCCTATCTCCATATCTGTTTCAGTTATGGCGGCTCCTGGTTTGCGGCGAGAAACCAATCTAGGAACTCCTATTGACAACGTAGGTTGTCAATGGGCTCCAGGGTCCATAATAGATTTGTTGTGTAATTTGATTCTATCTTTACAAAAGCCTTTTTCCGGCAATAAAAACCATTCCTTTGGTAGGAATGAAGCTGTAAAAAGTAAGAAAGGAGTTACCAACAATTACACGGAAGAAAACAGCCAATTAGATGCGGAAAAAGCCGTTCAGAAAGGACGTGGAGATAGTAATCATTCTTGGCCAACCCACAGCGAAGCCCCAGGGAGCGGTGAAGGGATTACAGAAATATACCCAAGTAGTCATTTGGAACTTGACACTGATCGCAATCCAGTTCTGCATAAGCGATTTCTTGGGTGGCCCATGTACCTGTTTTATTGGTTACTCGCCGCGCTAACATAATGAGGCGGATCTCGTTGGAGCAGGAATGTAGAGTACCGTGAAGATTACAAAAATGGCCGTTGGAATGCCGGTCTCAGTGGGGGGGAGTATCCTAAAATGCGCTGGAAAGATTTTGTTGAAATTGTGATTCGTCGTGTTCTGTTTGGTTAATGGTGGTAATTGATTGCAGATCCGATTGTGGTTTAATCATGGTCGTTGTTCTTGCCTAATTAAGTGAGAAGCTCCTAGATATTGACCCATAGAATCATGAAGAAACAGAGTTGTGAAGATAACGAGGGAAAAAATTTAACTAAAAAAACATGTAGAACATAGACATTCTGTCACGGAGGAGAGTATATGAGTACGTATAGTAGTTAAGTAGTTAACGTAGATAAAGGTTGGGGTCATGCAACAAAATCATTGACTTTTGGTTACTCCCACCTTTAAACTCATGGCAATTAAGGATATTATTACTCTCAGAATTTGTGCAGAAGTCTGTGCAGAAATTGTTTCAATGTAAAATAATGTTGTATCAATACAAATTGTAAATAATAAACTGTTGTTACAATGCACATTTTTTTCTACTTAATCATAATACAACTCAACATTTTTTACTATTTGGTTTCAAAAAAATATATTGTATCTAATTTGCAGAACACGAAAAATTACATAATGCTCTCTGCTCTAAGAGCAACTTCCCCAAGTAAGAAATGGCAGTAAGTAAAACTGCCAAAGTGAATCGTGCATTTTGTCCCATTTCTGAAAAAAATGTAACTATATTTTGATACTTTACCTTCTAAATAACACATTTTATCATTTTTGCATATTTGATGTTTTTGATGAACATGTCAAAGGTTATTATAATTTTACTTTTAGTTCACATTCCTCTGTATATTTACGGAGCGTAGATTTTTATATGAATTAAAAATCCTACTATAATGAGTCGAATCATTGAAAATGGTATAAAGAATGTGCCGTGTATTTTGTAATTGGGTAAGGACATTTCTTTATGATAACAGGTAAAATACGAACCGATTTATTATATTTTCTAAAAAGCTGTATTTTTTTCACATTGTTTCACTATAATCTTTCTAAATAAGCTTTCCTTCGTAAAAATTTATGGCACCAGTTAAGAAATGAAATTGGAAAAAAATGATCTTAACAGTTTCTAAATAATGCTTTTAAAAAACACAATAGCTCAAAAACATGAACCAATATTTTTGGGCCATAAACTACAAATTTCAAAGATGCTCTCTAATTATTTGTATATTTATATATCTTTCAAAGCACCGATCCTTTTTAATACAGATGACACAATTTTCACTACATAAATAAAATTAAATTGGAGACTAATTGTACAAAAGTACACATACTTTCTCGCCAGAATTTCCAAGCAAAAGCGAAAGGTATGCAAATTTACGCAAAACACCCAAAATTATGCCAATACTGACATTGCACAATGCGTATTTTATTCGTATATAAAACTATCAGTTTATATTAATTCGAAAGAAAGGCAGCAGTCAATATCGCCTTCTATTATCAGTACGACTTTACATCGATTACAAGCACCAATGACCGCTAATTCGTATGGCATTCATATTTAGTCAATTAGTTTAACTGATACCGCTAGCAAGAACATGAAAATTGATAGAAAAAATTATTAATTAAATATAATATTTTATATACATCACAATTTCTCGGTTTTTACATGCATTAATTTTTATTCTCTAATATTAAGCAAAGTGAAATTATCTATTCAATTTCACATTTAACTCAATTAAAGGTCCCAATTTAAAATATGTTTTAAATAATTTCTAAAAGAATAATTAAAAACTTATAACTAAACGAGCAAAGAAATAAGAAATAATTTACAAATTCTAACTTGTGTAGCATACAACTGCTTAGCATCACAATTCATTTTACTTTCAGGAAGCGCAGTAAATTGGGAGTGGTCGACTATATTTGTCGCCAAATTACTAAAAAAATACTCATACTTTTGTGAAATTTAACGTGATCTTATTAAAAGGCCTATTTTTGAGGAACATATCTCATTAAGAAAATGTAACTTCATAATTGTAGTTGTAGGAAGACGAACAATTTTTTCTTTAATTTTCGAAAAATTAGCATTTTCAACCATCATGACTCCTACACCATTCTCATAAACATCATTCAGACTATTCTGCATCAAAATTTGATCAATAACGATTGAGTCGTTTTTGAGAAAACAATTGGTTAAATGCAAATTAAAAATTGCCTATATTACACGAAAAATTGAACGAAAAATTTTCAAATTGTCGAAATATTGTACATGACCATATTCCAAAATCTATCATTAGGGAACAGATTTTATTAAGGGAAAGAATCTCTATTTTCAATGTTTTAGTTAAAGGAAGACGCCAAAAATATTTTGATATTTTTTCAATTTTCAAAAACCAGTGATGCATTCTCCTACGCATTCTCTTCAACGTTCTTTAGACTATTCAACAACAACTTTTATCCAGAATCGATGGCCACCAATTTTTGGGAAATTTTTTAAATGTCTCTGGGCTTTTATGTAAAGTACTCCTCAATCAAAATACCGGTTTCGAATTCAACGAGCTGACTCATCAGTCAGATCAATTGGGGAATATCAATTTTGGAGAAAATAGGCTGAACGGTTTAGCCACTAGCGTTGTTTAGATAGAGGGGCAGACAGACAAAGTGACAGACACAGGTTTTGTCGTCAATCGCTTTTTCGATATCAAGGACCTACAAAACAGGGATTCTTGATACAGCACGAGTTATAAGATTTTCTCTAAATTTACCATATGAATTTATCGACTTTTTGGTTACCGGGGCCCGGTGATAGGAGTTTTCCGAAAATTCATCGTTTTTTCACGGATTACTTCACATAGGACTGAAAATAATTCTCGGCGCTTTTGATTCTGATGAGTGATATGAATTCATTTAAGCTAATACCCAATATATTTGAAATCCATGTTTCTCTAACACGTAATACTTTTTTGTAAATTCAAAGAAGGACTGGCAACAAAAACTCTTACTCTATGAACGTTTCTCAAAAAACAGTGTATAAACGATCTAAAACTAAATATACATAATTGTACTGATGGAGGAAGAAGTATAAATATGTATACAAGCGGAACACATCTTATGCACATTGGCAATAGACATATATTAACAATAATATTATATTTATACTAAAAATGTCAGAGACTTTGCAAACGTTTTCTTTCGCTGAAACTTTGTCATCTCGGTCATATTCTGTGCAATTCTACACTTACTTTCTTTAAAACAAACAGCACTCTGTCATCGCCACTTCAAAATATCGGCTCTGATAACGTATTCCCTCTATTTTAGGTCTTGAAACTTTTCTCCAAGTTCATCACTGAAATCACCCATAATATCGGGGAAGAAATCCAGGTGATCGTGGAAAAATTGAAGTTTGATGCCCATCTTATATCATAAAGATTTCTCCCACATTTTCGTATCTTTCCTTTAAATGAACAGAATGGACTACTAGCACTGATTTTAAGGCATATTTATTTCCATTATGAAGCAGAACGGCTTGGAGTCTGCGATTCGAAGAGTCTATAAATAACTTCCACTGATCACCGACATATCTTATTCCAAAATCTGAAATTACAACGTGAATGTTCTTGCAGTATAAAAACTGACCCTATTTCGTGAAAAAATCAAGAAACTCTTCTTCTCTCTTTCGATACCAAAGAACGTGCCTGGAGGGAGCGTATTTTTCTCTTTCAACCTGAGCCTAAACCGAGCACCGATTCCTTTGAGAGGCCAAGATCTCGCACCAAATTAATAAGTTCGTCTTGATGAAACAAACGGGGTCTTCTCTCTTCTTTGGGGAAATCAGTAACGTCCATTTCACTATCACAGCACACTGAATAATATGAATATGATGTAAATGGTAGGTCATGTGGAGTTTGGAATAGGAATGTCAAGATAGTACAGATCTAATATCTGGCGGAATATTCGGATATACTATTTCTTTCATACTTTCCTTACTATGTCCCTACACTTTCGTCATGCAAAAGTAAGTCGTTTACATGATTCCTTTGTTCTCTCCACACCATTGGTATACCAAAATATAAAGATTTCTGCGTCCTTTGATACCATTTTCTCAAGCCTGCAACACGTGTGACAAACACTATGTAGGGCCCAAGATTTATCTTGATCCCCTAACTTAAATGCCGACTTAAGCGTGATACGCTCTCCTCACAAACGAGGTGATGTTTCCCTTCCGAGTTTTAGTGTAAATGAGCCACATGTATTAGAAAAAAACAGTTCGAATCATTTTTATTTCTTCTATATGTTCTCACTATTCCTTGAAACCCTTTCCCCCGAATCAAATGCACGTTTATAGCCTCTATAACAAACAGTTCTTGCACAATACCCGAGACCAACTAACTGACAGAAACTGGAGTTGGAGAACAATCAACTTTTCTTCAAACAGTACCGGTTGGCTTCCATTTAACGATACGAAAGTTATTAAAATACATTGCGAGCATTAATTTTAAATTTTATCAAGTACATTTCGCAAAAAACTGTGGGCGGTATAAAAAACTGAAACCATACATTTAATCAGATTGCAATACCTACTCATTGTCAACCTGTTTTTAATCAAAAGCAGCAAATCGTCGTATTCCTGTGTTACGTATGAGGTAGCTCGTGCTAATTTGAAATGCGAAAAACCGAAAATTTTGCAAAAAATTCGTGATAAAAAAAACAAAAATTATATATGTAACCAAGATGAAAAACTGATTCGTAATCACCCATTTTCATCAAAAGCGGCAATTGGTCGCAGCCCTGTGTGACTTCTCTTCTGAAGAAGTTCCTTCTTAAGTGCGAGAAAATAATACGATGGTAGAACAATATAAACATATATGAAAAACATGTTCATACTAACAACGTAAATCACAGTAAAGGGAACATTGATGAATAAAATACTTCATTTCGACATCGTGTATGTGCAATTAATTTAGATTATTATTATTTCGTATACTCGCAGATGGAATGCTTAATGGGAGCAGTAGAAGTGTGAGAAGAACTGTCATTCTTCGAAATCATCGTCCTCGTAAAAGATTTGTTATTTATTTATTTATTTTACGTCAAAAAGAGTTAAAAACTGTGTATGACGTGCTATGGGGAGAATTTGTCCGATATGATCAAGTGTCCTGCATAAAACCGACTACTTGCGGTGTATTTGTATAAGTTTCCTCATGTTTGGGGAGTTGGTTTCTTGGTGAAAAGAGTTTCTTAGAGAAAATACAAATTATGTGTTAAAACATCAGTTATTGAGAATCCTACGGGTATCGCAATCGAAGATTCTATTGCATAATTTCAATACTCATTTATTGTAAGTAGGACAAAACCTATTAAAAGTCTTACTTTGTGAACTAAATATAATATAAACAATAGGATGTATAAGCGTGACATGGCAGTAACCCGTTTTTTCCTCGCACGAGATCACATTGTCTGTTGATTTACGAATCAGTGGTTTTTGTCAAAAATTACTTGCTTAAGGGCGGGAATATATTTTCAGAAAATGCGGAAGTCTATTACTATAACACTCGACGTAGAAATCATATTAATCAGGTCACAGTATCAACAGCTCATTACAAAAAATTCACATACAATACATGTACATTATTTTACAACGCTTTGCCAGATGACATTAAACGATTAAATTCAATAGAAAAGTTTAAATCCAAAGTGAAATCGTTTTTGCTGCATAACTGTTTTTATACAATTAGAGACTATACTGAGCATCACAATAAAAGTAACATTAATTTTAACAATGATACATAATTCATTATTTACCATTTGGACTGTATAAATGTGTATAAACAACCTGTAACAAGTATTGTACTGCAGCCTCCAAGTAAATGACTCCCATCTCGATCAGGTTTTTCGTCCAGTTTCCCTGATCCATTGAGCAAATGCTGAGATGGCTTCTTGTTTTGCTTCTGGGCATAAATGTAACTTCATTATCTGTGCACGTCTTCTAGAATTCATTGGGAAATATAGTTATTCAAATTATCGTTTCCATGTGGTTGCGGCAGGAAGTATTATTCCTTGACGAAGGACATCATGGATAAGAGCCCAAAATTTATTGCTGTTATATCCTTGAAAATAAATTTTATTACATGAGAGCTTTTTTTAAATTTAAATTTCAATATTCATGTAGTATATGACTTAGTGTAGGGATCACAGAATTTTGAAAATGTGCACATAATTAACTTCTCCCCATAGCACGTCATACGCAGTTTCAACTTTTTTTTTGACGTAAAATAAATAAATAAAAGCACATGTCATTCTCTGAACAGATACTTGAAACCTAACTAATAGTCTACACTTGTTCAAATTTGTCTAATAACCTGAATGTTATAAATCCTGTTAGGGTAATTATAATGTGATATTCATTTCGATTATCAGTCTCTGTCCACAAATATTGTTTGCTTCTATATGAGATCTGATGACACTTTATGTACTATAAACGTTTATGTAATAAACCATAATCTAGGCCATTTCGTGGCGCAGAGCGAAGTCGCTCACCTTTCACCGAGGAGGTCGGGCTTCGATTCCCGTCGAATATCATGTGGAATTTGTTCCAACAAGACAAGTTTGGCTGCTTGATAAGAGCTAATCATACCCCTGTAAACTGTCTCAAAGCCTACCCCTTTCTTATGCCTTCCCAGTTCTGGCCGCTAAGTAGAGACGCGTAGAGCGTTTGGAATTATTTTACAAAAAGTTCAAATAACAGATTTTGTTTCGTTGTTTAAAAAAATTAATAAGCGTATGTAACTAAAAATTTTACGACAGCACCCAATATTTTGAAAAAAAAAAAATGTGCTTGACATCGTTCAAATAACTAATAACGGAGATATAATTTTATTTGAAGAAACATCTTCAATACTATAGTAGCACGAGGGTATCTAAAAACTCTCAATCTTTTATTTGCAACAATTTTTGAACATTCAGAGTTAAGATGCCGCCTTCATTCCTTCTACCAAGTTATGAAAAAATCGTAGACTTTAGGTAATGAGCTCCAGAACCAAACTTCTCAAACACCTCTTCACGTCGTTTAATGTGCCAATAAATTAGTCCCACAATGGATTTCTGTTAAAACAGAAGTTATTATGTTGTATAAATTTTCTTATAATAAACTTACTTGAAAGAGATAAAATGAATTCTTTAATAGAAGATGCACAAACACATTTTGAATGAAACATTTATTTTCTGGTGGTTTTCTTCGGCATTCACTGAAAGTCGTAATTATAAAAAAAGTGTTTATTTTTATTTTTTTGTCCTCTCTAGTGAAGCGAATATGAGTTATGAAGGCATTAAATAAAGGCGAAATAAATTCACGCCTAAACGAAACATATAAGGAAGTTTTAGCGCTCCTGATTGCCACCAGGTTTGGTTCATACCTAAGTCGATGGGTCATATGCAGCTATTATCTAACGGTTTTGGTAATTTTTCAAATAAAAAATGCTCATATAAACAACTGTTGGCGCTTTGAGTGCCCTAGCGGTATAATTTGGCATCAGAACTATTTATTAGCACTATAAATTGCAAAACATGCCACTAGAGAGTCCCTCTTCCTTATTCACGATTGTACTGGCATACCAACTACATTTCCTTATATACCAATATACCAATATAACCTCCATACCAACTATATTTCCTTAGATACCAATATAACCTCGATACAAACTATATTTCCTTTCCTTCCAACCCGAATTCCTTGTGATAAAGGTAGGTAATAAATAAAGCAATTATCGTTATCTCTTTGGCGAACAAAGCCAGAATTGGCTATAATATTTTATTGCTTGGCCTTATTTGCTTTAAACAACGCACAAGCAATTCGATTAAGCAGATATCACACACGGTCACTAGTGCCACAGCTTTGATGGTGTGTTTCTTATTCACCAAGATGGATGGAGTTAAAACTTTTCTTGGAAAAATTCCAATATTTTTGGTTTTGGGTTTATGCAGCAAAGACTACTTCTCGGGAGGTGAGTTCTACAGTTTAGGTATTAGAGATTTTGCAAGTCGTGAATTTGAAGGACATTACATGACAATTCCGGAGAGGTTCATTTGCGTATGCACCGACACCTAGAGATGGAATTTCGATGTCGTCGTTAAGTTGATTGATTGATTTTTTCGTGTTTCCGGGTGCGTCAACTGCTTTGGTCATTAGTCCCGTTAGTGTAGTGCATGTTTTTCTCGGAACATGGATGTGGTCTTCCTCAGCTGGATGGCGAGATCCGCCGCCGACCTACCGTTGGCTAGTGGGGTTTCCCCCTAACCAGGACTCTCCCACCAGCGGGGCACCGCCTAAGCCGGGACAAGCTCTAAGCTCCCGACCGGTCTCCCGGAACATGTGGTAGTGTTGTGCATGTTATTGTAAGTGTGTGTGTAAAGGGAGAGGATAGGACAAGAAGGAGGAAGGACAGATCGCGCGCAGTCCGTGGCCCGTTTCGTAGGATATTGCTCCGGTATTCGCCTGGTGTTGATCGGAGAAACCACGGAAAACTACCGATCAGAAGAGCTGTCCGCTAGAATTCTCCTCCACACAGCGACTGAATTCGACCTAGCTGTAAAGATAGTGTCGAAAATCCTGCCGCCGTGGGGAGTGGGAACCTAGGACCTCCCGGTCAGAGGCGCTGCACTGACATCAGTTGATGCACTGAGCTACCGCTCCCGGTATCATTGAGGGAGAGGTATGGGAGTTCTTGTCCCGAACATGATATATATTTGAAATGACGTTGAATAATGATACAATACATTTACTATTAGGAGCTGAAATGCAGTAACCAAGCAGTCTTCTTGCTTATTTTAGGGTGTTTCTCCCACCCAAATAAGCTGAATGATGGAGCAGTACCATAAGAAACGGGTCAAGGCCCATGCACTATCTCTCCGTCCTCAACTGTGCTCCCATTACACATCCACACACACTCACATGCACTGTGCCACCGTACATAAAGGGAGAGAAGACCGAATCTTTGAGTTTGTCATGGTTGGTGTGGTGCGTCTACCTTAGAGAGGGAGATACCCTTCAGGAAAAAACATCTAAAGTATAGGTCGGCACTGAAGTATTCGTTGACGTGAAGGACAAATACCACCACTTTGGTTGGTTGTTAGTGATTCCGGGCACGTTAACTACTGAGGTCATTATTTTTATAAGTGTGCCGCATGTTTTTTAATCGGGAGATGGAGAGATTCGGCGTCCACCTACCGTCAGCTAGCGGGATTTCCCACCACCAGGGTGTCTCCTACCAGCCTAGGCACCACCTCAGCTGGGAAAACCTATAAGCTCCCGACCGATCTCCCGGCATGTGTGGTAGTGTAGTGCATGTTGATGTAAGAGTATGTAAGTAAGGGATGAGGATAGGACGGAAAAGAGGAAGGAAAGATCGCGCGCAGTCCGTTGCTCATTTGTCAGGGTACTGCTACGGTCTTCACCTGGTGTTTGTTAGGAGAAACCATGGAAAACTACCGATCAGAGCAACCGGCCTCCATAATTGTCATTCAGACCGACTGAATTCGATCCAGTTGACAAGCTAGTGTCGATAATCTTTACATGGGGGTCTCGAACCTACGACCTCCCGGTCAGAGGCACTGCAGTGACATCAGTTTTTTCCCTGAGCCACATCTCCCTGTACCATCACGTTCCGGGATAAAACACTTAAGAAATAATGTTAGAAGTTGTCGCGCCCTGAACCAATAAATACTCACCTCACCATTGCTGCCAGTGCCAGTGATTTAAATCCCCGTAAGGTAAGTAGGAGGCGATGGGAGGTTCGAAGCAAACGATCATTTGCTTGGGTGCCACTGGAGCGCTAGGGACGGACAGAGAACGTTCGACTGCCGACAGAGATGGCAGAAAATAAAATGTGTCCTACCTAACAAATGAATATTCAGCGACGGTCAGTGTTGATAGGTTTCATTAGATGAAAATCTTTCCTTATTCATTTTCAACATTACTGCATTACCTAACTTGCTTATACATAGTATTGTATATACATACTATTGCTTTCGGTGCAGCCGTTTATTTCAGCCCAAATCTAGATGAATTTTAATGCGTGTGCATACCTGTTGCAGTTATGGCGGCACCTAGACTACCGAACGAAGTTGGAGGACCAGAGAGTTGGGCCGTGAAATGCAATGGCCTTCCAATCACTAGGAGACGTAGATGTTTTGAGGATGCGTCAAGTCAACTAGCAGATCTGTACGGCATTAACAAGAATTCCGGTCCTGTCAAATCAGGAGGTAATATATGTCAAGGATTTAAATCTCAATTCCAAGGTAGTAATTGGGGGGCCCAGAGACACTTATTAATTTTTACAGGCTTGCTACCACTTACGCGTTAGAGAACAAGTGGTGCTAGAGAATGGCACACACTTTTTCGTAATAAAGTTTTTTAATTTCCTTAGCGTGGACTATCTTCATGTTTTTTTTGATTGATTAATTTTTTCGTGTTTTCGGGCGCGTCAACTGCTTTGGTCATTAGTCCCGTTAGTGTAGTGCATATGTTTTTTCTCGAAAGATGGCAGTGATTTTCCCCGCTAGACGGCGAGATCCGGCGCCGACCTCACGTCGGCTAGTGGGGTTTCCCTCTAACCAGGACTCTCCCACCAGCTGGAAACCGCCCCAGCCCGGACAAGCTCTAAGCTCCCGACCGGTCTCCAGGAGTATGTGGTAGTGTAGTGCATGTTACTGTAAGTGTGTGTGTAAGGGGAGAGGATAGGACAAGGAAGTGGAAGGATAGATTGCACGCGGTCCGTGGCCCGTTTGGTAGGGTACTGCTTCGGCATTCGCCTGTTGTTAATCGGAGAAACCACGGAAAACTTCTAGTCAGAGCAGCCGGCCGCTAGAATTCTCCTCCAGACAGCGATTGAATTCGACCTAGCTGGAAAGCTAGTGTCGAAAACCCTGCCGCCGTCAGGACTCGAACCTAGGATATCTTAATGGTCTTCCCTCATCTTTCCATCTGCCATCTATCGCAGACCAAAGTCCTTTTTTTGACATTTTCGGAATTTTTCGATTTGCTAATAGTAAAATCGAAATATTACTTTAAGAATAGCAAAGAAGAGTAAAATCTCGACATAAATGAAACATTTCATTGAACATTTTGAGTTGTTTTTTTTACAGAATGGCGTTTAAGCGTTACTAGAAAAGCGAAATTTGAATCTCTTTCTCATAGAAAAATTTTTGAGTTTCCGAAAAACGTCATTTGAAGTCATTTGAGACAATTTATCTCAAAACGCAATAGTGTTTACGAATCGCTGGAAAAAATGCATTTTAACGGCGTTAGAAATATTAAAGAAATACACTTGTGTAATTTAAAAAAAATAATGAATCCAGTAAAATTAAATGTATGTCATTTTTAACAGTTTATTTTTGAGAAAATGGCGTTTGAGCTTTTCTGAAAATGTGGAATTTTGAGCTCATTTTCACATATAACTGTTGGGTTTTCGAGAATGTGATATTATTTCATTATAATTTATAGTCATAATTAATAATTCAATTATATAATTAATACAATAATGTGAACAAATTTCCGGTAATGTAGTAATTTAACAACGTGCGAGACAAGTCAAAAGTAAATCTTGGTATTTTAAAAAAAAAAAAAACAAAGACTAGAGCAATATGCTGTTTATGTCATCTTACAGAATTAAGTTGGTTTTATCTCTACCGAAAGATTAAAAAACTTTGGAGACGTTTTTGAGAAAATCGTGTTATTTTTTACAATAGCTTTACTAGTGCTCATAGAAGGTGGTCATTTAAAAGTTGTGATTTTGATTGAGAAATAGGTCAATTACTAGTCTAATAAAATTTTGATTAAATGTTTGGTGAATATTGCAATGCGTCAGGACACGAACCTAGGACCTCCTGGTCAAACGCGCTGTAGTGTCGTCAGTTAATGCACGGAGCTACCCGATCCCCGATTCGTCGTTGACTGCGTCTTTTGTCAGAAACACCCTCCCTTCTGCGCGCGCGACCTAGGAAACTTTTCATCTCCATTTGTTTGTATTACATTCGTACTGAGATGTGTGTCACATCACAGTACATGACCGTATTTGATTGATTGATATTTTCGTGTTTCCGGGCGCGTCAACTGCTTTCGTCATTAGTCCCGTTAGTGTAGTGATGTTTTTTTTTCGGGCGATGACGGTGATCTTCACCCGCTGGATGACGAGATCCGGTGCCGACCTACCGTCGGCTAGTGGGGTTTCCCCCTAACCTGGACACTCCCACCTGCGGGGCACCGCCCCAGCCGGGACAAGCTCTAAGTTCCCCACGGATCTCCCGGCATATGTGGTAGTGTAGTGCTACATGATTTTATTAAATGAACTGATTATGTACAAACAAACTTCATTTTAAGGAAAAAGTTTCTTTAATTTTGTATTTGTAAGAAGACGTCGTGAATAATTAAAATATTTATAATATTCGAAACGTCAGAGATACGTCTGAAAATCGGACCAATGCCACAGTTATAAGTGTATTTTACTTCATTCTTACAAGAAATTGAAAGATGAAATTTGGAGCATTTTTGTTCAAATTTTAAGAATGTGCCAGGGTCTTCATATAAAGTACCTAAAATTTTAAAGAATGTTTTTCAAAAATTCAAAGTTTCATATACAGCCAGATGGGTAGGGGATTCTTCAGTTTGCTAAAACCCTCATACATGGTTTCGGCGCTAGTAGTGTTCACAGATCGACGGACAGACGAACATTTTGAAAGAACACTGTTTTCGTTACCGAAGGATCCCAAAACATGTATTTTTGTTGAAATCTAAATATCGATTTTCCGCAGCATTACATTACATTCTCTATACTCCGTGTATTATCTCTATACTCCATATATATGTACGTATACGACGAAGTAAAAAGGTATGTAAAGCTGCGGGAAAATGTGGCGAATTTTCGTCCGAAAAAATTTTATTACAGGGTCCTGGTAACGAAAAAGTGGAACGAACAGTTGCTAAATTTGGAAAAATATCCTCTAACATTTGCTGTAGCCATGATCCGTGCGTGCTAGATACCAAACAATCGAATGACGGAAAACCTGTCTGGTTCGTCCGTCTGTAAACAATGATAGAGCTTCAATCGTTCAGCCGATTTTCTCCAAAATCGATATTCCTCATTCGATTTGCGAGATGCCACGGCCCTTTGGGGCTTTATAATTAGGAAACCGAAAGGGGGTAGGGGAATAAGACATGGAAACCCCACTAACCAACGGTAGGTCAGCGCCGGATCTGACCATCCAGCGGGGGAAGATCATCGCCATCTCCCGAGAAAAACATGCACTACACTAACGGGACTAATGACCAAAGAAGTTGACGCGCCCTGAAACACGAAACAATCAATAAATCAATCAATTAAATTGAAGCCAATGCGAAACAAACCGTCATTCTCTTGGGGGCTACGGGAGCCCTATGTGTGGTGAAGGAACGCTCCACTACTGAGACAGATTACAGAAAATAACAAAAACATTCACATTGAAGAAAAAGCGTTAAAAGGTGGAGATTAGTAAAACTAGATGAAAATGTATTTTCCAACATTACATGAAGGTATCTATCTACCTGAGAATGAAGAAAAATTGTGAAATTTTTTTTTATTTAAACTTTTATTGGGTCGTTTCCTCTTTTTTACTTTCTCGTATATGAACGGTTACACGGAGTAATATACGTAATATAGAGAAAGTTATGTAAAGCTGCACGAAAAACCGGCGGATTATCGGCGGAAAATAATTCATTGCCGGGCTCTAATAACGAAAACGTGTATTAATCCCATTGCTAAAGTAAGAAAAAAAATCCTCTCACCCGTGGTGTAGTCAGAATCCCTGTTTTGTGGGTCCTTGTCCTCCGAAAAACCAAAAGCAAAACGAAAGCAAAACGTCCGTCCGTCTGTCTGGTGCATATAAACAAACCTAGCTCCTAAACCATGCGTAGGGTTATTTCTAAATTGAATAAACCCCTGTTGTTTTTGCAGAGACGAAGCTCTACGATTTTGAAAAACATTCATTAATTTTTGGTGGGGTAGGGGGGCCTTTACATGAAGCTCCCCGGACATTTTCAATTTTTTTTTCTAAAATGGCTCCAAATTTTTTCTTTAAATTTCTTGTAAGAGTAGAGTTAAGTACAATTCTAAAGGTGACATATGGCCAATTTACAGGATTAACTCTGAATTTTCGGAAATTGTAAAAGTATGAATTTCTTTCGGCAACTTCATACGACTATAATATTGATGACATAGGTTTTTCTTTCAATGAAATTTGTTGTCCGTAAATAGTTATTTCATTAAGAACGTGTACACTTTTATTAAATTTTTAAAAGGTTAAAAAATACAAAAACATGATTTTTTCGGAAAGGGTTTGAAATTTTTTCTTCAAAAGTTTGCTACGGTTAGTGCTAAACGAACCCTACACGATGACATAAACGCCATATTGCTTTATTCTTTTGTGTTTCCAAAAATTACAAAAATGTATTTTTACTTGTCTCTCACGTCGGTAATACATACTTTAGAGACGATTTCTTCACATTATAATATTTATGAGTACACGTGGTTGAAATAGTGGCAAATAAAGTTTCTACAAAAACAGCAGATTTTTGTGAAAATGAGCTCTAAATTCCGCATTTTTAGACACGCTCAAACGCCATTTTTTCAAAAATGGCTCCAATTTTTTTCTTTAAATTTTTACAATGGATAGTACTTATTGTATTGTTTAATATGACGCTAAGTTTATTTTGGTCTATTCATTTTTTTTTTTCAAAAATAACAAAAATGTAATTTTTTTAAATATCTCTCACGCCGTAAAATGCACTTTTCTATCAATTTGTAAATATCATTGCATTTGTGATTGGAAGTGCTTCATATGACTTGAAATGAAGTTTTCCTGAAACTCAATAGATTCCTGAGAAAAGAGCTTCAAATTTTGTATTCACAGTAATGCTCAATTGCCATTTTCTTAAAAACGGCTGTAAATTTTTCAATTAATCTTTCCGTTTAGGACGATGTTTCACTCTTCTTTATTATTCTTGAAGTAATATTTCGGTTCTACTGTTCGGAAACCGAAAAGTTCAGAAAATGACAAAAAATTGTTGCTATTGAGACTACTGATGAGAGCTGGTCGGAGGATGGGCAAGACCGTACCAGCCAGTCCACACCAAGCCAGTCCACACCAAGGAAATTAAAAAAACTTTACTACGAGAAAGTCTGTGCCATTCTCCAGCACTACTAGTTTCTCTTGTAAATGGCTAAAACCGTTTCGTGCTACGCTTCCGAGTGTCAACTGCCAAGCCCTTACTGAGTGAACTTCAGATGCTTTTTCCCTCATTGGGATGTTTCAGCAAATTCGTGCATGTCAAAAATCATAAATTATAAACTATAAAAGATAACAATATAATTCTTTTTCCTGCGTTTTACCCATGATTTGCTCTAGTGGGTAAACTAGAATAGGTAATCTTTCACTAGACGATTCGGTTTACTGAACTGAAATGTTTCAAATAAATTTATAAACAATTATTTTTCTCAAATAATCAAATGGTGACTCTTGTTTTAACAGTACCTTTACCATTTTAGTTCGTTTACTAGAATATTCAATTGTAATTAATTAAAAAAGATATATCAAAATATATCAGTTTATTGAGGAGCTCATTTATCAAACATGAATTTATTACCTGTGGAAAGCTACATTTTTGCCAATCATTTATAAACAAAGAAAAAAGTATTTATTTAATCTCTAAAAGCATAAAGAAATCAAATGTATAAGGGGAAACGAAATTGACACAAAATTCTAGAATTTGTTTTGTCAGGTGGACAGCTACCTTAACTAATTCGTATACACTGAATATGGCATTCGTTGATTCGAGTTTTTTCAAAGACCCTATAGATGAATTTAAAATTGCATGTCTAGCAACGTGTTAGAGGATACTAATACATGGAGTGGCTACCCCTGTGGTTTCAGCGCCGTTAGTGGACGCTCTCAGACGTAGGGGCCGCCATGTTGTTTGCAATGGAAACCTCAGAGGTGCCTGATAGTGTTGTGTAGGACTGTTCCACTGGATTGGCGTGGCGTTTGTATCATATTTATATTTTGTTGTCTTTTCGTTTAACATACTTAAATTATATTGGATGCTTAGGAATAATAATATTAACAATTCCTTCAGTATGTTCAGCATGTTCATCAACAGTAAAAATAACTGTATTCACTGTGTAAGGTACTCGATGTATTCACGAACATGTTCGATGCATTTTGTAACCTTGCAATAATTTGTGCAAGCAATGTGCGAAAAAGTACAAAAATTAAAAGTTCATTTCGTTTTAAATGATTTGCTTTTGATTGTGAGAACACAAAGTAAGAGAATTTATATTATGTGCAGCCCGCCCCCTGGCACTAACCAACATCAAAATGAATACTAGAAAACTCCGTTTCTCCAGAGAGCGCTGCTTTGTCTGCAAAACACAATGCTACAACGATTGTGGCATTCATTCACTCTACGTAGTATATTCTAACTCATTGATGTCCATATCTGTTGCAGTTATGGCAGCTCCTGGATTATCAGTTCAAAATGGAGGTGTGCAAACTGGCGTCATCAATCGTCGTTCCATTAATCCACGTTATGACGATAATGTAGCTCACCCAGATCTGTATGGCTCTCATGCGATGGTCGGTCAGATCAAGTTTGGGGATAAAACAGGCCAAGACGGAAGACACGTGGACGAAAAGAAGAATGGAGGAATTCAGGAACTTCGTGGAGGTAAAGAATAGACTCCTGGCTACGGCGAAGGGACTCCTGCAGGATATCGAAGTAGTCATTTGGTTCTTGGTACTGATCGGAAGCAAGTTATGCATAAGCGATTTGGCATTTACGGACTTCTGGATTTGGAGGGATTACTTAAATTAATCCTTTATTTACAAGATCTTGATATAATATAATAATACAAATAATCAACAATATCATAACTTTGATTTTTTTGTTGTTACAATACGTTATTGTAGTTCATTTATCAAAAAAATATTCATTAACATCAATTACAATGGTAAAAAATATAAAATTGATTTATGAGACTTGAGAGTTTCGCCAGGTCTGTGGCGTTCCAAACGTAATTAGGTATATTTCTGATGGTATTAAAATAAACAAATTTTTTACCCATTTACACACAAACATACATCACATTCTGTGTATTTAGAATGTGGTCTTTATTATCTTATTGGAAGAGCACAGTTTATATCTGCGTCTCTTGAGGGTGTATACCGGTCAGTGTGTTCCAGTGTTGTGGAAGCGAATGTCTTTAGGCACTGAGAATGTTGACTCTCTTTTCTTGGGAGCTGAAGGTGAGATTTCATCACCCTTGAGTCTACCTATTTTTATAACATCTGTTTCTCAAGTGCGAGAAGTCTTCGTGCTACTTTCCTTTTATACTCTATAAAAGGTGTTCTTTCATTCAAGTCACAAAAAGCAATGAATGAATTGACAAGAGTCATTTCAACCATTGTATAATATAATTTGTACCAAATTTTGTTTGCTGTCTATTTCAAAGAGTGATCTTATCATATCGACTTTGTGAACGGCTTGGTTGTACAGTTAGTGCTCTGACATCAATCTTCAAACCATCTTTTTTGGTTCTTGACAGACTACACTTTTCGCTCCCTGGACAGTTATAGAGGAAATGGGCACTGCGAGTGTCCATCCATTTAACAAAAAGCAAACCTTTATCTGACACAAAGAAATCAAATTCCCCTCTTTTCAAATTGTTATCCAAAAATACCTTAGGTAGCCTAGACGGTTTGGTCGCACAATACCACAAGCATAAATATTTCTATTTATCGTCTTTTCAAAAATCATTAGAGATGAAAAATAATTGTCCATTATTATAATATGATTTCTCCCAACAAGAGATATTGTCGAAAGTAGCACTACCGAACTACCTAATTTTTTGAATTTCTTGATTTTCTGATCTTTCATTTGATTCATCAGTTTTTTTTCCTTGATACACTTCAAACTCTTATACATAACCTGAGATATCTGACCTGCACCATAATTTGTATTCTCTCTTAACAGGATTCTTTGGGTTTTATTTCTAGAAAATCTACCTTTGAATGACACCATGCTCTCATCAATGCATTGGACCTGCGAAGTATCACTTTGTTTGAGAAAATACTTATTGAGACGGTCTGTCAATGGTCACGACTTATACAATTG
Source organism: Teleogryllus occipitalis (assembly GCA_011170035.1). Lineage (NCBI taxonomy): Eukaryota > Metazoa > Arthropoda > Insecta > Orthoptera > Gryllidae > Teleogryllus > Teleogryllus occipitalis. The sequence continues at coordinate 380,517 of BLKR01000577.1, forward strand.
ATCAGTGTTATTTGCAGGGATTGCAAAGTTATCATTTAAATGTAGATTTGCCAAAATTTGAAAATATCTGTATCGTGTCATTGTATTTTTCACAATCTGAACTCCTAAATCTGGATCACATAATAAATAATCCCTAATTATTGGAAGTTTACGGTAACCAAAAAAAAACTGCAATCCAATGAAAGCATAAATATCATTACATGTTATTCTAGGGATCTTTCTCTGCTTCTGTTCTATATACAAATTATTTTGAAACACAATGTTTTATATAATATCTCTGTCAAGAAATTTCAGAAAATAATCTATAGGAATGAAATAATCCCCAAAATGCAGAGGAACGTTTCCTGACTGGTCAGAAAATGTAGGCACAGTTGTGGCATGCTTTTTTCTGCCATTGTCTACCACCAATTACATCATTTTCTTTCCGACTATCAGTCTCTAAATTACCAGTATCTTTATTATTGGTCTCTAAATTTTCTTCCGTTTAGTCATTACTGTCTTCATGTTGTTTTACATAAGAACAAACCTGGACCAAGGTATTGGTAACATATGTGCCCCTTCACACTAAACACAGTCACCACTGCATTCATCAGGTGTGTCTATATCATTTGGAATTCTTTCTAGGTGAAGCTCTATATCTTCCTAGGAGAGACTTCTTCTAAAATACTTTGCCATAAGCTGCTAATGAAAAATAATAATGAAACAATTAATATCCACATAAAAACATTGACAATATCAATATTTGTTGTACTCCCCTCAAAAGTATTAAAAACAGCAATAACTTATTCGAAACACAAAATCAATATATATATATATATATATATATATATATATATATATATATATATATATATATATATATATATATATGAAAATTTCCTATAACGGACATGACCACGAGGCATGACGGGACTTCTAAGTTTGAGGCACTAAAACGTCCATTGTGTGGTAAACACACACTGGAAGAGTCGTATCACAGTAAATTATATAATAATCAACACTACATTCAATAATTAAAAGAGAGAATAATTAAAAGAAAGAACTATTACGAACAGCACTGAATGGTTTACACAGGTTTCCAATGCATTTCCGAATAAAAAGAGCTCGGAATAACTCTTGGAACTTACACGTCCCACCAGTATATAAAGGGCTGAAAAATTGGCAGACTGGATTGCAGGCATCGCTAAGCCACAAAAAAAAAAAAAAAAAAAAAAGAAAAATCGTTCAGGCTGGAATGTAGGGTACAGTGGTGGTTTCAAAGATGGCCGTTGGAGTGTTCGTCTTGGTGAGAAATATCCTAGTAAAAAGATTTCGTGGAAATTGTCAACCTGTTCGGTTAATGGCAAAAACTGATCGCAGACAAAGATAAAGTTTTAATTATGTTCATTATTGTACTTAATTGAATTACGAGAGGTTACCTTTATATCCTTGGAATGCTGAAGAAAAACGGTTGTGGAGGTAACTATGCAGGAATGTAAATTTTAAAAAATTGAATATCAAAAATATAACGAAGAGTGTCCTAGAGGAGAGCATAAAGGAGATAGTTAAAGTAGATTAAGGCATCTTGGTTAAGGTAATGCCATTAATTCATTAACTTTTTGTTTACTCCAAACTCTTAACTTATGCAGGGTGTTATTATTGATCACAAAACTTGTTCGGAGTTTTCTGAAGAAGTTGTTCCAGAAGAGTTCCAAAGTAATATTATTGTATAACAATGCAAATTATAAATAATAAACGGATATGATAATTCACGTGTTTTTCTATTTAAGCATATTATAACTTAATATTTATTTTTGTTTTTGGATCGAAAAAAATATTTTATGCAACTTGCAAAATGAAAAATATTACATTTTTTTCTGTTACATGAACACAGTTCCGTAATTAAGGTCCCCCTTGGACACACGTTTACAACAGCCATAATAAAATTCTTGTTTTTTTTGTCCCTCTTCCAAAATATTATAACTGATTTGATATTTGTATATTAATGATACAATTTCTATTTTGGCTTTTTTTATTGTTGTTCAAATAACATTTAAAAAGTTATTTTAATATGATTTTTTCCTTCTTAAGCATTTTTGTATGTTTTGTTTTTATATATTAATTTGAAATTCTTCTATAAAACGTTAGTTCATTGTATATATAGAATGTACTATCTTCAAAACTGTATTTATGTGATATTGTTAGTTTCTGATAAAAGGTATATTAAGTACAGTTAAATTTTACTTTTGGAAATAGCTCATTGAAAGAAACTACTTTTGTTAGTGTTAACTATAATCTTTCGAAACAAAAGTTCTACAAGAAAATGGTTCAGTTAAAAAATGATATGGAAAAATCTAGTGCTAACAATATCTAGTGCCCCAAATCATGTTTTTTCAACAAAAATGACACATAAACAATGGCGTTGCTGTTGCGAAGTAGGACACATAGAATAGAAATTAAGGCCTTTTAGACCAAAAGGAGAAATCTAAGTGTCCGGTTCAGGAACCAAATTAATACCGAGACTTACGACCACAAACAACAAAATTAGAGGCCGTAATCTGCTCATTAAGTGGTGGTATCATTTTAATATAGCAACTCTTAATTCTCTCCAAAGTTTTCGTATATTTTAACATTTTTTAATCTGACCTTATTTTATAGTAAGAATAAAAAATAAGAAAGTATGGCAGTTACTGTAACATTTTAGAGATGGTTTCTGTTACTACTTCTGAACTACAACTCTTTTCTTTCTTGTGTCTTGAGCAATTTTTTTGGGAAATTGTTTGTTTACATATACAATTAGTGGTGTCTCTTTTCTTTTTTCTCTTGCCGCGGAGTCTATTCTCTCCTCTCCCTAATGGAATGGTGAATTCCCGCCTCCTCTCCTTTTCACCAATGGCAATCATTTACACGCTGAGCCTACCCATCGTTCAGTTCATTAGCTGCGTAAATGGAGTCCATCTCTTCCTCCGTCCCAACGCAGAGGCATCGTTATCCTTTGCACATGCGCATGTCTAATTAGCCCATGGGGAATGCTTACCTTACCAAGTCGTAGCTGGATCTATTCAGCAGCCGAATTACAGTCTTCCTGAAAGCCTAAGTGCAGGTCATCGATTTTTCCAGTCGATTTTCGGCAGTCGTTGAGAAGCGCGACTGCGCTCGCCGACACTTTTCCTACGTCGCGTCTTCGCTCATCAACGAATATATATATATATATATATATATATATATATATATATATATATATATATATTGTGACAATCGCGGAGACGGCTAGTTAATTCTATATATAATTCTGGGATTGGCCGAAAAAGCAGGGACAGTCGTGAAGACGGCTAGTTCGTTTTGCAAGAAATTTAGAGATTGGCTAGGTACGAAAGTACATCAAATGTTATCTGCAAATAAACAATCGAATTTATGAACCGAGCTTTGCAGGGCTGAAAGAATACGAGAGACATTCATTCTGACTGATGCCGTGCTCATGAACGGATCGTGCTCCAATTAATGTTAGGAGTTTTTTTTCTTTGGGGACTTGTAAGCATCTACTAGGGAATGGATATTGAGAGAACATCAAAATTCGAACTCTAAGTGTGACAGTGGAGCTTAAAATATTTCATGTGAACGAGTTGGAGGGACATTGAGGGCTTGGGCGAAGTTGTCAGTGATTGGACTGGAATGTTAGCAGCAAATAGTTTGTTGATCTGATGAACGGTAATTGAAGTGAGCTTCTGAGAAAAGAAGAGAGAAGATGGTGTCTGGACCTGAGGACTGTGGCGTCGGAGATGGATAAAGATGGCCGAAAAAGCGCGCGAAGACATAAGGTTGGAACGGTCATGACAAACATTTAATTTTATATTTGGTAAAGTTAAACAATACCAAAAATTGTTTTAAATTATTAAATAAATTTACATGTTTTCGTGAAATGAATATATGATTTTTCATTGAGCCAATTCTAGCAATAAAGTAGCAAGATAGATAGATATTTGCTTTTCAGATTCCTCGACCGAGTTTGTTTGAGTATATAAATTGCAGTTTATTTCAATATATATATATATATATATATATATATATATATATATATATATATATATATATATGACCTCGCACTGAGCTATTGTCCCTGCGTTATCGCCACTCCTTGAGCTGGGCTTGGTTGGCGCCCAGACCCTAACTCCCCCTCAGCTGCACCTCCGTAAATCTGTTCACGGGGCGTCGCCACGGGCGCTCGTAGCCAGCTCTCCTGATTCCTCGTGGACCGCACGAGGAGCACGTATTTTAAAAAAGCCCTCCCTTCTGCACGTGTGACTTGTATTTCTTAGAGAAGATAAATTGTGAAAAACATTGTAAAACTAATATTTAAACCCATTGTAAGTTGGATAATGAAAGAATTAAGGTTTTAACTAAAAATATTGTGTATTAGTTTTACTGTGTTGTAAATTGTTCACACTAACCGCCAATTCCTTCTTTGAAGCAGCGCTGGCAACAAATAACTGGTGCGTAAGCCGCTGCCGCTGGTGGATCGTATTATTTATAAACTTTTAATTATTTTACGTTTTCGCTTATTGCTTGCGCAGAATTATATAAGGCTACAATATGCATCGTATATGTTCGTGAATACATCGAATACCTAATACAGTGAATTCAGTGTCATATTTAGTTTCATCTAAAGTTTTGAATAAAAAATCTATTTGTTAGACTTCTTTTATCTACAAGATAAAGTGATATTTGAAGTGTAAGGTAAGTAGGAGGCCATGCGAAACAGTCATTCCCTTGGGGGCCATGTGTGGGGAAGCAACGCTTCACTACTGAGACAGATTACAGAAAATAACAAAAATATCCACCTTGAAGAAAAATCACGAAGAGACGGAGAATATTCATAAGGTCGAGTAGATTAAAATTGCAACATCACATTGAGGTAGCTCTCTACCTGAGAATGATGAAAAATCGTGAAATTTCGTGTTTCAAAATTTTTATTGGGTCGTTTCATTCCCTTTTAAATGCTTCAAACCGTTTCTTCTTACGCTTCTTAGTTTTTAAAAAAATATTTTTTTCGAACCGAATGTCAATTTCCAAGCCCATAGTGAACGAACTGCAGATGCTTTTTCCCGCGTAGGGAATTTTCAGCACATTCACACATGTCAAACATTATAAATCGCAAACTATAAAAGATACTAATGTAATTGTTTTTGCAGCAAGAAACTCATGACTTATTATAGTGAATGAACGAGGATAGTTAATCTTTCACTAGAAGATCCAGTTTTATGAACTGAAATGTCCAGAATAAGTTCATAAACAATAATTTTTCTCCAATAGTCAAATTTCGACTCAACGTTTTACAGTACCTTTGCCATTTTAATTCATTAACTAGAATATTCACTTATAATGATTTTTTAAAAATATTACCAAAATATTTCAATTTGTTGTAGTGTCATGATGTTGAACGTAGAAGTCCACATTTTTGCCTATTATTAATAACAAATAAAATTTCCAACAAATTGCCATTAAAAATTTCCAACAAATAAAAAACGTTTTTTAGTTTTTCTCTTAAAATATAACAAAATCAAATGTACAAGGGAAAACGAAATTGACCCAATATTCTAGAACTTGTTTTCTCAGGTAGACAGCTACCTTAACTAACTGAGTATTGCATTCGTTGATTAGAGTTTTTTCAATGAAACAATAGATAAATTTGAAATTCCTTCAGTATGTTTGGCGTATAAGTGTAAAAAAACTGTATTCACTGTATAAGATATTGGATGTATTCACGAACATGTCCGAAACAATATGCGAAAAAGTACAATAATTAAAAGTTCACTTCGTTTTAAGTGATTGGTTTTCGGTTGTGAGAACACAGAGTAAGAATATTTATGATACGCGTCCCCCCTCTCCGGCTTCCAGACGCCAAAAGCAACGCTAGAAAACTCTGTTTCTTCAGAGAGCACTGCTTTGTCTGAAAAAAACATGGCTTCAGTTTGCTGCAACGATTGCGGCACTTCAGCCACTCTATGTAGTATATTCTAACTTGTTAATGTCCATATCTGTAGCAGTTATGGCGGTTCCTGAATCATGCCACTCTATGTAGTATATTCTAACTTGTTAATGTCCATATCTGTTGCAGTTATGGCGGTTCCTGAAATATGTCACTCTATGTAGATAGATAGATAGATTTATTACTAATTCTGCAAATAAGTTCCAGAACTTGGTGGCAGAATACACTAACTAAACATTACAGAACTTAACAACTATACAAAATTTTACAAATTTTACACACTTTACAAATTAACATAAACATTTCACCGTGCAAGCTTCCATAGCACTCCACTTCACTTCACTTCACTTCACTTCATTTCATTTCACTTCACCTCGCCTTGTCTCACCTCACCATACTGCCAATCACTTTTGCCAATCACGTTTTAATGTGATTCTGACACACTCTTTTCCCTCAACTTCACATCATTGCACTACACGCCACTGCACATAATAATAATAATAATAATAATAATAATAATAATAATAATAATAACAATAATAATAATAATAAAATAAAAATAATAATAATAATAATTGTAATAGTAATAATAATAGTAATAATAATAATAATGTTATAATAATAATAGTTATAATCTAACATACTTTACATAGGAGATAATAAGACACATATAAACATCTAGGAATTTAATTTATTTTTAAATTTGCTGACATCATGAGGAAAGGGATCAAAGATTTTCACAGGCAAGCCGTTCCAGTCTCTAATAGTTCGAGTCTCTAATAGTTCGATGTAGTATATTCTAACTTGTTAATGTGCATATCTGTTGCAGTTATGGCGGTTCCTGAATTATCAGTGGGATATGGAGGTGCGCAAACTGATGCTATTACTCATCCTCTCATTATGGCACGTTATGACGATAATGTTGCTCACCCAGACCTGTATGGCACTCATCAGCTTGTCGGTCAGTTCATTTCAGGGAATATGGCTGAAGGCGAAAGAAACACGGACGAAGAGGAGAATGAAGGCATTGCGGGAATACCAGATCAGGTACCTCTTGGAGGTTATGGATGGTCTAGAAGCAATGAAGGGACTCCTGCAGGATACCAAAGTAGTCATTCGGATCGCGACACTGATCTCAAGGCAGTTATTCAAAAGCGATTCGGAACTTTTGGACTAGATATTTTTAAGGAATTTCTTGAGTTTAAATTGAAATTGGTAGGTATTGCAGAAAAATATTTGGCAGACACCGGTACGTCAAAACCAAAACCCGGACATCCTTCAGGCTGGAATGTAGGTCACCGTTATGGTTTCCCAGGTGCCAGTTGGAATGTTCCTCCCGGTGACAGATATCCTGGAGAAAGCTATAACGATTTCGATGAAATTGAGAATCAGTCTCACCTGTTCGCTTAATGGTGGAAATTAATCACATACTAGAATTGCGTTTTAATTATTTTCATTATTGTGCTTAATTTAGTTAGAAGAGGTTACACACACACACACACACACACACACACACACACACACACACACACACACACACACACACACACACACATATATATATATATATATATATATATATATATATATATATATATATATATTCATGGCATTCTAATGAAAAATGGGTGTAAAAGTAACTAGGCAGGGATTAAAATTTAAAAAACCTTGGAAATAAAAGATATAACGAAGAGTGTCGTAGAGGAGAAGATAAAGGAGATTGTTGAAGTAGATAATGGATTCTTTGTTAAGGTCGTGCCATTAATTCATTGTTTTTGGTTTACTCCAAACTGTTAACTCGTGCAAGGCATTATTGCTCACAAATCTTGTTCTGAGTTTTCTGGAGAAGTTGTTCCAGAAGAGTTCCAAAGTAATATTATTGTGTAACAATGCAAATTTTAAATAATAAACGGATATTATGTTTCACGTGTTTTTTCTACTTAAACATATTACAACAAAACATTTCTTTTGGTTTTTGGTTTGAGACAATTTATATTTTATGCAACTTGCAAAATGAAGAATATTACATTATATTCTGTTATACGAACACAGCTCTATTTAAGGGGACACACGTTTACAACAGCTGTAATAAAATTCTTAATTTTTGTCCCTCTTCCAAAATATTATAACTATATTCTGATTATTTGCAAACTAAAGATAAATATATTTATTTTGAATTTTTTATTGTTGTTCAAATAACATTTAAAAAGTTATTGTATTTTGAGTTTTTGCCGGCTTTCTTCACCATGTTTGGATGTTTTGTTTTTATATATTAATTACAAATGCTTCTATAAAACGTCAATTCATTGACTACATAGAATGTATCTAGTAAATTGTATTTATATGAGAATGTTAGTTTTTGATAATAGGTATATTAAGTACAGATTAATTATAATTTTTTTAAACAGTTCATTGAAAGAAACTATTTTTGTTATTGTTTACTATAATCTTCTAAAACGAACTTTTCACAAGAAAATGGTATAGTGAAAAAATGGTATGGAAAAATCCAATTTTAATAACACAAAGTAAATGAAATGTTGCTCTAAGTTTTTACAACAAAAGAGCACCGCAGCAATGGCGTTGCTGGTGCAAAGTAAGACATTTAGAAAAGTATTGAAGGCCTTTAGGCCAAAAGAACAAATCTAGGTATCCGGAATCTCAACCAAATTAATACTGAGTTTTATGACCACAAACAAGAAACTTTGAAGACGTAATCTGCTCATTAAGTGGCAGTTCCTTTTTGATACAGTAACTTTTAATTCTCTACGAAGTCTTCGGATACTTTTACTGTTTTGAATCTAACCTTCTTTTATAGCAAGAAGAAAAATATAAGAAGTTAAGTATAGCAGTTACTGTAACATTTTGGAGATGATTTCTGTTTATTTTTTATACATATTTCGTTTAGTTAACTATATTAAATTAAAATTAACTCGCGATTAAAAATGAACAAACATGCTGCAACTACCTATAAACAACGAATAAATAAAACTAAATTGGGGAGGTAAACGTTAAATTAGCTGAATGATCAACAAATATATTTAATGTGAAAAAATTAAATGTTTTACCTGTAATACGTTTTGTCTTAGGATTACGAATGTAAAACATGTAAACGTTAGTTGTGTATACCATTTCTAAAGAGAATGCTCTAGCAATACCGTGTCGAATGTAACTAGTTTTTTTTTCCAAAATGTGTACATTTATTCTCTCTCATACCTGTCTTTACTTTTCGTGTGAAGAAATGTTTTCATGAGTTTGTCAGCTTCTAATGTATTATCCGCAATAAATTCAGTATTTTGATTTTGCAAATATTTCGTGAAAACAAAATATGCAAGATTCACTAAAATAGATAGTTTTTAGAAGCAATTCTATGTTATGGAATGTATGCCTCGGATGGAAAATATGTGCTTGAATTTCTTAAAACTTGAATTATTTGTAAATGGAACGGAAAAAAATATTGAACGTAACATGTGCATAAAGGAGTATAATTGCAATTATGGTATATAAGAAAACTGCCACCTTTTGTCGCTCGTTTTCTTGAACATAATGTTCATGCAACTATTCCCCTCTTTATCACACAATATCAACAAGTGTCAAAATACATTTTTAACCCAACAGTGCAAGCAGATAGTCTGAGACACCCCGGAAGCCTTTACTCTAATATTGTGATTGCAGATTGGCCGCCCGTGACCATTGCTTCAGGTACCCTTTCATTCCACAGATATGAGTCACTCCTCTTTTGAAAAAGTGTTTAAAAATAGTTTTTTAAAAGTTTCTCATATTTCACATAAAACACTTTCAAAGTTTATCAAATAATAGCTCCCATTTCTATTTTCATTTAATTCCAAAAAGAAGGAATTAGAAAGCGTATTTTCGTACAAATTGATCGCAAATTATCGTTGCGACATAGATTGCTTTATCTCGCGCTCTATCTTTCCTTCCCATTTCACATGTCTCTAAACTCACATGTCCTCCCATACAATGCCAGGGTAATGTCCTCCTAGCTCAGAGCTCCTAGCTTTCCAGGTTAGTAAAATGCGCCGGGAAGAATTTCCCGCCTCATGCCCCAGAGTATCGGGCCACTGCCACGACGAAATCGAGCCCAACTGGGGACCACCTGAACTAAGATCCAGGCGGCTCGGAGCCCCCATCCCGTCTCCCCATTGCTTACCCAGCTATCGACGTGGGTAACGCCGGAACCTAGGCAACCTGTCGGGTGGTATCTAGTTTCCCGCCGGACTTTAAGTGGGATCCGGAGTACTCCGAAAAGCATCCTTCGCCCGATCCTGCCCAAAGGTCGACGCGCCATAGGCCCAACTGGTGGGTAGCCGGGCGAACCCGACTACCAGGAGCTTAGCATCGCCTTCTCACTGCCTGCACCTTCAAGCTAACGACGTGAGCGGCGCCGCGATTCTGAGGGTCCGGTTGGTCGTATATGACACTCCAGTGAGCACGACGCCCTACACCACCGTGAATCCCCCCCCCTGCGTCCAAAAAGTCATGGGAAGTCCGTAATCCGTTTGTTGGGGTACTTTTCTGGCTTTCGCCTCGTATTGATGGGAGAAACCTCGTAAAACTACCGACCAGAGCAGCTGACCGATAGAATTCTCCTCAAGACAGAGGTAGCTGTACTGAACCTTCTAGCTGTCTTCCAAACGTAGAAATTCCATCAGCATCTCAATTTAAATTCTAAGGGCAGTAATATCAAGGTCTTCTACTAGTGACAGTAGCACACTTTATGACCTAGTGAAATGCTACGTGCTCGTCAGTACAACTAGCGTCGAAAAAGGAGACTATCAGTAGTAACCCAGCTCTTTCCCGAGATTGATGGCGTAAAAGTAAAAAATTAGAAATAAAAATAAAAGTGAAAATATTAAAAACAAATTAGAACAAACGTTCTGAAATTAATTTATCTAAATCCCGACGTATACCTTATGAAAAGTGTTCAGGGCGACTTTGACTACATACTGGTCTCTTGTATCGAGGTGATCAACTGCGTCTGTGTGTGTGTGTGTGTGTGTGTGTGTGTGGGCGGGGGGTGATTTCGTCATGCTACTCGTGCTACGTATGCTACTCCTGCTGGTAGCATCGACCTAGACATTACTACCCCAGGACCTTCCTGTTAGGGTCGGTGCAGTGATAACATTGGTTGCAACAATTGATTGATTAGTGATTCTGAACACGTCATTAGTCCCGTAAGTGTAGTTCACTGTTTCTTTCCTCGAGAGGTGGAGGTGATATTCCCCCGCTGGATAGCGAGATCCGGCGCCAACCTGCCGTCGTCTAGCAGGTACCTACCAGGTAAGAAAGGGGGAGGAAATATCGCGTGCAGTCCGTGACTAGTTTGTTGGGTTACGTTTGTTTGTCTCATTCGCTTTGTGTTGATCGGACAAACGACAGAAAACTACCGATCAGAGCTGCCGGTCGCTAGAATTCTCCTCCAGACAGCCACTGAATTTGACCTAGCTGAAAAGCTCGTGTCGAAAATCCTGCCGCCGTCGCGACTCTAACCTAGGAGCAGCAGTGGCAACAGTGGTTACTACGAGTTACCTCAGACGGCAGCTGGCATCGATCCACCTGCCATGAGCCTGCAGTCACGTACGGGACGTGCTCTTATTTCCACAATGTTTCAAACGGCGCTATCTGAAGGCGAGAAATCCAGCGAACCGTGACTGCAGTCTTACCCTTCCCATTCTCCTTTCTCTCTTTTTACCCTTTACTCCCTCACTCTCTTTCTCTTTTCCTCTCCGCGCGAGGAACAGGGACGTTTCCCGAGATGAAGCCCCTGCAGATGAACTCAGTGACAAAAGCGCAGCGGAGCGCGTAATCCAAGAAGCAAATCTCTGAAAGTTATTTCCGCTTCGCCGATCCGAACGGCCGGAAAGGCGTTAGATTCGCGCCACTGCAGAACGTACTTGCTTCTCGTTAATGTCTGGCTGCTCGGAACAATTAAATTGACCACCGAAAGACCACTGTTTCTAGGTAAAAGACGAAGCAAGAATTGTTTGAATTTTTCAATTTTTTTTCATTCTCCCGTTGAGTGCAGTGAATTGGAATATAAATTATAATTAAATTCACAATTAATCAGAGAATTGATGTAACCATTTATGGTTGGTCAAGATCAGGCTAAGAATATTGTGAATCATTCTTGATTTTGTTTGTTCAACTCGTTGATTGCAGTAGTTTTCAACCAAAATTCTTTTCAGTGAATATTTTTAATGGATGTAAAGTTGAAAACAATATTGAGAAAATGTAGATATGAATATTTTAAAAAAGAAGATACGAAAAGTCACTGCAGGCGTAAAATTTGGGTCACTGCAGAACGTACTTGCTTCTTGCTCATGTCTGGCTGCTCGGAACAATTAAATTGATCACCGAATGACGGCTTCTTGTGGACAAAATGTACCATGAATTGTTTGAATTTTTACAATTTTGTTCGTTTCACCCGTTGAGTGCAGTGAATTGCAATATAAATGAGAATTAAATTGACAATAAAATAAATAATTAAATTAACCACTTCTGGTTGGTCAATATCCAATTGATTACGTTTGAAATGTTTTCTTATTTTTTGTTTCACTCTTTGATTGCAGAAGTTTTCAATTAGATTTCTTTTAAGAGAATATTTTTAGTGGATGGAAAGTTGAAAAAGAAGGTTGAGAATATCTATATGAATATTTTTAAGAATAAGAAAAAAAGTGGAGGACAATTTATCAGAAGCGTTTGTGTGTGTGAATGAATGACAAAATTATCAAAAATATTTCTTCAATAAATTTCATTAAGAAATGATATTTCGTTAATATCTAAGAATCACATAATAGTATTTATCACTAGAGACTATAGTATACAGACTAGAGAATTATTTGCTTTACTTTTTTTCAATCTTCAAATATTCTCTGTATCTGTGATGGTATAAAATAAAAGAATTGTTTTGATAGTAATATTAGTTTTTCTTATTCAGACTGACGTTTTCTTCATTCAATTAATCATCGCTTTGCTTTTCCAATATTTCTTCTCCAGCTTCATACAACGTGAATTTTCCTTAATTTTGTTTAAGATTGGATATCACATATAGGTTTATTGATTCAGATAAAATATTGCCTCTGGATATGGGATGCGGGACATTATTTTATATGAAGAAGTCGAAAGCTCAAAAAGTAACTTCTTAAAAAAGAAATTCTCACATATCTTCAAGGATTTTCAAGGAAGTAAATGAATTTTCTCTTCATTGAAAACAAGCTACCGAATGCTTTCATGTAATATCAGCGTTTGTACAGATGGAGCCGCAAAAGAAGTCGATACTGTCACAAATTGTACTGGAAGATTGAGTAAATTTTCTTTCCAAATTGTCAGAGAACTATACGAATTGTAATACAATGGTTCTCAAGTATTATATGATGATGAATATATATATCAATGAACAAATATCGATGAAAGTATACAAAGCAATTTTTATTTATTAAAGAGTGCTTGTCATGAAGTTGACTCACGATAATACGAATAACATGAATATCACGTACACAAAGAAATAAATTACATTAAAACAGCAAAACTCTCGATAAAAATTAAATTCAAATGTACAGATGAGGAAGAGATAATTACACTCTCCATATCTTACCTTTGCTCACTATACAGATATTGGGAGATATCCGAGAAGTATAAAAGTATTCTAATTGAACATGAAAATAGATGGACATCTCAAGCAATAAATTATTCTCGAGGAAGATGGATCGGGAGCGATGGCTCAGTGCATCAACTAATGGCACTTCAGTGCCTCTAAATGAGAGGTCCCAGGTTCGAGTACCGACGGTGGCAGGATACTCGACACTAGAGTTTCAGCTACGTCGAATTCAATCGCTGTCTGGAGCAGAATTCTAGCACCCCACTGCTCTGATCGTAGTTTCCCGGGGTTTCTCCGATCAACACTATGTGAATGCCGGAGCAGTACCCTACAAAACGGGCCACGGATCGCGCGCGATCTGTCCTCCCTCTTCCTTATCCCTTACACACACACTTACAGTAACATGCACTACAATACCACACATGCCGGAAGACCTGTCGGGGACTTAGAACTTGTCCCGGCTGAGTTGGTGCCCCACTGGTGGGAGATACCTGGTTGGGGATAACCCCGCTAATCGATGGTAGGTGTGCACCGGATCTCGCCTTTCAACGGAGGAAAATCACCGCCTACTTTGATAAAAACATGCACTACACTTACGGGGCTACTAACCTCCGTTGTTGACGCGCCTGGAATCACTAACAGACAATCAATCAACGAGGAATTTGTATCACATGAAGACGAACAGGAAGAAAATGTACCTTGTGTATAACAAATATCCAGAAATGGCTAAACCGCAGGAGAGAAAGGAAGAGAAAAAGAAGAAAGGGTATTGAAAGAGGTTTAAACGGGATAAAATTTACCACAAAAACTGTTCAAAGAAGGAAACAAATAGATATCAAAGGTTGAGAGACGACGCATGAAGCAACAAATAAATATTCTCTAAATGTAAAACCGGGAGCGGTAGCTCAGTGCATCAACTGATGTCACTGCAGCGCCTCTGACCGGGAGGTCCTAGGTTCGAGTCCTGACGGCGGCAGGATTTTCGACACTAGCTTTTCGACACTAGCTTTTCAGCTAGGACGAATTCAGTCGCTGTCTGGAGAAGAATTGTAGCGGCCGGCTGCTCTGATCGGTAGTGTTCCGTGATTTCTCCGATCAACACCAGGCGAATGCCGGAGCAGTACCTTACCAAACGGACCACGACCTTCCTCCCTTCCACCCTCCCTCCATTCCACCCAGCTATCCACTCGCAGCTACACACTCCCAGTTACCCATCCCAGCTACCCACTCCCAGCTACCTACTCCCAGGTACCCCCTCCCCGCCTCTTTCTCCCCATCACCTGTCCGCCGACACCTCTGTCCGCTACCCCATCCCCCATTTTGTACTCTCCTCCCATTATCCTTTCACTCTTCACCCACTTTCTCCTCACTCTCCTCCCATTATCCTTTCACTCTCCACCCACTTTCTTCTCACTCTCCTCCCATTATCCTTCCATTCTCCACACACTTTCTTCTCACTCTCCTCCCATTATCCTTTCACTTTCCACTTCCTTCTTACTTTCCTCCCATTCCCCTACCACTCTCCACTCACTTTCTCCTCACTCTCCTCCCATTATCCTTTCACTCTCCACCCACTTTCTCCTCACTCTCCTCCCATTTTCCTTTCACTCTCCACCCACTTTCTTCTCGTTCTCCTCCCATTATCCTTTCACTCTCCACCCACTTTCTTCCCACTCTCCTCCCTTTATCCTTTCACTCTCCGCCCACTTTCTTCCCACTCTCCTCCCATTATCCTTCCACTCTCCACCCACTTTCTTCCCACTCTCCTCCCATTATCCTTTCACTCTCCACCCACTTTCTTCCCACTCTCCTCCCATTATCCTTCCACTCTCCACCCACTTTCTTCTCACTCTCCTCCCATTATCCTTTCACTCTCCACCCATTTTCTTCCCACTCTCCTCCCATTATCCTTTCACTCTCCACCCACTTTCTTTCCACTCTCCTCCCATTATCCTTTCACTCTCCACCCACTTTCTTCCCTCTCTCCTCCCATTAGCCTTCCACTCTCCACCCACTTCTTTCTTACTCTCCTCCCATTCTCCTCGCACACTCCTCCCACCCTCCAGCCACATTACACTCACTTTTTACCCATTCTCGTCCTACTCTTCACCCACTCCCCACCTAATTTCATCCTCTCCCTGCCTCGTGTTTTGGCCGCTTCGTGCTGCTCTTCATGACGTGCTGGGTGCCGTGGAAGGGGAGAGGCCAGGGAGGCTACTGCGCATGTTTGGTTTTTTGCAGCTGTCAAAGAGCGACAGCCCCAACGCTCCACTTTGCACGGCCCTCTGGGCCAGCCACAGCCCACAGGTGAGCAGCGCTCGGCGCAAATCGGAACGTCCGGGCTACACTCGGAAATGTAGATGGATTGATTGGTAATTCCGGGTGCGTAAACGGATAAGGTGATTAGTACCGTAAGTGTAACGCATGTGCGAAAGATGTCAGTAACTATCCCCTGCTAGATGATGGGTAACACATACTACTTTAGTCGCCGACGACGAGACATCGGATTGTGGTGTTATCCTCCACCAGACATTTTCCACCAGGGTGAAACTGCCCTAAAAGGGACAAGCTGGCAACATGTGTGGTAGTGTAGTGCTTGTAAGTGTAACTGTGTGTATGTAAGGGATGATAATAGGACAGGGAAGAAGAAGGAAAGATCGCGCAGTTCGTGGCCCGTTTGTTAGGGTACTGCTCCGCCATTCACTTGGTACTGATCGGAGAAACCACGGAAAACTACCGGTCAGAGATGCCCGTGGCTACAATTCGCATTTAGACTGCAGCTGAGTTCGTCCCAGCTATGTATCTTGTGTCGAAAATTCTGCCATTGTCGGGACTCAAACCATATTACCTTCTAGTTAGAGGCGCTGTAGTGACATCAATTGATAGTCTGAGTCTATGTCGGTGGAAGTATATGAAAAATTAATATAATAGTGTAATAAATATAATAATGAAAAAATAAATTATTCAATCAAAATCTTTTATGTGTCGTATACAAGGCGCTTATCTTTAGGCTGAACGACTGGCCTTGGTGATACTTACTTTTTCGCTACCGCTACGCAATAGAGAGAAAGTAATGTAAAGCTGCGCGAAAAAACGTCCAATTTTTCACAGAAAACTACATATCAAACTACAAATCTTCTAACGCGTGGGTTAGCCCGAATCATCTTTTTGTGTATCCTTGATACCGAAAAATGGAATGACGGCAAAACATGTGCCTGTCTTTCCGTTCGTTAGTTCGTCCGTCCGTCCGTCCGTCCGTCTCTCTGTCTGTCTGTCCGCCTGTCTGTGAACAATGGTAGTGGCCAAACCATTTCGCCGCTTTGCTCCAAAACCGATATTCCGCAATCAATCTAGTCGCAGCTCCTTGAATTTTAAGGCAATATTTTAATTTTGGGGGATTCTTTACATGCAGTCCCTTGCACATTTTCCAAATTTAAAAAAGTGACTACATAGGTTTTTGTTAATTTTTTCATTGGATAGTGTGAAAGAAGAGAAGGGTGCAGGACTCATGTTCGTTGAAAATCCTCATTTTTCGAATATTGCAAAAGTTCAACCTACTTTCGGTGTCTTTCTACAACTAAAGTATTAATGATAGAGATATTTCCTCTAAAGCAATCCGTTCATTAAAGATAGATTTTCAAATAAGGTCACGTACAATTTTTCAAAAATTTGAGTATTTTTTG
Source organism: Teleogryllus occipitalis (assembly GCA_011170035.1). Taxonomy (NCBI): domain Eukaryota; kingdom Metazoa; phylum Arthropoda; class Insecta; order Orthoptera; family Gryllidae; genus Teleogryllus; species Teleogryllus occipitalis. Next base: position 397,780 of record BLKR01000577.1, read on the forward strand.
TGTAATTTTGCGTCATAATACAGACGAGAAAGTTCGTGCTATTTTAGCACCTACAGTTCTTTGCTGTATAATTATTTTTCTTTGATAAAAAACTATACCTAAGGACTCAGCGCGCATGGTATGAGCGTTTAGCACAATCGATGAATAAGGAAACATACGAATAACGGGTGGTACGGGTATTATGATGACAGCAGATTATCGAGGTCAAAATTATGAATATTTTAAATTAGATTTCTTAGTAAAATAAAAGTATTCGAGTAAACTTATCTAAAATTAACAGCACATTATTTGCTATATTTAAAAATGATATACTATTTGGATACATTTCTTCACTTTGTACTGAATTAAAGGCACTCAAAAATGGGATAGTTTAGTGAAATACAGAACAGATACCCTGCATGTGTGTAATGTTTCTGACCACTGTAATTCGCAATCGCGTTGTAAATCAGTGGTTTGGGACCTGGTGCTTTCCAATAGGCTCAAGGGATTGTGGTAATTGAATGTCATACTTCAGTGGAAGCGAACCGTGTTGCTAGGTTTGCAAACTACGGGGGGTGGCCATTAAGGCTACGTTCGTATTTTTAAAAGAAGACTATCCGAATTTACTCAATTTCTCAATTATGGTTAAAGGAGCGCCTCTTTTACGTATTTTGACAGTAGTTGGAGAGCAGAATCGAATTCAGCTACTGTCTGGAGGAAAATTCTAGCAGCGGGTTGTTTTCATGGATATTTTTTCGTAGATTATTCGGTAAATACTGGGCGAGTTTTGGAGCACTACCCTCACAAATGCCGGAGCAGTACCCTAACCAACGGGCCACGGACCGCGCGCGACCTGTCCTTCCTCTTCCTTGTCCTATCCTCTCCACTTACATACACTAACACTAACATACACTACACTACCAGACCGAGGAGACCGGTCGGGAGCTTAGAGCTTGTCCCGACTGGGGCGGTGCCCCGCTGGTGGGAGAGTCCTGGTTAGGGGGAAACCTCACTAGCTGACGGTAGGTCGGCGCCGGATCTCGCCATCCAGCGAGGGAATATCACCGGCATCTCCCTAGAAAAAACATGCACTACACCAACGGGACTAATGACCAAAGCAGTTGACGCGCCCGGAAACACGAAAAATCATCATCATCATCATCAATATCATCAAAGCAATAAAAAAGCCGACGGTCTGTCGTGCCAGATCTCGCCATCCAGAGGGCGAAGGCCATCTCCCGAGAAAAAGGACTACACTTACGGACTTCTAACGTTAACAGTTGGCGCTCCCGGAATAACTAACATTCAATCAATCAACCTTCCTCGGGGAATATCTGAAAAGGGAAAAGCCGGCATAAAATAACGTTGCTAAGAAATGAAAAGATAAATTTGTACGAGTCGTATGTACTTGTAAAGAATTATTGATAGATGGAGCGCCGGGTACCAGGAATGCAAATGTGAGGGGAGAAATGGGACCGGGTTCACTAGAGAACGGACGCCTGAATGTAGGTCGGAACTATTAACGTGACTTCTTGGTTTTAAAACCCAATTAGTAACGACTTCAGGATATTGGAAGTCTGCGAAACCTTGGGGTAGGTACTTCAACAAATTAATAGGCGGTTCTCAAGTAAGAAACAAGATATCCGAGGAAGTGGAGAAAGTAGCATTTGCCGATTGATTTTGGCTACATGAGTTCACGAGCAATGTATTTTATTTGTGTTTGACGAAAGTGTTCTTATTTAAATTATGTTAAGTGAGAGGCCAACGGACAGAGGCGTTTGGTGAGTGGCTAAATAGCTGCTGCTGAATTAGTTATGGGCAGTACAAACGATCGTTATATCTACTTACGTTGTTGCAGGAACATTGAATTCAATACATTCGTAACAAATGTATGGATTGGCACAGGATTTCAGGTCTCAGTGTGAAAGGAAGACTGCCCCGTCATCTATACTAATATAACCATTTTTCGCATCTCGCTTAAAGCACATGGTTCCTAATATACTCCGCCAGAGGCCAGTAGTGCTGCAGCAAACCTAGTACCTCATTTATTCGCTAGAGGTCGGTAGCTGTACATAAGATTAGAAAAGTTTCATCTAATATCAATGTGCTGAAAAATAAAATGAAAGACAATTATCGTATTTCATTAAAATTTGAACCAATTATGATAAAAATAATTATAATACCGTGGTTTACATAAAATTTATCTTTTCCCTCATTCGAAAGGATTGAAAATGAAGAAAGCCTGGGAAACGCCGGATATTTTGCTAGTGGGCTATCATTGGCACTACCGTACGGGGCTAAAGGCTAATAGTAGTTGGCGTGATCGGAAACATCTACTAATCAATAAGAAGAAAATAGGATAAAACTCCTTATACTTTTCAACTGACATATTCGTTGTTAATACAGTGCGCCAGAAAAGTCTCTCCGCAGAGACCCATGAGACACCATGTTTGCAAACCCAAACTACGTTGGTAGCAGTGTGTAACAAAAGAAAACGTAACACTCACCACACTCATAACAGATCATGGAGCTATGAATATATGAAGGCTCCTCCACCAATCTCTTTCTTGATCAGCAAGTGAAGCCAGTTCGCCATATTGGTGGGTCCAAAACACGTCTGTCTAACCTATATCTTCTATCCTACAGGCCGAACAATAAATAAGTATTCCAGCACAACTTACATGCCCTAGAAGTGATGGAAATGTTGGAAAATTTGATGAAACTGGCAATTCCCGCAAACATTACGTAACCTTATTCAAACTCTAATGAATTTCGCAATAATTGTGGGCATTGATGAAATCAGTAGAAGATCTTAGACGTTATCCTCTGGTGACGCGCAGCTAAACTATTGGAATTGATGCACTTTTGAATCTGTGATTTAAGGCTAGGCGAAAAATGTTCAGAAAAGTAATTGTTTTGAAACTATATCACCGTTTATGTTTGTATATCATAGCCTATAGTACTCCAGCCCTTAAATTATCCTAGCAGAAAAGTTTCATCGGCATTGGTTCTGTAGGTTCAGAGATTACCGCGCTGGAAGACAACGCACTTCTGTCTTTATATATTAGTATAGATATAGATAGATTATAAAGATCTAACTCTCCGCCCCTTCTTTCTTTCATTCTTTTCGTTGCTTTAATTCTTCTCCTTTCATTTCTTAAGATGTTTTTTAAATTATGTAACTCTATTAATTCTAATTTTATATTTTTCTTGTATCATAAAACGTATGATAATGGCTAAGTAAATTTTTGACGTAAAATAAATAAAATAAATAAAATAAAAAAAAATAAGTCATCGAAATCTGCTCTTATTGAAATAAATAGCATTGTTGAGAATGACAACGCCTTCAATCATTTCAATTTGAAATTAAAGTTTGTGGATTCAAACATAGCTGAAAGCCACGAATATTCACAATGTGATAAATCCTATAGTGTGCCATGGCAGTGCAAATCTTGCCGATAAAAGAAAATTCCTTCAGTAATGCCCCGATAGAACGAGATCTCACGTTTCACCGACATTCCATTTTTATTGGAAACGTAGAGATTTTTAATTGGAATGGAACACAATTTTTCGGAGATGTTCTCAAAGTCCAATGGCTTATTCGGACATCCTTATGTCTACAATTCTTGCTGGAATGTATCTGTGCCAAGAGGTGGCGGTCAACTTTAATTGAGAACATAATATCCATTGTTTTTTAGACAAACGCTAACAATAGAACAGAAAATTCAACTACTTTGTCTTTAATTTTCTTGTTTTAATTTTGAGCAAAGTTCAAGGAACCTGAGTTTCTTCCCATACTTCAATCTTCAATATTATCATTTGAAATATTAATTTACTTTTGTTAACTATTGAATTTACATACAAATAAATTATTTAATTACTTATAATCTTAATAGCTATAAGGTAATGATTAAAGTTTGTTTTAGGAACATTTTTGATAGTATAACAACAATAAAAAACGTTGTTTCTTAGAAATACAGAAAAATAAAGACAAAGTTGCAATAATGCCCGTTTATTTAATGATTTTAAATCAATGATTGAAAAAAAAACTGAAAAAATTAATGTATCAAAATTCAAAATTACACATATATCGAATAAAAAGAATTAAAGTGAATGCATAAGTACCATGAATACATCAGTAACTTCAGAAGCCATTAAGATTATAGGAAAATTCATATTTCATTTTCGAAATTTCAACAAAGGAATAAACCCAGGTTTTGTAAACATTGTTTTTCACAATAAAATAAATAAAAAGATAAATTTGCAACATTGTCGTTTCTTTTCTTTTAACGATTGTCTAATAAAACAAGGAACTTTGTATACTTACCGTCTCTTACATTTCTTCAGTAGTATACATACCTTTTGCAACACTTCCCCACCAATATTTACAAATGAGGTCTCTATAGAAAGAGGATTTCACAGAGACGTGACTAATTGCACTTTGACTTTAAAGATACGAAGGATTTGTTTTAAAAAAGCAGCTAAATATTCACATTGAATACATCCCGCAACACTCAGCGGCATTTTTGAATCTATATCATTAAGTAATTCCTAAACAATGCGTTTCATAGCCTTAAAACTAAAATGTTGAGGCCAAAGGCCGGCCTCAAAGAAACGTTTCTCACACCGTTATCTATAGGATAAGATCTTCTTGAACATTGTGTTCCATTTTTGCTGGTTCGACGCTTCTCAATTCTACCCCACCAGATCAGAGCCTGTAGAATCTGCTACTGAATGTGCAATTAAACTAATTACTTGATATTTTACGCGATTGAACAGGTACACGGGTGTACATCTCTGCTCGGAAATAACATTAAATAGGAACGGTTTGTATTGACAAGAGTGTATTGTATAGTTATCAATTACAGGGAGACATGAAGCGAGTGATAGAGGATTAGAGGGTCTAGAAGAAAAATATATATTACAAGCTTAATATGGAAGTGAAAAAATAGGGAACAGGGAATGAGTTCTCGCACTGATACGTTAGTTTTTCTTAAACAAAGAAAATTTAAGTAACTTCTAGAATTGACAGAGCTTTAGAATAAGACGGATTGATACGTTGACACCTGAGATTTATTAATGTAACATATCCATCTATTCGTTGCCTAGCATGTAGCACATTTGATAGAAGACTGTTCAAACATTCAGAATGCTTTAAAAGTCACGCTTAAGGGATGAAAAGAGGTTCTCAAACCCAAGATTAGTGTATTAGAAGTGAGACTTTTAGGTTTCTACAAGCAGTACAATATCTCAGTCATTGGAATTTCAACATACTAGTATTAAATGTAAGGAATGTCTGTAGTAATTAATAACTTTTTTAAAGAAATGTCTATTATTTCGCGATAGTGCTTAAAGAATTTTGAGGGCAGTTAACTGGACATTTAATGAGTAATATTTAAAAGATTGAGATGTTGCACGGGGGTATGGATTTATATCTTGGCTTACGTGTAAAATTATTCTGTTTCACCCTATTGGATATCTCGATCCTTCTCCCTGTGACTTATTCTCACATCCGTCCACTACGGTTCCTGCTAAATTATCCCAGTCTATCATTTGATGTTGTCCATGGGAATTAATTCTCCGCGTGTTGTGGTTATAACACACAAGCATAGCCCACCTGCTCGTATCGATTGATTGATTGATTATTAGTGATTCCGGGCGCGTCAACTACTAAGGTTAATAGACCCGTAAGAGGGGTGCATGTTTTTTGAAGATGGCGGTGATCTTGCCCAGATGGATGGCTAGATTGAATTGAATTTGCCTTATTTTACGTGGCGAGACTCAGGCCATGAGGCCTGCTCTTCCGCCTGACCACGCAAATTCCGCTACGCTCCTTTCACCAACCATGGGAGGAAGACGGTATTACTTGGGCGACGAAACAGGCGATTTGAATTTAGCTCAGAGGCATAATTTAGGCTTGAGGATCTTTTACATGCAGTAAATCTACTAACATGGGACAGCCGGCTTTACTTCCCCTCTGAAGGAAGGCGTACGAAGGATTTTTTCTCCCTTAAAAATCCACGGCTTCGATCGGGTTCGAACCCGCAAACTTAGGTATAACAGTCCGATACGCTAATTGTTACACCATCGCCGCCTAGATTCTCCGCAGACCTACCGTCAGCTAGAGGGGAACCAGATATCTCCCACAGGTGGGGCACTGCCCGACCGGGACAAACTCTGGGCTCCCGTCTCATCAAGCTCTAAGCTCCCGGCATGTGTGGTAGTGAAGTAAATGTAAGAATAATTGTATGTCAGCGGTGAGTGTAGGACAAGAAATGGAAGGAAAGATCGAGCGCGCTCCGTGGCCAGTTTGTTAGGGTACTGTTCCGGCATTCCGGCATATTGATCGGAGGAACCACGGAAAACTACCGATCAGAGCTGGCAACTGCTAGAATTCTCCTCCAGAATCTGAATTCGACCTAGCAATCTACTCACAGTCGAATAGTCGCCGCCGTCGAGACCTAAACCTAGGATCTCATTGTAGATCATTTCTTCTGTTGCATTCTGCTGTAGACGATGCAACAGAAGCAATGGCGTTAAGCTTGGGTCGCTAGTGTAGTAGGGTGAGGCGAAGCTAAGTGAAGAGGCAAACCAAAACGAAGAGGGGCAGAGAGGGAAGTCGGCGGAGAAGGAAGGACGAAGAAAGAAAGGAAAGATCGCGCGCGGTCTGTGTCCAGTGTGTTGAGTACTGCTCCGGCATTCGCCTGGTGTTCATCAGAAAAAACACGGAAAACTACCGAACAGAGCTGCCGGCCGCTAGAATTATCATCCAGACAGCGAGTGAACTCGACCTAGATTTCTACCTACAGTCGAATATCCGCCGCTGAAGAATCAAATCTAGAACCTCTTTGCGAACGATGTTATAAAGGCAGTGGCGTTGAGCTTGCGTCGCTAGTGAAGTGGGACGAGGCGAGACGAGGCGAAGAGGTGCACGAAGAACGAAGAGGAACGGAGAAGGAAGGCGGCGGGCGACGGGCAGCGTGCGTCCGAATGATGGATGGGTGTCTCATTTGAAAGCGGCGACAGCGCAAGGGTCCATGGGGCTCATTAGAGGTACAGCAGTGGAAGGGGAGATGGGACTGACTTCTCTACTGCACTCGCTGTCAGAACGAGGGACTAAAGCCCTCACATCGGAAACAGAACGTATTTCAATTCTACAGCTGCCGTGGTATTATAAAACACTAAACTTAATTAAATTAGTAAAGTACCCAAACCCGGGCCCCTTTTGTTTTTGAATATTTTTAAATTCAATTTTATGCGCAATGTAATCAAAATATAATGAATAAATACTTCACTTAGTTATTAAAACGTTACATTTTACTTAAAATTATTGGCCATGTAGTTTAAGAATAATTTTTTTTGTAAACCTTTCATTTTGTGTTTTTTAAAATGTTTCCTAATGTGAGCTCTTGCAAACGTGGAATGGGTAAAATTTAATGAAATAACTGAAAATAGCTTGAAATCAGTATAATTTTACAAAAATACAAGTTTAACATCTTATACGAGATTACATTTTATCCAAGTTTAGCATCGTATCTCATCTTATTCGTACGTACGAAACTGTCTTATATGTTTTGCTCATAGTCTACATGCAAGTGCGACAAAAAACACATATAAGCATCTTTTTCCGCCCCCACTCTTCTACATACGCCCTGAGTGAACACATTAAGTATATCACCAATAGATTTCCTACAGCCCTCTGAAACTTGTTCACTGCAAAACATTCACTCTGCATTTTCTTAACCTGGCAGGGAAGATATCTCTGGTAGGACTTGCAATTCGGAAGAGCAAGAGGACCTCACGGGAGATGGTATATTACTTTTGTTTCTTGTTTAACTTCAGAATTCTCTTAAATATATCTCTTTTCGACTTCTCTGAGATTAAATTCTCAAATTGTCTCTTTTCCCATTTCTTCCTTCTGCCCTCTGGAATTGATAGGCTTCAGAATAGGCTGTTTCTTTTTATTAGCGTCCAAGGATATGAAATACCAAAAACTTTTATTTGCTTTTATTTTAGAAGACGAAAGTTAGGGGCCGGTGTTAGAAACATTGAGAGGCTCGAGTTAGGCACCAACGTGTTCATATTCCAAATGCCAATAAAATTTTTACATGGCAAGTAAAATAAATTACACTAGCATATCCGTGCAAAAACTCTCACATGTACCCACCCACTTCCATATTCTTCCATTTCGATATTAAGCCTGTAATATATCGTCTCCATCATGAGCATTCTATCTCAGCCTCCGTCACTTGTTGTATATATCTTCTTGTAATTGATAACAATACAATGTACCCTTGTCAATGCAAACTATACATAATTAACTTTGTTACCGAGCATAGAGTTACACCCCTGTAATTCAATTGCGTAGAATACTATCAAGTAATTAGTTTAATTTCACATACAGTTGCAGATTATGCACGTCTTTGGGCAGGTGGGGTAATATTGAAAAGCGTCGGATGTTCAAGAAGATCTCATCGTATACATTACTGTATTAGGACCGGCTTTTGAAGGCTTTGGCCTCAAAACTTTAGTTTTTAAGGCCCTAAAACTCTTCGCTGAGGAGTTATTTAACGATATTGATTGAAAACTGCAGTCGAGTGTCACGGGTTGCATTTGACATGAATATTTATATGCGTTTTTTTAAACAAATCCTTCATATTTTTAAGTCAAAATGCAATTCGTCACGTCTCCGTGAAGTTCTATTTATTTAGAGACCGCGTTTGTAAATCTTGGTTGCGTGTGAGAACCTCAGGTGTGTATAGTACTGAAATAACATACTATTCGATTACCCTACATCAGTAGCTTTTAATGGCCCCTTCAAATTAATGTCATGGTTAGAACACTTATCAATGAACTATCAAAATCAGGAACTCAGAATCAGCACTTGAAAAAAACTTTGCTTTTCACGTTCGCATTAATGGTTGACTGCCTGACAACAAGTGAAGATGAAGACACTACCGCTTGACTGGATTACGAACTTGGAATAAACTACAATATTTGGACGTTTCCAATATGCAACCGTTCTCTACACAGTAGCAAATTAAGGGTCTCACATTACGAATCGGGTCCGGACTTGGGCACTTTCCTCTACCCGTTGTTTTCGAACAAACCTTTCTTTCCCCTTTATCCTTTACCCCATACCCTTTACCCTTTCTTTTCTCTTTACTCTTTATTCTTTACCATCTACCCTTTACCCTTTCTTTCCCCTCTACCAGTAATGAAAGCAAGGTCTCCCCTCCCCTTTCCCCTTGCCGCTCACTTGTGTAGCCAGTTATAAATCACACTCTTAAAATATCTTTTTTACAACTTTTAAAATATTGTGGATAACAAAAGAAATACGTGAAAATGCGCATTTGAATTTTTTGCGCTGATATTCTGCAGCTGTTATCTCTGAAAATAATTAAATTTAAATTAATTTTTATTGTTATTAGTTTTAATCCAATTTTAGAATGTTTTGGTATCAAAACAATGTCCTTTGATATTTAATAAGGAAAATGTGTGAATAACAAGTAAATGTTATTTTTGAATATTATATATCAGAATGTAGATATTCAACGAAATTAAAAACCATATTAATTGAAACAACAAGTGGGTTTTCAAAATTAGTGAAATTAGAATAAAAATTTCTACCGAAATTGAATTGGTAATCAAACCAGTTGTCGATAATTAAATTAATAAGCAAACATGTTTGTAGCTCTGTAAAATTTTATCTATTTATAATATCGTACCAAACGCAAATAGACACTAATGAATTATTCTTCACACTTTTATATATATATATATATATATATATATATATATATATATATATATATATATATATATATATATATATATATATATAAGCTGTTTGCATCTGCCAAAAAGTTTATGAAATAATCGTGACCATACGCCATTCAATAAGATCAAAATGGGGAATGGATGCAATAATAGTACATTGTGAAACGATGTAATGATGGGTATTATTACAAGAGTGTTCTATTACGATACGAGCGAGGAGCCAGCATGATATTACTATACGAGTGAGTGACGAGCGAATATCGTAAAATTAACAGTAGTGTATTATTACTTATGACATAGAGTTTCATACGGTACTTTTTCTACGACTTGTATAAATTAAACTTTTACATTGAATCGTTTCATGGCGTTTCATGCAGGATTCAGCCAAGGCCACCTATCGGACAGATCTCTCCCTATCCTATCGCAGGTGGCTTTGGTTTACTGCACTAGTCAAATAGAATCAGGGTAAAATGACGAATCAATTTATCTGAAATAATATTCAGCTTAAGAAATACTACTAATAAAATAATTTAAAACTGACATGCATAATTATTAAATGCTATTTAATGTTCACAATCGAACGAAACATTTATTATAACGATTCTCAATGATTAATGAAGTGTCAATTCTTGGTTTGTAAACTTCTCTGCAATTGGTAAAGAGCTTGTGTCATAACAAAATCTGTATCGTAATGAGCATCATTATGCAACGGGTTGCAGCCATCAAATGATCGAAATATACAAGGGAGTAAAAAAAGAAACTTGTTAACAGCGGCCAATCTCCCAATCATTTACCAGAATTCGAACATTCCGCATAGCGGTCTTCGGTTGGCTGCCGGCCCAAAGTGCCTGTCCTCGCCACTGTACCTCGATCCACAACAAGGTCACTGCCCGCGAGTTAAGGCCGATTCATATCGTAGGCTTGCCCACAGAAGGGGAACGGAAGGCCATGGACCTACAGAAAAGTTTGAAATGAAACCCACAGCCCTTTGAAATACATTTTATTTCCGTAAATAAGATCAATTCCTTAGTTTCCTATTTTTTAACTGGACTTTTGGGGAATAATACATGTTCGGGGAAGAAGCTTCCCAAACGATCTGGTAAACGTTTAAAAAATTCAACATCAAGTCAAACGTACTTAATTATTTTATCATTAAATTTATAAGTTTTTCGCTCAGAAGTGTGACTTATATTCTAATAAAATATGTCACAAATATAACATTTTCATTGAAAAAGGGGTTCAGACAGACCCCGAAGAATTCAGAAATGAATTATATTGCCCTCTTGCTTCAGGCTGCACATGAAATAGCTGTATTCTAGGTTCAGTGTGGGCAAAGTTCCTTCCCTACACCCCAGAGAAGCGGTAGGTACTGCGAGAGGCCCCAGAAGGTCGTTTGGAGTCGATAGATGGCAACGGGTAAGAGGGTGGATTAGAACCGAAACACAAGTCCATATTTAAGACAATAGAAAATTAACTAGTAGTAGAAAGTCTGTGCGCCGACCTGGATGACCGAGTTGGCTAAGCGCGAGTACCGACTCAGCGCTTCGGTCCGAAGGGTCGCGGGTTCGAGTCCCGCCTTGGGCATGGCTGTTTGTCCCTTGACTTTGTGTGTGTTGTCGCGGAGGGCCTCGTGTTCTGCTGACCCCAGATCAGAGGAGCCCGCATGTTTGTCTAGTGTATGGTCGAATATGCGTCCCTTCGGGACGTAAAGGGCAACCGGCTGTCGGCTGGATAAAAGCCCTAGGAAGAAGAAGAAAGTCTGTGCAATTCTGTAACACTTCTACTGTTGTAATGAAATCCATTTAACGTACAACGCACTTTACAAGAAAATAATTTGCACTTGTTTCTTCCTATTAAAGTTAAAATATTGCGTTAATTTAAGTATTGTCCAAGGTCACATCATTCAGAATAAAAACATTAATGTCTATTCCTATTAATGTCTAATTCCTATATGAATCCATTTGATCCGCATATTCATTTGTGTTTTACGAAGCAGGAATGAAACCTTCTAACAGTGGGATCACTTCAATATATTCCAATTTTGAGAATTTTTACTTTGCTATTATTTTCTAAGATAACATTGCAATGTTCCTAATGATCACATTTTAAAAATGTACTACTGATACAACTAGATTCAACTCACGAAATAATTTTACATAATGTAATTTCCTAATTCCGTGCAGAAGACTTGTTTGGAGAAAAAATTGAAAATCATATCTGCTTTGCACGGATTGTTTTTAATATCACAACCTGCAGGAATTGTGTGTTATATATACTACATAAAAATTGTCCTCAAATAACCTTTCATTTTGGTTTTTCGTCTTTTGCCCTGGAGCAAATCGCTCGTGTAAATGTCACATCGTCTACAAACCTGACCTTTCATTTTGTTTTTTCCTTCTTTGGCACTGGGGCAAATCGCTCATACTGTTGACAAATGCACAGTAATTTGTCACTAAACGAGCTTTACAATGAAACTTCAACAAATACTCCAAATAACTGTAATATAATTTGTGTGAAGCGAAAAGCATAGTCAGTTTTAAGAAACCCAACCAAAATATTTCTGCTGGGTCTTTTAGTTCCTTATGGGTATCTCGAGAGTTGATGTATCTCAGATTGGTAGCCCTTTACGGCTTTTCTTAAATGATGTAGCAAATTATTCATTGTAGTTATTCATTGTACTAGAGTTAATAAATATTTATTTCTCCATTTAAAATCATGGTACTTGAGTGGTCTACAGGAACAGAGGATATACCAATGTAGGATAGGAAAATATCTTTCCTGGATTTGATGAGATTTTCAAGGAAAATGCCAAGGCGACACTTTTCAAGAAATGAAAGTAAATAGTCAATTGAGTGAAATGTTTTTCGTGAAAACCACTACTGCCTTTTAAAGTTTGATTGAAAAGTACCTTTTGTTTTACAAATAGGATAAAGTAGTATTTTGAGGGGTCTGTGTAGGAATGTAATTGAAACACAAAATTCCTTAAAATCATTTCAAAGCAGTCTCCTGTTCTTATTTCGACAAAAAATATTTCATTATGCACCAAACTTTTACTTTAAATACTTGTGAAGTAAATAACAGTTTTACTAGATTAAACATGTATCGTCGAGAACAATAGGCATTTGTAACACGAGTATAAAAGTGACATTTTATTTTGCGTGTAGAATAGATTGCGACACGAGGCCCATATACCAAGTCGCTTCCTAATAGGAAAATAAATTCCTAATAAAATCACTTTTACCGTCTGTGTCATACTGTATATTACACTCAGCCCTACTTATTTTGTTTCCTTCGTTGCTTTCACAAATTAATCTCAGCTAAAAGTTGAACTTGCAGCACGCTAGTAATGCTCTGAAAGGAGACACTTTTAACATTGGCTGTCTAAAAAGTAGTACTGTAGAAGTAAAGTACTTGGCTGATAGTTTAAACAGTATTTTAATAATACTATTTAACAATCACTGAGAGGCACAGAATACATAAACAGTCTTATGAAAACTCTGTGCTTAGCGGAAATTGTATTCAAGGCGATAATAAAATCTTCAAGGTAGAGTGATTAGACAAAAGAAAATTAATTTTTGTTCGAAATTCGGATCGCCTCTGTGTTCGATCCAAACTCGCAGTTATAATCTACTTTCAGCTATTTAATGGGAATGACTTGTCAAAAGGCATAGCTACAACATCGGCAATAGAGACGTCCTTTCAATATAATTACAAATCAAGATTTCTATGCGCAAAATGAGTATATTCTTAGGTATTTCTTAATCATGTAAACTAAAGTATTGGCGGGTTGCAAGGTGAGAATAAGCATTTCCATGATAAATATACGTTAGAAAAGTAGAAGTTCTTATTTCAAGAATATTAGAGAAGAATATTTTCAAAACTGAAATTAAAAAATAATAATTGAATTTTTGGATCATAGTATGGTGAGATATCCGCTACCAAATTCGTGGAACTGATACTGTGCTCTCATGAACAATCTTTCATTTATTTACTTACAAGGCCCCCTTCATATCTTCACATCACTGTTTTAGTGACAGCGATTTTTTATACAAGCGGCACACTGATTTTAAAAGGACAATAGTTAACGTGTCATGCTCACTCTTGCACATTAGGATCGTAATACAAATACGAAATAGTACGGGAAAGAATATAATATTATGCAACTGTTTTATAATGTTAAAGTTTATTGTGGAAGTAAATGTTTTAAAACCGCGCGACGTTAGAAGGAAGTTTTTTTTAATGAGTACCAATTCAATAATGCGTAAAAGAGTTGCTTACACATTTGTATAACAGCATAATTAATTAATAAGAGAATCATAGTTAATTTTTGGACTTAAAGGATACTTGACATTTTTAGGAAAAACCCTGTGGTGAGGTGTACAAATCACGCTATATTCCCATGATTCTCTCGCTGCGATTGGCTGAATGTGTGATGACGCAATTATTCGTGCCATAAATGGCAAATATGTCGTAATCTGTGTCATAAGGTGTCATTTTATGAACAATTTCTTGTAACGTAAAAGGTCGTTTATAATGGATACAAAAAATCCATTTAAATATGATCAAAGCCGTTAGAACAATTGAGAGAAAAAAGGAAAGAGATATAAAACTGTCACACAAAAAAAGTATTTTGAGAATCAAAAGGAACTGACTAAACGCCATCGTATAAAATAAAACGCATATCAAAACGCTCACACCTCCGTACACAATGCCATCGACCCTTCCAGGATCCAAGAATAGCCAGTTCACCGACGTGCAGAAAAGCGAGCGGCAACTGTTAGCCAAGGCCACCTAGAGCAGGGCTCCAGCAGGCGCCACCCTCCCTACCTCACCCCCTTTCAATCCACCCCTCTCCGCCCGGAGTATTCGCGCATGCGCACAACTTCTGGCGGCCGCCGTCGCCTCCGTTGGCGCCCCAGTCGGCTCCTGGATCTGTCGGGTACCGTTTGCTCGCCCGCCCTGCCGGCAAATTTACCCGCGAGTGAGTGAAATTCTTCTCTTTGGTGATTGCGAGTGTTTCGTCTAGTTTTGGGTTTGCGTGTGTTTTGTTTCGCGCCTCGGCGCCCGCGTGCCAGGATTGTGGTGTGTGTTTTCGGTGCGAGATTGTGTCGTAATTTAGTTTTTTTTTGTTCTTCTTTCGGATTGTGGACAGCGTTGCAAGTGACGAGTGATGGGGGGGACGTATGCTGAAACCATGGGTGTCTTCGGTTGCAGGTGAGTTGGTACAGGGGGCAGCCTGTCACGATTATTCGGTCTTTCGTGTTTTCTGAAAACAGCTAACGATAACTTATCCGTTCTAGCAATAGCAATTAAAAAAGAATGTTACTGTATTTAACTATCCTTGACTCTTGTGTATTTTCATTTGTATAGTAAATTTTAAATTGGTTACTTCTTGTTTTTCTGTTATGATATTATAAAAATTAATCTTAATAAGTATAACTTAATGATTATTTGGAAGTATCTGGCTTTTTTTCAAAACAATGAACGAAATATTCATAAAACGTTATTTTGATTCTCAGCTATTTTATTTTTCAAAATGTTTTGAGTTTTATTTATTAAATCTATCATCGTTGTAAATGTATTTTTAACTATCTGCCGTATGAGTAATAAAAGAATAAGTATTCAAATTTCATTAAATGCATGCAGCCCGTACTTTTAATTAAACGTTAGATAGCAGTTTTTCCATGCCTTATTCATGTATATTTACAGTATTTAATTTAAAATATTATTTAATTCAAAAATATAAATTATATAATATATAATGTATGTCGTATCGTTTATATTCAGTAATCCAGTATTTTAGGCATTTCATAATTACAGAATAGAACATGCTGAATTTTCATAATCTAAAGTATTCTTTGCAAATCTATGTATAAATAAAAGAAAATGGGCGTATGTCTGTCGCACATATACGCAAAAATTTTCCAACCAGTTTTACTGAAATTTTGACACTTTTTTATCAGCATCAGGATGTTCAAAGAGACGCTTGAATGAAATCGGATATTTTAGGATTTTGTTGATGATATATGCATTTATGATCATTTAACCGCCCCTGAACAGAAGCTCTAGACCATCCCTGCATGGTTAGGTTTTAAGCGTGTATGACTGCATATTTTGCCCCTGCGATTGTCAAATATTGTCCGGAATTATTTGGGAATAGTAAATCAAATTTCTTCAAGTTAGTGACATACGAACGCCTGCCTAAACTTGAGGAAGAATGTTTTAATGATGGGATTTGACAACCATGTCCCAATCAGGACATGGACCAGGACGTAGAAAAAACACACTGGCGAGAGTCTTTCATCTATTAGAGTTTTTACCAGCGCGTATCGTAAAACACGATTAACAATCACGTGACCAGAAGCGTGTAAAGAATAATAATCACCAATAGTACATACTTAATAATCTGCTTTGCAGATTGCATTACATATTTAATAATCTGCATTGCAGATTATTAAATATGTATTAGATACTGTAAAAAAGATTAAATATCTAGTAGATACTTTAAATATTTTTCACTTCAATAAACATTTTAAAGCTCGTCAAAAAATTATTTTCATGGGTTTGAATGATATTTCTAATGCCATATCTTTACTCTTTTTTTATTTTCTCGATCTTCCTTTCCAGATTTTTCTTGTTTTGTGTTTTTTTCTTAATCTTTTTCCATTCATTTTTCTTTTTCTATTCTTCTCCATATTCTTCTTTTCCTTTTCCTTCTTTTTCTTTTATTTGTGTTTTAGGCAGCTTGTTGGTGACTAATGGCGCAAGCTGAATGATGAATGATGTAGATATGGTAAAATATGTAGACTGCCTTTACTACTAAGTTATTCAGTGTATTCCCTGAAATATTTTAAAGCAAACTTGACTTACAACACATTGGCCTCTAGTACTAGAATAGATACGATTAAGTCTAGCACAAGCGTACAGTTAGAAATTGAATAGGAATATAAATAAAATATTAAAATAAATAAATAAATAAATAAATAAAGCCCCCTTATTTAGAAAGCTGAAATATAGGAGACACCTTCCACAATAAAGGTATCTTTTAGGTACATTTTTATTTATTTCATAAAATAAAATTTGTCTCATACATACCTATGTACCATACATTTTTCTAAAGTTGGATTTTATTTTATCTCCCTTACACAAATTTAAAATATTAAAAGTAACAAGTACACATTTTTATTCTTCTCACTATTCGTAAAGAAAATTAAGGAATCGAATCGAATCGAATCTCCTCTGCGGGAACATGGAGAACGACACAACAGACTTGGGAGCGAAAAAGGGTCCATAAATATAACCACAAACCGCCAAATATAACCACAAACTTTTAAGGCAAATTTACCTTCACTATGCATGTTGAAGTTCATTACAAGGTCCCGGTCTTAGAAGTGGTACGTGATTAACTTAAAAAAAATATTTGAACATATCCAATGCTTTAGTATGAATGCACCCTATGATACAATATTTTGTTTCATCTAATAAAAATGCGTCATTCTCATTTGAACTACAAAAAAACCTCTCATTTCCGTCACTTGTTCTTCGTTTTGGCTCACCAATATCATTACGTCGAAGTTCATTCATTTCGATAAGAGACAGCACCCGAATTTTAAGAGTCGTAGAAAGGTAGATGAGGACGTAGAAATAATTCCGAGGGAGATAGGCAATTTCAGTTCTAATTTCTGGCACAAATATTTTTCAAATAACAAAAAATTGTTAGTTCGGAAAAAATAGTATAGTCCTTTTAAAGGTGAGGTGAACAAAATGTGAATAAATTTAGTCCAATTACAAAAACGTTTGGGTTGCAGGAGGCAGGGCAATATGGAGAAAAAATGTTTACAGTAAATATATGTAAATTTATCTTTGTTATTCCTCTCTTCGATTAATGTTATACATTTTGAGCATATATTTTAAATGAACACCCTAGAGAACACATGGGTGGAAGTGGCTGTGAGTGGTAGAGTAAGGAAGGGGAGGTGAATGTTGTTGGTTCCAATCACATTCAGCAATAATTCCAATATCAACAATAATTCTAATGTGAGTGGCAGCTATTCCGGCCGCGTCAACTGCTAAGATCATTCGTCCGGTAGGGGTAGTCCATGTTTTATAGCGGGAGGTGAAGGTAATTATTCGCCACTGGAGTGAGATATCCGTTTCCGACCTACCGTCGGATCGGCTAAGGGTTTTTCACCAACCAGGTATCTCCCACCAGCGGGGCACCGGAGCAATCTCCCGGCTCCCGACCGGTTTCCGGGCATGTGTGGTACTGTGGGCCATGATAATGTGCGTGTAAGTAAGGGGTGATGCTAAGATAAGGGAGAGGTAGGAAAGATCGCTTGCGGTCCGTGGCCCGTTTGTTAGGGTACTACTCCAGCATTCGCCTGGTATTGATCGGAGAAACCATGCAAAACTATCAATCAGAGTAGCCTGTCTCTAGAAATTTCTTCCAGACAGAGCCAGAACTCGTCGTTATCTAGCTCGTATCGAAAATTCTGTCCCCGTCGGAACTCCAACCTAGGACCTCCCAATCTGCACTGCAGTGACATCAGTTGGTGCCCCAAGCCACCTCTCCTGCTAGAGGAAGTGAAGTTGGGAAGAAGTCGGAAAATGGGGAAAAGTAAGGGTGCCTTTTAATCCACTACCTCTTAAATAACAAAACATTCTCCCTAATAAACGAATGAAACTAACCAAAGTGTAATTTCTTCATGTTTCGTGTAATTCACAAACGTCTCCCTCAGGGAGAGGCAAGAAGTTTTCATATTTATTTTGCTTTTCGCACAAAACGTTTTCGGATATGAGTGATATTTTCTTCTATATACCGGGAGAGATAGCTAAGGGCATCAACTGTTGCCTTTGGAGTCCCTCTGACGGGGAGGTCCTAGGTTCGAGTGCCGACGGCAGCAGGATTTTCGACACTAGCTTGTAAGCTAGGTCAAGTTCAGTCGCTGTCTGGAGAAAACTTCTAGCGACCGGCTGTTCTGATCGGTAGTTTTCCGTGGTTTGTCCGATGAACACCAGGCAAATGCCGGTGCAGTACCCTAACAAACGGGCCACGGACCGCGCGCTATCTTTCCTTCCTCTACCTTGTCCTATTTTCTCCCCTTACACACACACACACACACACACACACACACACACACACACACTTACACCAGCATGCACTTCACTACCACATATTCCGGGAGACCTGTCGTGAGCTTAGAGCGTGACCCCGCTGGGGTGGTCCCCCGCTGTTGGGTGATACCTGGTTGGGGAAAACCCCGCTAGCTGACGGTAAGTCGGCGCCGGATCTCACCATCCTGCAGGGGAAAAACATCACCACATCCCGGTGATAAAATACGCAGTACACTTACGGCAGTAATGACCTCGGTAGTTGACGCGCCCGGAATCACTAACAATCAATCAACCTTTTCTTTTACATTTCCACTTGAAGATGTCCCATAACTCCTTCCACTTGCCCAGTCTTATAGAACATCTACATACAGAACACGTAAACCCTGTCGCAATCAATCCACAGTTTTAAATTCACTTAACCACGGCTAAACCACAAATAAGAAACTACATTTTATTCACACCTTAGAAACAAAAGAAAACACTCGGCGATAAAAAAATGCGAATCACACAGGATCAGAAGAGCGCACAAAACGAAACTGCCATATAAACTTAGATTACCATATTCACAGTTACTTCGACATGCACAGAAAATCAAAATTTAAACGCAAAATTACCGCAATGCAACTTTCACTTCAACGGACAGAGTAGTAAAGACGCTAAGATGTGATAAGTCACTGATGACGAAATATTAAAATTATTTCAGTAGTTTGATATTTTAGTTTTTATTTAGACCCCCCACAACGTTTTTATAACAATTATGTGTCATGTTACGTACATAGTCCACTCACTACCAATGTTCGCCGGAAGATTTCTCTCACAATAACCAAACCATCCTGTTTTTCCTCCGCCATGAATATCATCCTTCCCTGAGGTACGCGAGGTGCTGACGACTTCCGTTGTAAGTTGTATCGTGATCTCTACTTCAGCCAAACAGACATTGTTTCTCGGGTAAAGTCTCGAGTGCAAAAACAAGTATGGTGGTGGTGTGTTTGGGATGAAAAGCAGTCAAAAATTTCCTCTCTTGAGTGTACGTAGCTGTAACTACTCCTCTTAATTGATTGTATTTCGTTTCTTCACTTACAAAATAAGCAACTTTGAAGTTAGTGATCAAAAAATAATCTGCGCACAAAATATAAAATTTTGATTCACAAAATGAGTGTCGTACTCCTTTCTGAGGGACGAAAAAGGAGCTTACGCCGTTTAATAGATTTTTTATAAACGCGTTATCACAGTGTATGTACTGATTGATTGGTGATTTCGGAAGAGTCAATTGCTAAGGCCATTGTAAGTGTAGTGCATTTTTCCCCGGGAGGTGGAAGTAATTTATCCCCGGCGCACAGTGTGTAATTTTGGCCATCTACGGGGCCGAAAGTATAAAAGCAAAAATTAAAGCCCTGAATTGAATTAAATCATGTTATAATTTACTAAATTAACCAAAAAGTTAAAATTTTACAAATTTTATACAATGCGAGTCATTGTAGCAACATTTTAAATATTTTAAGTAAGTTAAAATAAAATAGAATTGTACATTAATTTTGCTGAACAAACATTAAAGAAATATGCTTTATTTACAGAACTGAGACACAATATTGCAATTTTACCCTTAAGAACAATGAAAGAACACATTAAACTCTATGAACAAAAAATATAACAAAAACAAAATACATTTGCTGAAATACGAACTCTAAACAAGAAAATTATTTATTTATTCAGAATCACTGAAGGCATCAGAAGAATCTGCTTCATCATCTGCGTCTGCTGTTAATGGATCCATTTCTAGCAAATCAAACACTTTTGCGTTGATATTTTTCTTTTTGGGTTTTGAAGGAACTCGTAAACTAGCTATAAATGGATCAGACGTAATGAGCAATCTGTTCAGCAGGTCTGTATTGGTGTCAATTCTGGAGGTCTTCCTAGTGAAGAATTCTCTGTACTGCCTATTATGTTTATTTTTGGCCTCTTGGGCTTCTTCTGAATATTGTCCAATAGGCAATATACATGTACCAATAATGTCTCTCCCGTGAAACAAAATTTTGTGTAAGGTTATAGGCATTGGATACCAGCTGTAGTTTTCCAGATAGAGATTGTAAATATATTTAGTGAATTTTTCAAATTTATCTACATTAATTCTTTGACCAGAATTTATACATTCCAGGATAATTCCTAAACCCTTAATTAATTCCAGATTAACTCCAGTTATTTCTGCAGCCTTCTCAGGGTTTCTAAAAAATCTGCGCGCAGAATTCCCATCGTTTGTATTTCCACTTTGCTGTTTAGGCATATCCACTAAAATGCCTAACTCACTTCTGAATTTCTCCTGAATATATTTCTTCTTCTCAGAAATCTTTTTTTTATTTTCAAATCCCCTTGCCTGCCAGGTCTTAATTTCTAACCTGTACGAGATGTGCAGAATACATTCGAACAGCCTGATCCATGAATGAAGGGGTGATATGCCAAAAGCAAGGAATTCTTTTTTCACTTCTTTTTTTAATAGGACATTTAAATTATTCATTTCAGTGGGTTTTGCCCCACATAAATAACATGTCTGGGTAGAGGAACAACACGATACGGCATTACAAACTTTACCGTCGACCATGCAAAATACCAAAGTAGTAGTTACAGAAATTTCTACATTGTCAAGAACAAATATTGTGGGACTAAGGTTATTAATTTGATAATTAATTTTGTTCACTTCTGTAGTAATTAAACTTGCTGACTCTTTTGCAAATACAAATTTCAATGGCCTGCAATACTTAGTGGAAGATGGAACCGGGTTTTTCCAAATAATGTCTTTTGAATTGGTCGAAACGCAGTGCATTTCCAAAGGAACAACAGAAATACTAAAAAAACTTTCATCACTGAAATGTTGCTGAGAAAACTTCTGCTTATATTGATTTTGCTCCATACCATCGCAACCCCATTTCATGATTATGTCAAAATTGCATTTTTTTGTCAAACGCAATTTCTTGCAGACCTCTTCGGTTTGACATAATCGATGGATTGTGTGGTTAATTAGTGACTGCACAGGTATTTCTGCTGAGATTTCTGTAATCACAGCACCTTGTGGATAACATAGCATTTTACATTGTTTCACTTTATAATATGGTGGATAAAATTTACAATTAAATATTTCTGCTTGCTGACGCAGTATTTTGTACTGGCGACTAGACATAGAGACATCTACCATTAACGCCAGCGCTTGTTCTGGTGTAAGCTCTGATTTCTGGAGTAAGGATCTTCGAGCCTTCTTAATAACAGTTCCCCTGTTTGGTGAGGCAGAGGATAATTCTTTGACTATTGCTGCTGAATCTCTTTTTCCTTCTTTCATTAATTGAATGCCTGTGGCAATACTCAGTTCTTCGCTGGTGGAATTCAGGAGGTGTTTAACTTTGCGCCTCTTAGTTCTAGGAGCACAATCAATAAAACTCTTTTCTGGCCGACCAATTGCAGTAAGAGAAGTTACTGACACTGATGCATTGTTGGAAACATTTTCAAATACTATTTCCCCATCGAGCCAAGAAGCGTTGTAACGAAGAAAACGTTCTTTTTGCCTCCCTATTTTTTCCCATCTAATACTAAGTGTTTGACAAATTTTTTTTACTTTAACTTTTACACACTGTAAATCACTATCAGAATATGATGCAGTTTTCATTTCATGCAAAATATGTGCAAATAAAGCATCTGTCTTGGAGTCTTTAGGTTTTGTCACCCATATTTCGAAGAGCGCCCTCCGGGAAAACGAATGCGACATTCTGTAAAGAATGAAATAATTAATAGATTCGCAAACATTCGCAAATTTTTTTTCATTGATAGACTTCACAAAACTACATGCTTTAATACCAATTTGGTCCCAAAGTAGTACTCGGTGGTACTCTAAACTAAAACCCTTGATAAACTTTTCGAAATATTTTTTCTGTTGCATAAAAAGTACATACCTTTCAAGACGCTTTTTCAAGCTCTTCGAAGCTGGATTTTAAACAAAAACGCCACCACTGAAAAGAAAAAAACTATTTAGATTGCACTGTTTAAGAACTTGAGACTTTGAACATCATCAGAGACGCGCAAAGGACAAGCGAACACACAGCACTGATATGAATGAATGACAGCGGCGTCGTCGCGGGCAAGTTGAAACATGTTTAGACAATCATTTCCCGTACCTCCGCGAATTTATAGTGATACCAATACCGATACCATGTGGTCTGAACATCCTTCTACTGATATATAGCACAAGTTACACGTTTTGGAAAAATAGAAAGGTTGACTTTCGGCCCCGTAGATGGCCAAAATTACACACTGTGCGGCGCCGACCTACCGTCGGCTAGTGGGGTTTCCCCCTAACCAGGACTCTCCCACCAACGGGGCACCGCCCCAGCCGGGACAAGCTCTAAGCTCCCGACCGGTCTCCCGGAATATTTGGTAGTGTAGTGCATGTTAGTGTAGGTGTGTGTGTAAGGGGTGAGGATAGACAAGGAAGAGGTAGGAAAGATCGCGCGCGGTCCGTGGCCCGTTCGTTAGGGAACTGCTCAGGCATTCGCCTGGTGTTGATCGGAGTCACCACGGAAAATTACCGATCAGAGCAGCCGGCCGCCAGAACTCTCTTCCAGACAGCGACTGAATTCGAGCTAGCTGGAAAGCTAGTGTCGACAATCCTGCCACCGTCGGGACTCTGGAACCTAGGACCTTCCGGTCAGAGGTACAGATGACATCTGTACAGAGGTCAGATGACATCAGTTGATGCCCTGAGCCACCTTTCGCTGTCATGATTCTATGAAACACGTGTTAGTATGAGAAGCTATACACATCATTGGTGAAAAGCTGTAAAAACACTATTCGTCTTACGCAGGACTCGAACCTGCAACCTTTAATTCAAATCTCCGGGGCTACCGGATCCGGTAATAAATGTTGAACGAGTTTCAACATTCATGTACAGACGGCTGAGCAGCATAAATCTTTCAGAGTGGTTTATTCCTTTCATAAATGTAATGTGGTGTAAAGTAATTCATATATTCATTGTTGCTGTTAACATCTGTCTACGTCCGTAGTTGGTGTGTGAAATATTACCCTTATCTTCAACACAACAGGTGAACGTATATTTTGGGTGAAATTGCAGTACTTAAAGTGGAATGATACGTCGTTTTTTACATTGTCGTATACAAGAATATATGGGTATTTTAGTGTCCTCCGTTCTCGTAACTTTTTTATTGTATATCTTCTATTCACCTTACAAATTACAAGTTGAGGTGAGTAGATATACTAGTTATTATGGGATTCCTTAAAGCAACAAGAAAGTCAGTTTTTCTATTAATTCTTTGAGAGAGTACACAAGAAAGATGACTTTTTAATTTTTTTCATACTCCTTACATAGAATAGAGAAAGTGTTGAAAAACTGTGGGGAAAACTGACGAGTTTTCGAATGAAAAACTCGTAATGTTAGTTTAACTAGAGTCGAAAATTCTGTTTCCGTCGGGACTCGCACCTAGAACCTCCCGGGTAGAGACACTGTAGTGACATCAGTTGATGCCCTGAGCCACTTTTCGTAAATCCAGGAAGGTCGGAACATATACACACGATATCTACATGATACAGCGCTTCAATTACCGGCAGAAAGTTTGCTTTATTTAAAGACTGCAAAATTAATTTGGTACTAGTGAGAACCCGTCAAAATTTGACGGTGAGATCTGAATAAATGTAAAATAGTGTGCCCAGACTAATGTTCACAATATGTTGCGTTGTTTGGATCTTCATGGTATAATGAAGATATTTTGTGATGTGGAGTTTCCAAAATTTTGAACATGTATGGTCCATGACCAGGTGGCAATGCAATATCGGCACCAAATAACACAAAAGAAAGAGCACTATTATACTGACGAATATTATTTCTAAAGTTTTTTGATGTGTCATCATCTATAAACAACTTTAATTTCTTCTAGCATATTGCTCGAAGGTAATCTTATTTTCCCATTTAAGCAACACAGAGTAAACTCGTTTGCAGAATTTCTCTCACATGGGAAGTGCAAAGCAGAACAAAACTGACATTTCATAGACAACGAACCAACAGAGAACGAAATGACCTCACTAATACGACTTCTACACTGACTTTCTCTTTCCCTGCGTCCACTTACTGTACGTTTGCGTCTTTTAGGGCGCGTGGGCAACGATCGACATAACCTATGTACAACTTCACTACTTAAGTACAACCGAGCAAAACCCACTGTCCGAATGTTCTCTACAAAATTAACCCAAAAGCAAATACATGCCAACTATCAACGCCACAATGCAATTATTACACTGAAACAAAACCTTGACGAATTGTGAACAAATCTTAACAATCAAAACAAAACATCAAGCAGCGCCACCATGAAGCGGCTTTGGAAGAAAACAATTGACTATTGATAAGCGTACTATTAAAGAATGATTTAATTAATTAATTTACACTGTAAATGTTGGTGAATCAACACAAACAGTATCTGATAACACATCTAGGGATCACATTCTTTCATTTAAAGGAAAAAATACTACAATCGGTTCAGTAGAAGCTCTAAACGAAGCCATGGCAAAATACCTTATTTTTTTAATTATATAGATTTGCGTTAATCTTTCTGTCAATAAGCTAAAGATTTTAAAATATATTTGTAAACATTATTTCTTAAAATTTTGGTTGGTTTATTTTCTTTTTAAGGCTCAGAAACATCGGAATTAAGTAAAAGAGGTAGAGAGAAATTAAGGAGTCTACAAATGGATTTTTTTAGAAGAAGTTACAGTAACTGAAATTGAACACAATAGAAATGAATAAATCAGTGATCGAGTGCAGGTTGAAAATCAATTATGGGTGAAATGGAAACACGAAGTCTGAAATGATTTGCTAACGTGAAACGGCTTGATTATGTGAGATGGCCCAGAAGGTTTTGTGGGTGGTTTCCTTTAGACAGAAAAAAAGAGGTAGACCCAGAAAGGAAAGGCTGAATCAAGTTTTTAAAAGTATGCAAAGAAGAGATCTAGAAGAGAATGACTGGAATGATAGAGGGGTATGGAGACTGGGATGCGAGAGACGACCGCAAGAGCTGTAAAATTCTCGCATGATTAATAATACTTTCTTTTTAAATTCTGCCTTGTGTGATTTTTTTCATGGAGCAGGAATATGTTTGAATGGCAAACTCCTTACCTGTTTTCGTTTTGTGTTATTTGCATAAAATAATTATTATTTTTTATTTTGTTGTGGCTTTTAATAATACAATGTGAAGTGCACTATTGTTAAAGTATTCGTGATGTCTATTTCTTGTTGTCTATTCGTGTTGTTCTATTTCTACCTCTTAGATTTAGTGAAGCACAATTACAGGCGGCGAGCTGCTTAATCAGACAAAACCCTTTTTTTCTTTGCCTGAATGTAGAAAATTAGTAAAATTATTGAATTTTTAGAAAAAAGCGATTTCGAAATCGAGACTCTTTCGAAATCGAGAATGTTTACTTTTACTCTCACGTGATAAATTAAATTGTATAAATTTGAAATATTTGCTTTATTTCACTAATTCAGTTGGATATTAATAGTAATATTTACTATTCATAATTTGAACTGCACACTGAATCTGATCTACAAGAGCAAGAGTTTTGTAACAAACAAACGCGAAGTACTAAAAACATTTTTGTATTTTTCATGAAACTCTGTCGTAGAAATCCAGAAGCGCAATAAAGGTCGACAAAGTTTCGGCATGTAATTTGTTCCCTTGAATAACAGTAACAAAGTTTCAGCTGCCACTAAGCGACTGTCTGTTGTTTTTGGAGCTTCGGAAAGTAAGAAGTTAAATATTGTACTCGCGCTGAGAAAAATCTAATAAGGAGCTTTCAGTTTTGTTTCTTTTGTTGCACACACAATAAGATATTTCAACATAAGTCAAAAAGGGTCAAAAGGTTAATATTGCACTTCTATATGTAAGAATTTGGAGACACTATAACGAGGCATCAAAGAGCCTCGCCAAGAACCTCTTATCAACAATCAATCAACAAACTGATTTCCTCGGTTTCTTTTGGGATGCAAACTTATTAGTAACGGCACAGAGAAGATCTCGATGTTATAGCCGATTCTGTGTCACTAAAACGATCCATGTTCAGATCAAGATATAAATATGGAATCTGCTTTATTATTAAAAATGGTCATCAAAGACTTGAAACAGAACACATTTGTGAGTTGTCAAACTAAATTAATTAATAATGAAAATAATGAGGCATTGTTATGGACTTTGCTTTTCCCTGATCAATCGTTTTCATTCATTACCAATAATGTTAATCACTCACTAAAATGTTCTAAATGCATTACATTTACGAGGTTTCAAAGATAAGTAAACTTTATAGATCCTACGTTACTGCAAGTGTTTTAATCAAGCAAATGAATCAAACTATGCAATTCGAATTCCATTTGGTATAATCTTTAATTTAAAATGATTGAAAACTAAGAGTAATAAAAATAAACAAATTTTTGTCTTTGGGGATTGGTTTCAGTTTGGTATGAATTTATGTTTACGTCAGTATATAGTATTTATTCGTTTAAAGGGGAGAAAAAAAAACAAATTACTTCGAAATTACTCTTAATGATCGATTTTGGTTTAATTGCGCTTTGTATTTTTAAATTGATAAATACGAAATAATATTGTTAAGAAAAGGCGTTTACACAAGCTTTTTGTCATATGGGAAGAGAAAGAGGAGCAGAATTACAATATTTCTTTTATTTTCAGATAATACTCGTAGAATATCAGAAATTTAATCTCTTAGAACAATTGAGCAAATAGATATTCGTCAAAAATATAACAAGTTATTCCTTTTTCAAACCTCCACATTGCTTGAAGCACAAAATATCCGAATGAGTCCCATGTTTGTTTCTATTTTCCGCTTAATTTACAACTAAAGGTGTTAGTTGTCGGTTAAATTTAAAATCTACTCCATCTTTCAACCAGCTTTGTTCCTAAGGGGGAGTTCTAGAAACTGTGAGTGCCTCTACAATACTTCGTGCAAAATATCGGCTGTTCCAAAAAATGCTATATTTTGTAATCCCAGTTTTTGAATGATAATTTCGACTTCTTAAATAAATTTGTGTGTAACAAATTCTAGACTCTCAATCACTAACAGTATAACCCGTGTTTTTACGCTCAACTAATCTCGATTTTCAAACTCTCATGTTTAAGTCGTTTCTTTTCCTTCTCGGTTTTGACCTTCTGATCACATAAAATAGCAGCCTCTACAAAGTAGTCACGATTATAAGAGCAATATCCTGTTTGTTGTTCCGATTGATCAGAATATATTTATTGGCCTTTTAGTATTAGATGCAGTCAAATATATCACGTTCGGTCAGAATTCGCCACATTTCCGGGAGCGGTAGCTCAGTGCATCAATTGATGTTACTGTAGTGCGTCTAAGACGCACCAGGAGGTCCTAGGTTCGAGTCCCGACGGCGGCAGGATTTTCGACACTACCTTTTCAGCTAGGGCGGATTCCGTCGCAGTCTGGAAGAGAATTCTAGCGGCCGGCTGCTCTGATCGGTAGTTTTCCGTGGTTTCTCCGATCAACACCAGGCGAATACCTGAGCAGTACCCTAACAAACGGGCCACGGACCACGCGCTATCTTTCCTTCCTCTTCCTTGTTCTATCCTACCCCCTTACACACACACACACACACACACACACACTTACACTAACATGCACTATACCACTACATATGCCGGGAGACCGGTCGGGAGCTTAGAGCTTGTCCCAGCTGGGGTGGTGCCGTTGGTGAGAGAGTCCTGGTTAGGGCGAAATCCCAGTAGCCGAAGGTAGGTTGGTGCCGGATCTCGCCATCCAGCGAGGGAAGATCACCGCCATCTTCCGAGTAAACAGCATGCACTACACTTGAGGGACTAATGACCTAAGCTGTTGACGCGCCCGGAATGACACTATCAACCAACCAACCAACCATAAGACCTAGGTTCCTAAAATCAGGTTTTCGGGCCCGTCCAGTAATGTGTTTAGGTCTTAGTACACGAAATGAACATTTTTTCGAATTAATTTAAAATTTTGAGGTCCCGCAGTTCATAGCTTGATTGATAGATTGATTAGTAATACCAGGCGCGTCAATTGCTCAGTTTATTATTCCCGTAAGTATTGTGCATGATTCATGATTTTATCGCGGGAGGTAGTTGTGATCTTTCCTCGCTGGACGGCGAGATCCGGCGCCCAACTACGTCGGCTTCTGGGGATTTCCGCAAATCTCATACCTTCCACCAGCGGGGCACCGCACCAGTCCGGACATGCTCTAATCTCCAGACTGGTCTTCCGACAAATATGGTAGTGTAGCTCGTGTGCGTATGTGTCAGTGAGGAGTGAGGGTATGACAAGGCAGAGGAAGGAAAGATCGCGCGCGGCCCGTGGCCCATTTGTTACAGTACTGCTCCAGCATTCGCCTGGTACTGATCGAAGAAAAACTACCGATGGGAGCTAGTACACAAAATGAAAACGAACAATTTTATCTCAAGTCGTGAATACCTCCATGTTTGTTAATAAACACATAGCAGTAATATAATGTTTGTGCACGCCCTGTACCTCGTGTATTGCCCTGCTCGGATATGGTTTCTAGTATGAAAGAATTTTCGCTATTAAATATTTATTACAGCGAAAACGGTTCCAAATTCTACTTATTATATTAATATAATAATAGTAATTATTAATTGTCACAAATGTATACGTAGTGTTGATTTTTAGTGTATTTTATAGCCTTGATGAACTACGT
This sequence comes from Teleogryllus occipitalis, assembly GCA_011170035.1. Lineage (NCBI taxonomy): Eukaryota > Metazoa > Arthropoda > Insecta > Orthoptera > Gryllidae > Teleogryllus > Teleogryllus occipitalis. The sequence goes on from BLKR01000577.1 coordinate 427,406, forward strand.
GTTCCCAAATACCGCGAACATAAATATTGCTTTTTCCGGGCGTCTCGGTTACCTCATTTATTCTCTGCTGCTCTCTTTCTTTTACTCAGTTCTTGTGTATTCTGCTTCGGAAATGCTTAAATGTATTGTAATATGCTGCTCTATTTTTGCCTCGTAAATTTATTTTCTGTTTTTCATGCTGTAGTCCTTGAATTTTTCAAAAAGTGCATTCCTTTTTCTTTTTCTTTACCGCACTATTTTGTTGTTCTTATACTAAGATATTCTCAGGTATAAAGGCAAAGGCACTTTCCTATAATATCACAGTTTTGATTTAATATAGTGTTTTATAGAAAACGTGTTTTGTTGATTTCAATGACATTTGCATTCTTCTATTTACTATCATTGTTTTTATTATTATTATTATTATTATTATTATTATTATTATTATTATTATTATTTTAATTTCATGTATTTGAAATTAGATTATTTATCGTTCAAATAAATAATACTAACATTGCATCTACACAAGGTGGCATTCTAGTATTACATTCCTGTAGGGGAAATTCTCTTCACGAGAAAGAGGGTGGCCGTTGGCTGTTTGCACAGCGGAATTCGGGTCCATGGCGCGTCTCCTTTAGTAAACATTTCGTTTCGAATCGCGAACACTTGGCACAAGGAGAACGAAACACGCGAATAAAAAGGAGAAAATACATCTTGGAAATCACTCAGATTGCCTTATCAATTTTTGGGAAATGATGACTAACGAAATTCTTTTTTAACTAAATGCTTTTACTAATAGGAAACTAACAAATAAAGTTTAAAATGCAGGGATTGGTAGCTCGTGTAAGTTTATCGCACTTGATACTTTTCTGATCTCTTTAGGCTAGGTAACCTTTTCGGTTTGGTCCCAGTCACTTCCCAACTACTACATGTCGGCGGCTTGGAAGACAATTTTTCACATTTCTTCATCTTTCTGTCCCCTAAAAGTATGATTGAAATACAGGATTTTCATTGAAAAAATTGGAGTGGTTCTTAGGGAAATGTCGTTTGTGTAATTTCTAAAAATGTCCAATTTTGAGATAATTTCCACAGAAAAATTTTGAGTACTCGAGAAAATTCATAAAACTCCATGAACTATAGAATAAGAGAATAATAACTGCGTTAATTTAAAAAAATGCACATTTTTACAACACTACTTAAATCACATTTTGCTAAAAGGGTAAAATCCTAATAAAAATGACCGACCATTACTGGATACCGGACACATGATAGGTATTTGGAGGAACTGGTGACTACTATTGACCCAAATTTAGCTATATTAATTCCCATTTCCTCTACTGAAGGAAAGAAATGATCCATTAAAATAAAGTAACACATATTCAGATTTCAAATTGTCATTTGAGAATAAAATTATACATTGAACGTGCGTACCCGTGCGAGAACTCTCGCATATTAAATTCCACCCCCTTCCCTGTCCTATTTTCATATTAAAAGGGAAATATGTTAACGAAACGTTGCAATTTCTTTAAAAACTGTATAAAGGTAACTCCCAATATATTTCTAGAATATCAAATAAAACTAAAAACAAAGAAATTGATGATTGAAAACAAATTTTTAATAAAGATTTATTAAATACTAGCTGACCCGGCGAACTCTGTTCCGCCTTAACAGAGATCTCCGTTCCGCCCAAACTTACGAAAACGCGTGAAAACGTGCGAAAACCCGCGAAATCACGCGAAAACGTGCGAAATCACGCGAAAAAATGTGAAATCACGCGAAAACGTGCGTTCTCACACAGGAACGCTGTCGAACGGGATAAACAGTATCCTATGTCCGTCTCCTGGCTCTAAGCTTCCTGCTCACCAAATCGGTGCAGCCGTTCTTGAGTTATAAATAGTGCAACTAACACGACTATGTATAGATATAACGGCGAACGAAAGTCGGCTATCATTATCGCCTTCTGTTATCAGTGCGGCGTTGCAACAATGGGTTACAACAGGCAACAATGACCGCTAACATGCGAAGTCACGCGAAAACGTGCAAAAACGTGCGTTCTCACACAGGAACGCTGTCGAACGGGATAAACAGTATCCTATGTCCGTCTCCTGGCTCTAAGCTTCCTGCTCACCAATTTTCAGCCAAATCGGTACAGCCGTTCTTGAGTTATAAATAGTGTAACTAACACGACTTTCTTTTATATATATAGATATACACAAATGCTCTTAGAAAAATTCACAACACTTCCTTAAAACCAATATATAAAGTAATTATACAAACGTCCTTGACAGCTTCTCGCTTTCTTTGATAGTCATAAAACTATTAAAAAAGATTTTTACTCTTGAGCTACATAACTTGGCAAGGTGAAAATACAGCATCTGGCAAGTACTACCCCACTCTCTGGAATATTATTTAACTTTACTACCGAACTAAGAGGTACTCCCGTGCAATTCAATCGCCTAGAATATCAGTTGCAGATTCTGAAAGCCTCTGAATAGGTGGGGTTGTATCGACAAGCGCCAGACCAGCAAAATGTAATAGATTGTCTAATAAGCTCTCATTTTGTAGATTACGGTGCGAATGTTTTTGTAAGGTCTTTGAACCCAAAATTTCAGGTTTTAAGTTCCTAGAACGCTTTGTTTAGGAGTAATTTGTTACTAAAGAGATTTTAAAAATTCTGCTAGAGTGTTGCGGGATGCATTTAGCATTAATATTTAGATGCCTTTTTTTAAATAAATCCTTCATATTTTTAAGTCAAAGGGCAATTTGCCACGTCTACGAAATTATGTTTCTTTAGAGACCTCATTTGTAAAGATTGATTGCGTGTAAGAGCCACAAAATTCATCTATACTACTCAAATAATATAGGAGACGATTTTATATAAAATAAGCAATAAAACATGAGGTGATGTAGCAGCATCTGGACTATCATATTCTTTACAAACTATAATTACATCTCTGTTGTCTAAGGAATATTTAATATTAACTCCAAATAACGTAAATGAACCTGTGCAATCTGATTTCTGCAATGTTTTGCCTTTTTTGTTAGCACACTTCAAAATATTCTCCTCTGCTTACTCATGCTGTGGGCTGATCTTATACACCGATTAATATACCACCGTTTGGATATTTCCATGAAAATATCTACTCATATCAAGTAACTGGTACATCGAACTATACTCGTATAGACTGTAGACATCCGATTTCAGACAAAGAGATTGCTCCAGAAAAATTATTGATCAGCATTCGAAAACTTACGAAAAATAAAGTTCCGGGACCCAACGGAATAGCCAATCTATTCTACAAGAGGCGTCCTCCAAACTGGTTTAAGCAATTACTTAAACTCTTTAACATGGTTCTTAAAACTGGAAATGTTCCTTCAAGCTGGTGTGAGTCGGATGTTATTTTGGTCCACAAGAAGGGAAACGAAGCAAACCCACACAATTACCGAGGAATAGCACTTGCAAACTCGATAACTAAAATATTCACATGTCTGATTGCGAATCGATTGATGATATGGAGTGAGAATTTGGCTCTCCACACTCCATTACTAGAGTAGTCGCTCAAAGCAGGATATCCAGTGACAAAGAGATGAACATTAACAGTAGAAATACGTGGCTACAAATACACTCAAAATCAATCTGCTCGTTATGTAATAAGAATACTGAAGAAAATCTTCATCATATTTTATGTGAGTGCCCAATCTATAAAGAGCTTAGAGAACCATGTCACAATGATTCATTATCATTTCCCAATTGTTTGTTTAATCTAAACTCTGAAAGATTTAAAACTCTGTTACTTTATTCATCAATTCTAAAATTACGGACATTCATTATAAATGATTAGTTCAAGTTCAATCCCACAAGCACTAATGAATGATCTTGTTATATTTGTAACGCGTCAAGCCTCACTACAGCTTCTTTTGTATGTATGTGTGTATGTATGTATATGTATGTGTATATATTATGCTGCATCAATTATTTTGTATCTTATGTTACTGTACGGTTTTGTTATTGTGTTACTGAATTATTTGAATTTGTTGCATTATTTATATTGTATCATATACTTAATATATGTTTTATCAGACGTTATTTGTAAGCTATTTATGAGGAGTTATTTGGGCCATGAATATACTCCGCAATTTGTAATATGTTGATCCTGTAAATAAATTACCAATACAATTGAATCGAATATCACTGTTTTCGAAAAAAAGAAAGTGTGAGGAGAAATAGGAAACAAAATACTGCAGAAAGCAGACAAATCAAACCTGTATCTGTCACACTGTTTTTCAGTTATTGATAAATCGATGTGCTTAATAATAAATTTAACACTAACGTTCTGAAAATAGCATTTATAGTACTGAATGTACGAGACATGTCCTCATTTTCTTGCACATGCTTCAACATGTTTTCTGCAAATTTTCTTGCAAATGCAAAATCATGACTGAACACGCTGAGAACTTGACCGAAAACTTGACCGAATCACTGATGATAATGAAAATACTGGCGCAGAAAAAACGCATACTGAAGCGGTTGATCTTGGGTTTACGGTGCACCTTAGTCTTGGCCTCCTCCACTATTATACGAGAGATAATATACCCTCTTCTCTCTTTCCTCTCCCCTCTCTTCTCTCTTTCCTCTCCCCTCTCTTCTCTCTTTCCTCTCCCCTCTCTTCTCTCTTTCCTCTCTCTTTTTTCTCTCACTCCCTCTCTCTTCTTCTCTCTCTTCTTTCTCTCTACTATAGTTTGACTTATCCTTCTACGTCAAGGCCTGAGATATAGGTGGTTTTGGTAGTATCCATAAGCACCGAAGCAGAAAAAATGTAATAGACTATCTAGTAATGTCTTATTCTGTAGATTGCGATGTAAAGAACGTTTCTTTGAGGCCATCGGCCTCGAGAAAGAGAGAGAGAGGGAGAGAGGGAGGGAAAGGGAGGGAGGGAGAGAGCTAAAACATATTTTGATGTTCTTTGTCAAAAAGAAGGGGGAAATGGCAAAGAATTGACGATTCTGTGCAGTGAAGAGTGAATACTCTTGTTAGGTTTGGTAATAAAAACAATATAATATAAACGATTTCTTCTGGTGAACGATAATATCCAAGCGCACCGAATAGAAGAGAATCGGAGCATATCATGGCAAGCAGTCAAGTTTTAAGGCCCTAGAATGCTTCGTCTAGAAGTTATTGAACTATATAGTTTTTAACAATCTTTCGAGTGTTGCGGGTTGCATTTGACACGACTATTTAGATTAGTTTTTTCAACAAATTCTTTTGCTATCTTTTTAAAAGTAAACTGCAATTTGCCACGTCTCCATGAAATTCTCTTTCTTTAAGAGACCTCATTTATATAGATTGGTTGTGTGCGTTGTGTGTGAACCGAAAAATGTATGTATACCACTGAAATAATATAGGAGACGATTGAAAGTAACTTCATTTCGTTATGTTTACTTAATATTACTATAACTGCATTAACTTACTACGTTCAGGTCATTGCTGCCTCTATTTACTCTGGACGTAGTGCTCGCGAACTTTAGTACACTAATTATCTTGCCCGCGTCCTTGAGAAGCCTGCTGTAAAATATGAGATGTTCGTACGGCGAAGGAAGAAATGACTGGCTGAGATGGGCCTGCAGTTAACCTAAGGAGAAGAGTGTATCTGTACTCGTCCTTGGAAAAATTAGGAATGATCTGCAAGACGACTAGATGCTTGATGTATAAGGGGAGACGTATAAGGCACTGATTGGGCACCTGACGTAACTTGAATGCCATGCATGCTAAAGGTAGCCAGGATAGAGGAGGTTCAGACCAAGATGGTGAATGGTATTTTATGTTAAAAATGCGAGAAGAAATAGGGAAGAATACGTGGAATTTTGCAAAATATGGTAAAGTCACACATTTATTGGAGTTTGAGCCATGTTTGTCCGTCTGTATTATGTAAGAATGGTAATACCTAAAATAATGTTTGTCCCGTACCGTTAATTTCTGTAAGCATTAAACCAATGAAAAAGAATCAATGCAAATAATGTACAGGATTACTTCAGTAGTAAGTAAGTAATCCTGTACATTATAGTAATCTTGGCTATTCTACAGTGCGACAAATAAATGTCCCAGATTCCATTTTTGAAGTAATGCATGATGTAGACTGGTCACTTACTGGTGATAATAGCAACATTATTAAGAAGTGTTTAAGTATAACACCTCTGTCTGAGAAAATGAATGTTGTATTTAGTACGTAAAGGAGCAAATGAGTGTGCTAAGTATGTAAATCATTACCTTTTAGATTACATGTAAGAGTTTGTTTAGTTCTTGACTGAAAATATATTATGATTTTTGTTATATTTTAAATACTAAACTTGATTCAAATGAATAAGACACAATATGAAAGGATCGCATTAATGTATTTTAAGCATTAGATATATGTGGTTTATAGTAACACACATCAATAGAGTAAGTATTTTCATTTAATGCTCTCGACGTAGATATGATTATATTTCTAATGTCAACACAAACACGACAATTTTAAGTTGAACGAGCTACATTTTTCGTCGGTGTGCAATAAAAGTGACACATAAAAAAATCTATAATTTTGAAGGAGAAAATATCTTGTACAATACATTAGTAAACTCTCTTTCTAAGATCTTTATTTTTTTATTCATGGCAAAAAGGGATCCTATCCCATGATGTACCAACTCACACTCGCACGCTTTCTCGTACTAATGGTGAAACGTTGAGTGCTTTCGAAAATCATTAGTGTTTTAAATATATCGGGTGTCCCACCAAGTATGGGTCATCCCCATAACATCTAAACGGTTCACGGCATCGACAAGCAGATTTTTCTCAACAATGCGGAATAATGAGGTATGCCATATGCTGTAGAGGTATTGCTTGAAATATTTTTAATTTCAGAGAAATTTAATCATCTTTGAATTTTGATTCTGCAATGATGAGCGAAATCTACATTTCGATATCGCAAACCATATACAAGCAATGGAGGTGGCCCACAGTTGGTGGGACATTCTGTATAATCACATCAACATTTGACGAAAGTCTATTTAGGAAAAAGGGATAAAATTAAAAAACTACAAGAATTTATGCTTATTTAACACCTTTTTAAATAAATGTCTGCTATAATATTTATAAGTAGTAGGATATATATATATATATATATATATATATATATATATATATATATATATATATATATATATATTCCATAAATTTAGCAAATTATTCATCTGAAACGTACTTCATTAATGAACGTACAATTTTATTGTGTGTAAATAAAAACTTTTTTAAATAAAACAAATCCATTTAAATACAAAAATTTTATTTACGTGAAAATTACATTTAAATCAAATATCCCTTTTAAATAAATACTTTCTTTATATAATGATTTTTCCACCCTATTTTGACTGAGAGCGATAGCTCAGTGCATCAACTGATGTAACTGCAGCGCCTCTCACCGAAAAGCCCTAGGTTCGAGTTCTGACGGCGGCAGAATTTTTGACACTAGCTTGTCAGCTAGGTCAAATTCAGTCGCTGTCTGGAGGAGAATTTTAGCGGCCGGCTGCTCTGATCGGTAGTTTTCCTTGGTTTCTCCGATCAACACCAGGCGAATGCCGAAGCAGTACCCTACCAAACGGGCCACGGGCCGCACGCGGTCTTTCCTTCCTCTTCCTTGTCCTATCCTCTCCCCTTACACACACACACTTACACTAACATGCACTACACTACCACATATTTCGGGAGACCGGTCGGGAGCTTAGAGCTTGTCCCGTCTGCGGTGCCCCGCTGGTGGGAGAGTCCTGGTTAGGGGGGAAACCCCGCTAGCCGATGGTGGGTCGGCGCCGGATGTCGCCATCCGGCGGGGGAAGATCACCGCCATCGTACGAGGAAAACACATGCACTACACTTACGGGAATGATGACCTTAGCTGTTGGCGCGCTCAGCATCACTAACCAACCAATCCACCCTATTTGGTATAATTTTTTATCGCCCTTGTCGACGTTTGCGTACACTGTACACCGCTGACCATTACGAGGGGAGCAGTCGAATGGCAGACACGCCTGCCGATTTCAAAGTCAAATGCTCCAGCTCCCCTCATTTCAACATGGCGGCGGGCGCATTGCGTCACAAGTGCACTGCGTAATTGGCTGCCACGAATTCCACTCGGCCGGACAAACGACGAGCGAACAGCGAACGGCGCTTCGTCGCCTTCCCGAGAATCGAGAATCGCGTGAAAGCGCGGAGAGTTTTCCTGGAATCCATACTTAGGTTTTCGTAACGTGGCCGATGACATGAGATCATTTTTACACCTCCCGCCTCATAAAATGAATCTTTTTAATTAATTTGCGAACGTCCTTCTCAACGGGGATCATGGCCTCAGGCATGCGCTTATTACTGTTTAAAGATTCATTTTATAAGGCAGGAGGTGTAAAAATTACCTAATGTCATCGGCCACGCTATAAAAAAACGAAGTATAGGATGTAGTGGGTGACTGTCCGCCTAGTCGAAAAATACATTGGGAATGTAGAGAATGTTGGTTTGCAATGTTTTTGAGACTGTACTTCTCGAATGATTGATGATTGATTAATGGTTCCGGGCACGTCAACTTCTAAGGTCATTAGTCGCGTAAGGGACTGCTTTTCCTCGGGAGGTGGTGGTGATCTTATTCCACATTGGATGGTGAGATCCGGCACCGTCCTGCAGTCGTCTAGCGGGGTTTATCCCAACCAGATATCTCCCACCAGCGGGGTACCGCCTCAGTGGGAACAAGCTGTAAGCTCTCGACCGGTATCCTGGCATATGTGGTAGTGTTGTGCATGTAAGTGTAAATGTGTAAAAAGCAAAGTGCAGGTTTTGACGTTTCAAAACATCACCACAACATATAGACGCGCAGTCAGTTTTGCTTTGATCAAAATGTACCCTTTAATTGTTAGTATCGCCGCATTACTTTTCAGGAATAATAGTACTGATAACAATACTTTGGGAAGATACTAGGATAAGAATGGCGTTATTCAGTCTTACAGAGGCATCATATGGAAATTAGTATTAAAATATTATATATTTAGAATTTTAAAAAGAAAATAATTGATGTACTGATGATTAAAATGTAATGATGAACTTTATCATACAATCTTTCTAACCCATATAGTGAAACAATTAGTTATTATGTCAAAATGTGTTATATAATAAGTCATACGTACAACGTCATACTTTATCAATAGGATTTTCTTTTGAACTTCATTACGCATTGAAACTTGATTTTAAATGGATAGACATGCGATTCTTTATTGTCTTTGGAAATCATTCAATGACAAGATTGTTTCAATAAACTAAACATACCCTCGTTGGTTGTGTACCTACAAATATCGAATAGCAAAGTGCTCAGTACGAAATGCAGTCTCAAAACATTTACAGGATTGTTGAACGTTTGGAATTTACCGTTATTAATGCTGTGCTGGCCAAACTACACCGCCGCACCGACCAGAGCAAACAGAATAAGTAGCGCTGGGATGAGAACGCGTACACAAATACCTGTGCTAACCCCAGAGCTAATGTCGTGACCGGGACTCCATGCTCAAACTGGATCAAGTACCTCATTTTCAGGACAACGTAGCCCACGGTTTGTGTGCATTCGGTGTATTGAGTGGCTAAATCAAATTCGTCCTTCTGCTTGCGTTAATAATGACGAGTAGTTGGGATAATAAATTAGAAGGATAATCTAGATTTGATAGCATAATAATTATCGATTGTAGTGATAGATGAAATATAATGACTATATGAGACATATAGGTATTTTGTTATATTATTTAAGTTGATGGAAACATATTGTTGGTACACAAGAAATGCGAAATATTAAAAATTGTGTTTGATCATGAGGTTTTAATCTGTTTTGCAACCAAAGACACTGTTTTATTTTATTTTCTGACCTGACCACTGCATTATTTCATTTACAAGTAAAAAAAAGTATTTCCTTTATTTACTTCTCTCGACTTAATTACTATTCTGGACCAAAAATAACAAATTTTAGTTAATACGCTATTCATTTACTTTGACAAAGAATCAACTGATTGACTGATGTGTCAGTAAGTGACGTGGGTTATAAAGATATCGGTTTTTTAACAATGTTAAACGTTGGAAAGGCAAACCAATCACTACTATTTATTTTTTAAATATTCCTCACAATGACATTTCCTGTATTTGGTCTTCATATGAGATTTCCTCTAAAGGTTAGGGACTGGTCTTAAAATTGTACACACGTAGCAAAGCATCACTGTGCCTTATATGTAATTTGTGTAATTAAAGGACAATTTGTAAATACATCTTTCCACTCGTGGGTTTTTTTTTCTATATCCTTACAAACATAGGCTAGTTCTGTTACGTAGGCTAAATCCATGAGATTGGAATTATGCCAGAGGTGGAGCATAAATGGCGTCGATTCCCGGTAAGTTAACTATAACCAAGAAATCGACTTACTGTTGCGAGAACATGGATAATGATCATTTGAATAACGTTTTCCCCCTGATCTCTAGGAAATGTGTGTAGGTAGTGAATCTAAATTGATGTCCAGTAGCAAAATGTGTTTTTGTGTGTGCATGTGTTTTTGACCCATCGAAATGTTTAAATGTTTTTGAATTAAATAATTCACTATGCTAAATAATTTGCTATATTCACAGTACATTTTTCTTAATCCAGAGCTGAAATTGCAAAAATTGTTACCGTTACGCAATTTCCAAGCTACTTATATGCCTTGCGTTTGGGGTCAGTGAACTAATGTTCCTAATTTGTGAATTATCTTAACAAAATCTCGTATGAATTTGTTTGTAACTGATATAGTCCTGTAGCAATTTTGGTGATAATATCATTTTACACAGTAACTTCGTTTTAAATGTAACTGTGTAATTATATTAGTTTTCTGGAAATTCTGAAATGCGATGCTTTGACAACCTGATACTGGAATTTTGTATTCATAGTGGAGATTACGCTAACGAGATGAAAGTTTGATTTTTTTCTTTCATGTGGTTGTGGATTTCTCGTTTATGAGCTTGTCGAAAACACGTTTTTCTATGACAATTTTGTATGTGCAAAGGTAAGTAAAAATGACACAAGGAAAATATCACATGTAATTGTTATTGAAATCTGTGATGTCACTCTTCTGAGAGAATTCCTTAAACATTAATACATTGAAAACTGATGGAAAATATGTAGAATATCCTGAGGGATAATTATACTATTAGTGGAATCTTTTAATTTCTGTGGTGTTTATTTTTCCATGATAATGACAAATAATCCTTTAGAAATACATCATGATAGGGGAAGATCATTTGAAAACACATACGCTGTGAAAATTAACTAACAAAACTGTTATTAAATCGCGCTCGAAAACATGACTTCATGGAGAGTAGTATTAGTAGGCAGAATATTCACCTTTCTACAGTAAGGAATGTTATTGGCACACACAAGCATTAACACTAGAACGTCTGGACCTTGTCTTTACTAAGAATCCCAGCGCACTATCATTTTGACGGCTCATGTATTTAATAGGCTATTTGTGGATTATGGGGAAATTTATACACACAAATAAATACAATACGTACTTCAGACATCATTTTACTGATTGATTACAGTAATTAGAAGAATATACACAATTGACTTCAAAATAATTACGAAAATTCTGGCTGCTTACTCGTGGGTTGGCTTTTGTCGTAAGATGTCATTTCCAATTTCTGTCATCGACTCTTCAGATACGATATACACTAATGCTTTTCAACAAAGAGTGTGTCCATGATTTCTCGGAACTGAGATAAGATGATACAAACAAAACAAGTCGACAAACGGGGCGTACAGTTTAGAAGCATTTGGGAAGCAGTCAATTTGACGGCTGTGGGGCGTGTAAGATAAATCGATCAATATAACAATTTCAAATGGAAGAATATTTTGAAAATTTCACGTATACTTTAATTCATAAATACATAGTATTAAGCCAAATAATCACAATGACAAACTGTTCATGTTAATACAAGTAATATTATTTGAATACTTTGTAACCGTCAAAATGACGGCGTCGGTCTTTCTAGTGTTAAATGTTAGTCATAACCCCTAAAATATTTAGAATAAGTTGCGATATCACTTATCTGTTGTTCATTTACTATTTCAGCTTTCATTTTGCGTTGCGAGGAATAGTCACATCCTTATTTTTCTTCACAAATAACTGTACAGTTACCTTACGTAAAATTTAAATGACAGTAGCATGCCACATTACATACCACAGTAGCATGCTACATTACATACCACAGTAGCACACTAAATTACACCCTCCTAAAATTTTAATTTTGAGATTTTTTCAAAATTTTAACTTGACCACAAACAAATTTTCAATTCACACCCGTAAAAGATCTTTGTGCTACGGAACATCAGTATAATTTTCAACCACCATATTTCACTAAAAATAGGTTTTAAAAATTGAAATTTCTCAATTTTCGTAAAAATACTTCACTTTATACCGGTTTTCGCAGCTTACTTCATTGCAATCACACTCACCCTGCCTCCCACACTCGCCCTGTCTCCCATACTCGCCCTGTCTCCCACACTCGCCCTGTCTCTCGCACTCGTCCTGTCTCTCGCCCTCGCCCCGTCTCCCATACTCACCCGTTACTCGCCCTGTCTCTCACTCGTCCTGTCTCTCGCACTCGCCCCGTCTCTCACACTCGCCCCGTCTCTCACACTCGCCCCGTCTCTCACACTCGCCCCGTCTCTCGCCCTCGCCCCGTCTCTCGCCCTCGCCCCGTCTCTCGTCTTTCACGCTCGCCCCGTCTCTCGCCCTCGCCCCGTCTCTCGCCCTCGCCCCGTCTCTCGCACTCGCCCCGTCTCTCTCGCCCTCGCCCCGTCTCTCGCACTCACCATGTCTCTCGCACTCGCCCCGTCTCTCGCCTCGCCCGTCTCTCGCACTCGCCCGTCTCGCCTCGCCGCGCCTCGCCCCGTCTCTCGCACTCGCCCCGTCTCTCGCACTCGCCCCGTCTCGTACTCGCCCCGTCTCTCTTGCACTCGCCCCGACTCTCGTACTCGCCCCGTCTCTCGTACTCGCCCGTCTCTCGTACTCGCCCGTCTCGCCTCGCCGTCTCTTGTACTCGCCCCGTCTCTCGCACTCGCCCCGTCTCTCGTACTCGCCCCGTCTCGTACTCGCCCCGTCTCTCGTACTCGCCCCGTCTCTCGCCCTCGCCCCGTCTCTCGCACTCGCCCCGTCTCTCGCACTCGCCCCGTCTCTCGCACTCGCCCCGTCCTTCGCACTCGCCCCGTCTCTCGCCCTCGCCCCGTCTCTCGCCCTCGCCCCGTCTCTCGCCCTCGCCCCGTCTCTCGCCCTCGCCCCGTCTCTCGCCCTCGCCCCGTCTCTCGCACTCGCCATGTCTCTCGCACTCGCCCCGTCTCTCGCACTCGCCCTGTCTCTCGCACTCGCCCCGTCTTTTGCACTCGCCCCGTCTCTCGCACTCGCCCCGTCTCTCGCACTCGCGTACTCACACACTCACATCCACCAGCATACTCACACACTCATACCCGCATTCACAAAAACACAAACACGCAGCATGCACGCGGACGCCACGGATCCCCAACAACTCCCGAGCACGGCGCTGTGCGTATCGAGCTAACGCACTCACGCGCAATATTTGCCAGCACCGTGTGCAGATTCGCGGTCGCTTGGCCAACCGCATATTAAACAGCTCCCCCCCCCCCGCGCTGTCACCCCAACAGGCACCGAGAGCCCCACACCATCAGGCGGTCCTCGTTGCTACGCAGTCCTCAACCAGGAGAGGGAGCTAAGGGCATCACTTGAGGTCACTGCAATGGCTACGACCTTTAGGTCTTAGGTTCGATTCCTCATGGAGCTGGATTTTCGATTTAGGAATACAGCCAGTTCAGATTCAGTTGCTGTCCGGAGGAGAACTCTAGCGGCCGGTTGCTGTGATCGGTAATTTTTCGCGGTTTCTCTTATCAACACCAGGAGAATGCTGGAGCAGTGCCCTAAGAAACGGGGCATAGACCGCGCGTGATCTTTTCTTCCTCTTGCTTTCCCTATCTTCACCCCTTACGTACTCACACTTACTCCAACATGCACTACACTATTACACATGCCGGGACAGCGGTCGGGAGCTTAGAGCTTCTCCCGGCTGGGGCGTTGCCCTTCTGGTGGGAGATACCTGGTTGAAGAAAAACCCGCAACCGACGGTAGGTCAACGCCGGATTTCGCCATCCAGTGGGGAAAATCGCTACCACCTCCTGTGGAAAAATATGCACTTATGCGACTAATAACCTTAGCAGTTGACTTGCCTGAAATCACTAACAGTCAAACATCGGTTGTCCTCCTCACAGAGACCGACTGAGGTATACTTGGTTTTTCAGCGTGGCGGCTGAGGGTAGTATCTCCACAATGGAATTCGGCACGACTTTTTGAGTCTTTCGTGATCATGCCGCAAGATGTCGCATGATCGCGACCGCATCGAGCAGTGGTGCAGATGAAGCGACTCTAGCGGCATGACTGAGAATGATTTAAAAAGTAGTGCCGAATTCCATCATGGAGATACTACCCTTAGCCGCCACGTTAGAAAAACCCAAGTATAGAGAACCACTGTTTCCACTATAGTGATCTGACTGAAGTGTTCTAGAATTCGAGACCCGTCACTAGCTACATACCTATCTACACGCGTGTCAGTTCTTTTAAAGTGTGCCTTTAAATAGGTAAACTGTCATAATAAAACTTGAAGATAACTATTAAATACCTACTTCTCTTCGGGAGCCTGCGTTCTAGGCACAGGCGCCAACGTTTCGGTTACATTCTGCGTCCTTCCTCAGGGCGAAATGTGGAACTTTGTCACCTGTGCCTAGGACGCAGCGTCTCCCGGACAGCTAAGTAGATACAGACTCCGGCCGCGAAAGCCTAGACTCTCAGGTGACTACTAAATTATATTTATAATAATAATAATAATAATTATTATTGTTATTGTTGTTAGTATTATTGTTATTTTTCTTCTTCTTATTATTATTTTAATGCTTATTTTCATGATTATCATACCACAAACAAAAAAAATAATATGGACCTAAAATTGCTTATTTTACATACTATCAGACCCGCAAATCTGACACCAAATATTTTCGCTTGTTTTTTCTATATCTTTGAGAAGATAAATACACTCATCCCACTATGCAATCAACCCTAGCATTATTCTTCTCCAGCTCGTCGCTATTCTCTTTCCCTTCTATTCGGCACTCGACATGAATATGCATGATGCCATCCCCATGGCAACCTCTTTGTTGATACTGTGTAATTGCCATTAAGCCGTGGCGTCGCGCAAAAAACAAAACACAGGCAGAAACAAAAGCAAGGTGCAGAATAATTAATTCACTTTTGGAATGAGATGGCGGTTGAAAAAGGCGGTCTGCAAAAAGACTTCGAAGTTTCAGTACGAAAGAAGGGGTAGAGTAACTTCGTGGTGCTTTTGAGAATTTCTTCGAGTCACCATATATCTGACGACGTTGCCAATGCTGAAGATGTGAGAGATGCTGAAGATGAGGGAGATGCTGAAGATGTGGGAGATGCTGAAGATGTGGGAGATGCTGAAGATGTGGGAGATGCTGAAGGTGTGGGAGATGCTGAAGGTGTGGGAGATGCTGAAGGTGTGGGAGATGCTGAAGGTGTGGGAGATGCTGAAGGTGTGGGAGATGCTGAAGGTGTGGGAGATGCTGAAGGTGTGGGAGATGCTGGTGTGGGAGATGCTGAAGGTGTGAGAGATGCTGAAGGTGCGGGAGATGCTAAAGGTGCGGGAGATGCTAAAGGTGCGAGAGATGTGCCGAAGATGTGGAGATGCTGAAGGAGATGCTGAAGATGTGGGAGATGGAAGATGTGGAGATGCGGAAGATGTGGGAGATGCGGAAGATGTGGAGATACTGAAGATGTGGGATGCTGAAGATGGGAGATGCTGAAGATGTGGGAGATGCTGAAGATGGAGATGCTGAAGATGTGGGAGATGCTGAAGATGTGGGAGATGCGGAAGATGTGGGAGATGCGAAGATGTGGGAGATGCGGATGATGTGGGAGATGCGGAAGATGTGGGAGATGCGGGAAGATGTGGGAGATGCGGAAGATGTGGGAGATGCGGAAGATGTGGGAGATGCGGAGATGTGGGAGATGCTGAAGATGTGGGAGATGCTGAAGATGTGAGATGCTGAAGGTGTGGAGATGCTGAAGGTGTGGGAGATGCTGAAGATGTGGAGATGCTGAAGATGTGGGAGATGCTGAAGATGTGGGAGATGCTGAAGGTGGAGATGAAGATGTGGAGATGCTGAAGGTGTGGGAGATGCTGAAGATGTGGGAGATGCTGAAGATGTGGGAGATGCTGAAGATGTGGGAGATGCGGAAGATGTGGGGAGATGCGAAGATGTGGGAGATGCGGAAGATGGGAGATGCGGAAGATGTGGAGATGCGGAAGATGTGGGAGATGGAAGATGTGGGAGATACTGAAGATGTGAGAGATGCTGAAGATGAGGGAGATGCTGAAGATGTGGGAGATGCTGAAGATGTGGGAGATGCTGAAGATGTGGGAGGTGCTGAAGATGTGGGAGATGCTGAAGATGTGGGAGATGCTGAAGATGTGGGAGATGCTGAAGATGTGGGAGATGCTGAAGATGTGGGAGATGCTGAAGATGAGGGAGATGCTGAAGATGTGGGAGATGCTGAAGATGTGGGAGATGCTGAAGATGTGGGAGATGCTGAAGGTGTGGGAGATGCTGAAGGTGTGGGAGATGCTGAAGGTGTGGGAGATGCTGAAGGTGTGGGAGATGCTGAAGGTGTGGGAGATGCTGAAGGTGTGGGAGATGCTGAAGGTGTGGGAGATGCTGGTGTGGGAGATGCTGAAGGTGTGAGAGATGCTGAAGGTGCGGGAGATGCTAAAGGTGCGGGAGATGCTAAAGGTGCGAGAGATGCTAAAGGTGCGGGAGATGCTAAAGGTGCGGGAGATGCTAAAGGTGCGGGAGATGCTAAAGGTGCGGGAGATGCTAAAGGTGTGGGAGATGCTAAAGGTGTGGGAGATGCTAAAGGTGTGGGAGATGCTAAAGGTGCGAGAGATGCTAAAGGTGCGGGAGATGCTAAAGGTGCGGGAGATGCTAAAGGTGCGGGTGATGCTGAAGGTGCGGGAAATGCTGATAGATATCTAAGTTTTATTATACAAATATACGTTACGGATTATACAGCTTATTGTCCAAAATTATTATATTTTTAGAAAGTATTACGTTACGGATACTAGTAATTTAAGTGACTGTACCGGAAAGATCTGCTAATCTACTAAGACATTTTCAAACTTAATGTGAAACAATTAGAGTATCAAAAGGCAATGAAAACTATAAAATTTATTTATAAGGTAGCTTACATTATACGTCACAGCACACGGAGCCAGGTTCATGATGTGCACATCTGTTATTAGATTGAAATCCTTTTTCTATATAATATAAACGTTCATTCAATGACAATATTATGTTTTATGAATAAAATAAAAACCGTAAAGAGTTTGTATTACATGAATGGAGATTTGCCATAAAGTAAACTGCTGAGCTATTTAGGCTGTCACTGCAAACGATATGTGTTCCTCCGCTATTCTTAGCGGAGTCCTGACCAAATTAACACAGCAATAATTTTGCATAGCGTACGTAGAATAGCGTTTGTAGCTTGTCACGTGCGCGCCTCAATAGCGTGCACGCTTCTCTCGCGACAAGGCTGCGCATGCGTGAAGCTGCAGGTACGTTGGTGTGCGTATCAGAACAAAAGAAGATATTCTATTCATTAACAAGAGTCTCGGAGCATTTTATGTTGAAGTACGCGTGGTGGATGTGTCACAGACGTGTAGTGCCAATAATTGTCTCAACAGAGAGTGACATTCTTTTTGGAAAAAAAAAAACTACTGAAAGAAGTAGTTAATTCTAATCTTTACAAATTTACAAAATGTCGCATGTGTATGACAATTCTTTGAAGTGTGGCGACAAAATCCTCTATACCCAACGTTTAAGATACGGAAAGAACCACATGAAATTTTGTAAAATTAATTTTTACCGGTGCGATATCTTTGGGAAACATTCAAAACGGTTGTAATTACTCTCGTTGGGAGATTTCCTGTTGCATGATGATACCTGTGACATTCTGATAACAGTTCATTCTATTCGCACAGTATTATAGCTGGTATAACCCAATTAAATATTGGCAGTTTTAGTCAAAGTAAAACTGTTTCATTGTTTTTGTGTTTTTCCCGAATTCTTGGGTTTCTAAGAAACCATAGATGCCTCTCACATAGCCAAAGAATGAACAGTTTTCTTTCAATTTCTGCGCATTTGAAATTAATACTAGAGGTAATGTGTATCTGCGAGAAATACCGCGACAACAAGTCGCTATTCATGGTAATCCGTGTAAATTTACCTCAAATACAATGTTTTTCAACAATCATGAAAAATATGAAATAGTAAACTTTCAAGAAGAAAAATAAGTTAATGGATAAGTAAGTTAAAGAAAGTTAATGAATAAGAAGAAAATTTGAAAGAAGTAGTTACCCATCTTTACAAATTTACAAAAATGTCGCATGCGTATGACAATTCTCTTTGAAGTGTGGCGACATAATCCTCTATACCCAACGTTTAAGATTCAGAAAAAGAACCACATACATGAAATTTTGTAAAATTAATTTTTACCGGCGCGATATCTTTGGGAAACATTCAAAACGATTGTAAATTACTCTCGTTGGAAGATTTCCTGTTGCATAATGATACCTGTGACATTCTGATAACAGTCATTCATTCGCACAGTATTATAATCTGTATAACCTAATTGGGGTATTGGTAGTTTTTGTTGCGGCGATATGCGAGAAGTTGTATCGCGCGCCAATTCGGCAGCGCGGGACGCCGGCTACGGAAGGCAGCAGGGCCACGAACCGGCGCGGAGATCGCCCAATGAGGAGTGAGCGGCCGGCGAGCGGATCTACAGGCCCGAGGCGAATCTGCGACGCGGAGCGCTTCTTAACGGGCCGCACCGGCCGGAGGGGCACTCAGTAGTGAAGTGCGATCCTGAAGCGAAGTAGTGACTGTAACCCTAGTGCGAACTCTGCGACGTAATTGGTATTCTCTCTCCGGCGATTTTGGACGACAGTGCGCGACTTTTGGGACATCTACTGGATTTTGGAACACCACTGCTTTGTACTACGGACTACGCTTTTGGATACTTGTAAACTAGATCACGCCTGTAAAAGTTGAACCAATAAATTGTTATTGTTGACTTGTGTCTTTTCACGTATATAACAGTTAGTCAAAGTAAAAACCGGTTTCATTACTTTGTGTTTTTCCCGAATTCTCGGGGTTCTAAGAAACCATAGATGCCTCTCACATAGCCAGAGTAACGAACAGTTTTCTTCAATTTCTGCGCATTTGAAATTAGTATCAGGAGGTAATATGTATCTGTGAGAAAACAACCGCGCCAAGTCGCTATTCATAGTAATCCGTGTAAATTTACCTCAAATACACAAGTGTTTTTCAACAACAATCATGAAAAATATGAAATAGTAAACTTTCAAGAAGAAAAATAAGTTGATGGATAAGGTTAAAGAAATTTAATGAATAGGAAGAAAATGCCGTTTTTTCTTGGATTTTTTCGCAATGTACGCGTCTTATATTTGCTGTAAAGTTTAAATCACATTTTATCTATATATTTAAAACAATAAGGTATTTTGCCATGGCTTCGTTTAGAGCTTCTACTGAACCGATTGTAGTATTTTTTCCTTTAAATGAAAGAATGTGATCCCTAGATGTGTTATCAGATATTTTTTGTGTTGATTCACCAACATTTACGGTGTAAATTAATTAATTAAATCATTCTTTAATAGTACGCTTATCAATAGTCAATTGTTTTCTTCCAAAGGGTGGCTGTTTGAAAATTGATATATATGAGTCTATAGATGTGCATACCCGCCGCTTCATGGTGGCGCTGCTTGATGTTTTTGTTTTGATTCTTGAGATTTGTTCACAATTAGTCAGGGTTTTGTTTCAGTGTAATAATTGCATTGTAAAGATGACAGTTTGCATATACATATTGGCTTTTGTAGTGTATTTTGTAGAGAACATTCGGACAGTGGGTTTTGTGCGGTTGTAGTGAAGTTGGTTACAGGTTATGTCGAATTCCGAATCGTTGCCCACGCGCCCCAAAAGACTCAAACGCACTAAATTGACTGGGAGCAGGGAAAGAGAAAGTCAGCGTATGTGTCGTGATAGTGAGGTCATTTCGTTTTCTGTTGGGTTATTGTCTATGAAATGTCAGTTTTGTTCTACTTTGTACTTCCCATGTCAGAGAAATTCTGTAAACGAGTTTACTGTGTGTTGCTTACATGGGAAAATAAGTTTACTTTCGAGCAATATGCCAGAAGAAATCAAACAGTTGTTTATAGGAGATTATGACACATCAAAAAACTTAAGAAATATTATCCGTCAGTATAATAGTGGTCTTTCTTTTGTGTAATTTGGTACCGATATTGCATTGCCACCTGGTCGTGGGCCATACGTGTTCAACATTTTGTGAACTCCACATCACAGAATATCTTTGTTATACCCTGAAGATTCAAACAATGCAACATATTGTGAACATTAGTCTGGGCACAGTATTTTACATTTATCTTAGATCACACCGTCATATTTTGACGGGTTCTCACTTCAGTTTCGACTAATAAATAGAAAATGATTGAAGTTGTCGTTTATGCTTAACCATACCCATTATTTGAATTACTTAAATATAGATCTTTATGCAAGGTGAGAGAGTGTATAAATCTCTCAGATGTACCAGGCCTAGTCTCCATCACTCTTGCACCAAGCAGACCGCGAGATAAATGGCCCAAATAATGGTGATGAAAATAAATTATTTATAACATATCATAAAACAATAATGATAGTTTCGGAATGAATAAACATTCTATAAAATTTTAGATTGGATTGTCATAATTTTTTTCATCGCTTTTTTCGTCGAAGATTTACTGTAAGCGTATTTCGAGTTTAATACTAGTATGGTACTTTTGCTGCTAATATTAACATTTGCATGTATATTACTTTAAAAGCAGCGCACTAATTAAATCAATATAATATAGATGTGTTATTGAGTAGATAAAATGCACATTGTTGTCAAAATTATTGTTTTTAAAAAAATAATTGGAACAGATGCCTTCAGTATTTTATCTGATATTCCTATCACATTAGGTTTTTTATGGAAACATTTGAATATAAAATAAAACTAATGATGAGTTTCTGTTGATACGGATTAAAATGAAATGTAAACCCAATACATTATTTTCCAGTATAAAACGCTTTTGTTTTCACGAGAATTTATATCTAAATTCATCAATATTACCAAAACGGATGACTGTTTGCAGTTCGTACACTTATTAATAATAATATTTCATTTCAAATTACATGATCAATCAGAATTGAAGTTTTAATTTCAGAAAACATTAGGCGTAGTAAAATATCGACAAAATATGAGTACTTTTAATATTCAATGCAACGTTTGTGAATTAATAATTATTTATAGTTATGCCGCAAGAGGTTTTTTCGGTAATGCGCGTTTCTAGAATGTGCCTCATAAACAGTAAATTATTTACTATAAATTTTTTCTCGCATAATACACATTGCGTGTAAAGAAAGTAAAGTATAGTGTGGAATTATAATGAAAGCAAGGGATACGTGCACATTTTCAAACGCCTACATCACGAATAAGGCTACATCACGAATGAAAAGTTATAATATTAGTTATGTAGTTGGACATGCGCAATCATTTCTCGATGGTGTTGTAAAACTAAAATTAGCTTCATACTAAACCCAACGTCGGTCAGACGACTGATTGATTGATTTTTTCGTGTTTCCGGGCGCGTCAACTGCTTTGGTCATCAGTGTAGGTCATCAGGCCCGTTAGTGTAGTGTATGATTTTTCTCGGGAGATGGCGGTGATCTTTCCCCGCTGGATGGCGAAATCCGGCGCCGACCTACCGTCGGCTAGTGGGGTTTCCCCCTAACCAGGACTCTCCCACCAGCGGGGCACCGCCCCAGCCTGGACAAGCTCTAAGCTCCCGACCGGTCTCCCGGAATATGTGTTAGTGTAGTGCATGGTAGTGTAAGTGTGTGTGTGTGTGTGAAGGGAGAGGATAGGACAAGGAAGAGGAAGGAAAGATCGCGCGCGGTTCGTGGCCCGTTTGTTAGGGTACTGCTCCGGCATTCGCCTGGTGTTGATCGGAGAAACCACGGAAAACCACCGATCAGAGCAGCCGACGTCTAGAATTCTCCTCCAGACAGCGACTGAATTCGACCTAGCTGAAAAGCTAGTGTCGAAAATCCTGCCGCCGTCCGGACTCGAATCTAGGACCTCCCAGTCAGAGGCGCTGCAGTGACATCAGTTGATGCACTGAGGTACCGCTCCCGGTGTCAGACGACTGAGGTGGCTCAGGGCATTTAATAATGTTAGTCTGTTAGATGAGTGTCAGCGATTGTCGAATAGGTTTCTGTGACCGGGAGGTCCTAGAGTTCGAGTCCCCACTGTGATAGGAGTTCCGACTCTAGTGGAAATGGAAGTCAGTCGCTGTTTGGGGAATAATTCTATTGTCCATCTGCTCTGATCATTAGTTTCCTTTGGTTTGTCCAATTAACTCCAGGCGAATGCCGGAGGAGTATCATAACAAAAGAGCCACGAACCGCGCCCTGTCTTTCTTTCCTTCTCCTGTTTCTATCCTCCCCATTACTTACATTAAATTTACACTACATTTCAAGATACCCCTCGCGGGAGGGGGTATAGCTTGGGCATCCTTCAAGCAAAGAAGGCAAAAATGGACTAGATATGGAGAACACATGGTGCTGAGTATTTTCTGGTTTCCCTGTTTGGAAACCTTTGAAAGGAAAACTTGGAACTCTTTATGTAAAGTGTATATTTGACTCTATATTTTTAACCCATTTATTCCCACAATTAATCATTTTAAAAATTACACAATTATTATATATATATATATATATATATATATATATATATATATATAATTATAAAGAGATATATGTATTTTTATCAATATTCGGTCCTTGCTGTCAGGCTTGTGGACAAAACATGCCGCCCCATTATTGGGGTAGTGGGAATGAAAGGGTAGGTGTTAATTGGGATTATGAAAAAATGGTATCAACATTTTATATTTATTGATGAACTTACATATTCAATATTGCAACATACAAAGAAAAATGAAGATACAAATATTTTATTTGACGTTATGGGAAATGAAAATATTCTACATAATTGACATGACATCTCACATAACATTTTTTTATTTTCTTGCGGTGTTTTTGTGACATAATGCACCACGTATCTAAGTTGAGCCCTTGATATTGATGTAGTTAATTTCATCGAATTGGACTGTACTTACTATCCTCCTTTTGTCTGCTACCCCTCTTATCATAAAATGTTTCAAAGAGCTCTACTGGAGTATAATCATCACTTAACGGTATCGTTTCGCGGCAAAATCCAGAAGCGAACTAAACAAACATTAGATCACATCCTAATGGAAGGTAAACGTACCTTTTCGTTAGTATTATCTGTACAGTCATTTGTTTCGCAGATATCCCCTGGTGTACCTATTTCAACATTTATGACACAGCCGGTGACTTTATCAAGTTTTCTTGCAAATAACACTGCATGACCACGCAACTAATTGCCGCTCAATCTATCCATAGCAGCATTGTTGTGGAGTTCACCATCACTATCTGACAATAAATGATTCTCAGGAGGTTGCATGTACACATTTGCGCTCAATAAATCATCGTTGCTTTCAAGTATCGATGCAATTTCGTGCACCGTAAGACTGAAATTTAAGAAAAGTAGCGTTATGTTATTCACGCGTGACCAATCATTGTAAATAAAGCCAAAAATTAAGAATATTTTTAATAATGTGAGTTGTAATTAGCTAAATTATAATATCAACTAAATAAATAAACCCCTACCCCATAATTCCCACCGCCGCCATTATTGGAGCGGCATTGTTTACACTCATATTATTTCGCTCACACTTATGTTTTTTGCAATTCTCTTATACAGATAATTTGAGAAATATGAAGAGTAGATGAAGTGATATTATCAGAATATTAAAGAAATAAATCAAGGAGAAGCATTCATCTTTTATTTGAAGCCATAACGTCATAAAATCGTGATATTTGATTTGCATTGGAATCGGTTAGAAACGAATGAATGCGGGTCTCCACAGTTAGTGTATTACATATTGCCAATCTCAATCACTTCATATTAAAATTACGTTGAAATGAAGTTCTTATACCTGCTACCAAATGAAGCTCAAATTTATAACAAAATGCACCGTCCCAAGAATGGGGCAGTGGAAATAAATGGGTTAATTATTTACTTAGTTTTGGTTAATGTGTACTTATTATTGCTGAAGAAAAAGTTACAAATGAACGTAGAATCACGTTATGTTGTAGGTTCAGTTTTAATTCATTTACACAAATCCATACAAAAACCATGAAGTTTCGTTTTTCAATTTTTAGAGAGTTTAATGATATTCTACAAAATACGCTCGATTTATAGATGTTTGACGTTTCACTTCAATTTGATAGAACCTTTTGCCATTTAAATTACAATTATCTTTTTTGTTATAATTATTGCTATTAAGGATATCTTGTGATTTTGTTGAACTTGATTTAACGCACTGGGGGGGGGTGTAAAATTCGAATTAAACATACCTGACTGTACGTAAGATCATGAGTTATTTACTAAATTAATTTAACTTTTCATAACTTTTTAGAAACCTTTCAATCCACAACAATTCTATTCTTAATTACTTAAATAAGTACTTTAAGCAATTTTTAGATTAGAAATGTGTTTATGTAAAAATTGAAAAGCTAAAGTTTGTTTTTCTGTTTGATATTCGAAAGACAATGAAATATGAGTTTTATACTATAATAATTATTATATTTTGAAATGAATTATTTTGCAAAGCTACGTTTTACAGATATTTTCATTACGAATATAAATCTGAAGTTATTCAGTGATATGCATTTCCACCTTTCTGTGTCGGGTCTGCCGGTCATTACTTTGCCATCAACAGTGTCAAGAGAGTTTAATTAAGGCGACGGATATAATAGGATATGCACTCTTTGGGTCTCAGCAGGGCCGGTGCCCTGCTGGTGGGAGGTACGTATGGGTTTGCCCCGGAAGCCGACTTGTAGGTCCGCGCCAAATCTCGCCATTCTGCGGGAGAAGAATACGGATACCTCCCGTGATAAAAGCCTGCCATATACTTACGAGACTAATGACCATAGCAGTTGACGCATTCGGAAACACGAAATAATCAAACAATTTAACAATATCTTAACGCGTAGAGCTGTACATGTCGTCAACTAGTGATTCGAAAAAGTAGCTGTAAAATACATCTAAGATAATAAAAATAATTTTAAATGTTTGTCAATCTTTGTGAATTTTGAACTATCAACGTTTTACGTTCATTGCGTTAAGTTGAACTGTGAAAATTCCCTCATTTTCAAGCAGGTCGCGTTTCATGCAATGTTCACAATTTTTTTGCAAATGTTTAATTAGTATTTAAATTATTCGTTCTCGCAAATACTCAGAAAGGAATAAAGTTAATTTTAAATTAGAATGCACAACCCGTTTATGTATTTTAATTTAGTGATTCATTTGCATACAAGCTTTTTAAACTGACACGACAATTTTATTTCACAAAGGGCAATATTAAAATGTTGATGTATTGTTGTGTAAAAGTAAAATGAAAATTTCACTCATTTGTACGAATGTACACAGCATTTACTATGTATGATGTGACTGAATGCCATGAACTACAGCTGAGCAGAGTAAAATTAAGATTCCACTACGCGTGTGATTCAAGTTTAATTTCTCCCTGCACACTGACCCAGTGGCGGGTCATGCTTAGGTTGCACGGTCGCACAATCCCCAGAAAATGAAAAATATCTCATATCTTCCTAATATACATTTTCCTTTTAAAACATTCAACATTTAAGATACTGCAGCAATATCGATGTATATGAAATCATTTTGAAATCAAAGAGCAACTGCCGCTATCTCCGGTGTCTGGCGCCTTGCCAGGAATTGCACAATGTTCTTGGCCCTTGGCTGAATTACTGGGTTTAGTGACTACTCTTTGGCACTTCGCTTTAACACCGAGAACATACGGCTTTTTAGTGGCGCCAACAGACTAGTGGTGTTGTTCAGCGCTGCGCGGCGACGGAGGGAATCATAGGGGAATACCCATATTTTCTCTTCGTCTGACTCACTGCAACGTAGTTTTATGATTGTCGCTGGTTATTGAAAGTATACAAGTTTAGTCAATTATTGACGATATTCAATCATTGTTTATGATATTTGAAGAATTTGTTTTCATTGGATGTTAGGTGTGTTGATTGAAAACGTACATTTTATGAGTTCTTCGTGTAAAGGTGGCCGTTCTGGATGGCAGTCCCTTAGTGTCTCGCGGAAGACACTGTGGCTGAAGCTGGCCGACGGTTTGCGAACGTTCTTGTGAATATGGGTGGGTCAAAGATCTTTCATTATTACCAAATGTACCAGGGTAGTGAAGTTTTCGATGTCAAATAATTTTATTTGTATGAAACGTGCCGAAGCAATAGTGCTTGTTGGAATGTGCTGGAGTCGAACTTACGTGCTCAGTGGAAATCAAAGCCCGAACCACGTGCGCGGGAGGTGTATATGCCTTACGCGGACATCTGACAGGCTGCCGCAACGGGATGCCAGTGAACTTCTCCTCTGTTTTCAATTGACTGATTGGTAATTCCGAGCGCGTGAACTTCTATGGTCAGTAGTCCCGTGTGTGTGATGCAAGTTATATCTTTGGAGACGACAGTGACCTCCCTCCCCATGAACGGAAGTTTCGTTGTCGACCTTCATGTCGGATTGTGGGGAATCCCCCTGCAAGAATGCCTCCCAGCGGGGCACCGCCTCCGAGCGGACAAGTTCTAAATCCCCGCTTTGTCTCCTGACATGTAATGTGTCATAGTGTCGTGCATGCAAGTGTGTGTGCGCGCGTGTGTGTGTATACGAGAAAGAGGGGGAGAGAGAGGATGAGAGGGGAGGGAGAGAGGATGAGAGGGGAGGGAGAGAGGATGAGAGAGGGAGGGAGGGAGAGAGGAGGATGGGGAAGGAAAGAGGGGAAGGGAGAGAGGGGAGAGGGAGAGTGGAAGGAAAGAGATGAGGGAGAGAGGGGTGAGGGAGAGTGGAAGGAAAGAGGGGAGGGAGAGAGAGGAGGGAGAGAGGGGAGAGGGAGAGTGGAAGGAAAGAGGAGAGAGAGGGAGAGGGAGAGTGGAAGGAAAGAGGGGAGGGAGAGAGGGAAGAAGTGAGGGAAGGGTGAGAGGGAGAGAGGGGAGGCAGGGAAGAGGGAGGAGAGGGAGAGAGAGGCGGGAGAGGGAGAGAGAGGCGGGAGAGGGAGAGAGAGGGGAAGAGATTAGTAATAAATGATAGGAAAGAAGAAATCGCGCGCAATCGGTAGCCCATTGTACACGGGAATTTGCGTGCTATTAACCGAAAAAATTAATGGAAAACTACCATTAAGAATAGATGTCCGTTTCCTCTCTAAACAATGTCTAGAATATATCTAGATGAAGTTATTTTTGAACATTGACCGCCGTTGGGACTAGCATGCTTGGAGTTCCCGATCAATCTCCAAATAGACAACTGTAATCCTGCCTCTGAACCATCCCAACTGGTTCCGTTGCTAAACTTCGTCACCTCGCGTTCCTTATCGGTGAGAGTAGGGGTTCTTCATGCACATTTCATTACTTTCTTTACTTGACCGTTGTGTAGTCCCAAGAAGGCAGAATTTTACCGACTTGAAAAAGTATTAGAGAAAGCCTCCACCCATTGCATAAAGAGAACAAAACACGCCTTTGAGGATGCGTTCTACATGGTAAAGACGTAGAAGTAAAATTATAGAACGTGTGGTAGTTGTTTAGTATATCTTTCCAGTCAGTTGGTTCTTGTAGTTTATTACTAAATCAGACTTTATCATGGCTGATTTGTAGTTATTTGGGGCACGTCCACTAACAGTGTTATGATTCCCGTAAGTGTAGTGCATGCTTTTTCTCGTGCGGTGGCGGTGTTCTTCCCCGTTGGATCGTGAGATCCGGCACCGACCTACCAACGGCTAGGAGGGTTTCCCTTAACCAGATATCTCCCATCAGCGGGGCACCGCCCCAGCCGGGTCAAGCTCTAAGCACCCGACCGGTCTCCCGGCATGTGCGGTAGTGTAGTGCATGTTAGTGTGTGTGTGTGTGTGTGTGTGTGTGTGTGTGTGTGTTTGTGTGTGTGTGTGTAAGGAGAGTGTGTAGGACGAGGAAGAGGTAGGAAAGTTTGCGTGCGGTCTGTGGCCCGTTTGTTGGGGTACTGTTCCGGCATTCGCCCGCTATTGATCGGAAAACCCCCGGAAAAATACCGATCAGAGCTGCCGAGATCTAGAATTCTCCTCCAGACAGCGACTGAATTCGATATATCTAATAACCTAGTGTCAAAAATCCTTCCACTGTCGGAACTACACCACTTGAACCTAGGACCTCCTGGTGAGAGGGCCTACAGTGACATCAGTTGATGCCCTGAGCCACCTCTCCCGGTAGACTTTATCATGATCGAGTCTCTGCGGAGGAGTCAAGTGATCCATACACGCAATCAGGATTCCTAATAGTTTAACCTGTCAATGAGCATCGCCGACATATAATTATTAGATATCATTACAGTTGAAATATTTGTTATAATACTTAATATTAGCGATATATGATTAATGCATGTTCCGCCTGTACTGTACTCCTTTATTATTATTGTTATTATTGTAATTATTGTTATTTAACTGCCACCGGACCGGGAGCGGTAGCTCAGTGCATCAACTGATGTCACTGCAGCGCCTCTGACCGGGAGGTCCTAGGTTCGAGTCCTGATGTCGGCAGGATTTTCGACACTAGCTTTTCAGCTAGGTCGAATTCAGTCGCTGTCTGGAGGACAATTATATGCGGCCGGTTGCTCTGATCGGTAGTTTTTCGTGGTTTCTCCGATCAACTCCAGGTGAGAGCCGGAGCAGTACCTACCTTAACAAACGTGTCATGGACCGCGTACGATCTTTCCTTCCTCATTGCTTATCCTAACCTCACCTCTACTTACACTTTGATTTAAATTTCACGGCTACACATATTAAGCGTCCCGTCACGAGTTAGAGCGTTGGGGAGATACCCGAAGATGGAAAAGCTCACATCGGGTCGGTGCCGGATCTCCCCGTCCAGTGAGGGAGAAACACAGCCATTTCCAGGGATACAATATTCACTCCACCAATGTGACTGACTACCATAGCAAGTTATGTACCCGGAAACAACGGTCAATCAATTTGATGAACGAATTTTGACCATCATAATGGTCAACATTCACTTGGAAAAAAAGAAGCAACGAAACATTACCCGTTTGCTCCAATGTATTTATTTTTTTACTGATACGTTATTGCTAGTTATTGCCGTTGATACGTAGATCGATATACACTGCATAACTTGCCCAGATGGAGAGGATCGTGGCGATGAGGGAAATATGAAAACAGTTCTATGTTGCTACATATCCTCTAACGAAGGGAATTATGAGAGGGAATGTTATGAAAGGGATTTATGGGAGGAAAATATGAAGACACACACCGAGTCAAGTAAACAACTAGTTAATTAGTAAATAAGTAAATATGAATAATTAAATTTAGGTAAGAAATAAAATCTTATATCTTTGATTTCACTGAATAACCTGAGAAGTCATAAATACTTACTTTTACAGAAGAGCAAAAAACAATTTTTAACTGAATTAAATCAGAGATTAATGATATTGAAACGTAGGTGATATTCAAACGAAACTATTTGTGCGTAGCTTTGTTTAAAAACCATTAATGTATAAGCTTATTCACCGGAGTCAAAGATATATGAGACGGGTGTTAACTGTTTCTAAAGACCTCGGGCGACAAAACGTCCTCGGGCCTATGGTCCTCAAACATTTGGTCGCCACCCGATGATTAGAACCCTTAATCACCCTTGGTTCATAAATAACTTATTGTGTCTGCAATCTTATTTATTGCACTGGGAAGTTATTCACCTTCATGCCTGGGGATATCTGTCGGCGTCGTGTAGTCACTGCCTCTGCATTATAACATGAAATTGGAATCTTGTCTCAAGATACGTTTCTGGATATTCAGTACCTTCCTGATTTCTAGAACACTCGAATGTGTTCTTGAAACACCTATTTAAAAAAAAAGACGTAATGAGTATGTGTTTGTTTTTTTCGTATAATGTATTTATAGTTTAAAATTAGTTCATTAAACCTTAGCATATCTTCTGTTTTATCATTGTAAAAATTGATTTGTTGCATTGCTAAAAGAGAGTATTGTTTAAAATTTATTTATTCTAATGTGCATTAGCTTGAAATAACATTTGTTATCATGGCTTTTACTTAACCGTTGAATTTTAGAAATTAAGACTAATCGAATTCGCTCGGATGCTTTTCAATCAAGAATGATCTGAACACGATTCAGGATTGTCGGGAAACTTGAGTAAGTGCTACCAACTTAATCTGTCTAAGCGACAAGCATGGGCGATGAACACAAATAATTAATTCAAATTTCCCCATTACTGCAGAGTGTGTAGGTAGACCACACGTTTGGAGCGGCAAGAATTCTACTACAGGAGGCCGCGGTCTGGTGCGGCCAATGCCTTCTGCATTCGTAATGATGATCAGGGAAGTGCTGGAGTGGAAATCTGTGTTTGGAGGGAAATACGGGATGCTTCCGAATATACGTTTCAAACTTCCAGGGCAGAAGGAAGGTCAAAGGTGATCAGTTTTTGCATGTGAACGTGTGCCTTTGAAATTTGCAGGAGAGGCAATGAAATAAAAATATCATACGATGCGGTATCCTTTAAACCACCTAGAATGAAGTATGCAAGGGTACAATTTTCCGGCACCACAGACTCGACCGGAGAGTATCCAGTAACGATAGTCAGAACTCAGAATTGTTTTTCTTCAAAGATCACAGAATGAAATAAATAATGTTTTTATTATTGTTAGGGAAACATATTTTTCATTTTCAGAATCTCAAGTTGCATAATAAGGGACGAGTTGGTCAAAGGGGAGAAATCAAGACTTAATAACTGTATAATGAAACGAATTTAATCTAACATTGTTTAATAGAATTTGAACCACGCTGGGCATAGTCGATATGAAATGACAGCAAAATGTTTGAAAATTATTATTATGATGTGCCCTTCTTTGTTCAAATCAATCTTAAATGTGTTTTCAATTGTTAACTTAGTGATTTATTGATGCCCGACTTCTATGTTCCTCACAATTATATAACTTACGTGGGCGAACGTCCCATTCAGTAGGGAATAGATTATGCTGATAATTTACTCCTTTTTGAGAACACAAGAACACAATATGGTTCGTCTGTGGAGTCTATTAATAAAAACCGACCTTCATGTTTTGATAACACAATTATATTACTTATTTTTATTATTTCCTGTATATTTTACAATATTTTACTTATCATTCATTTGGCGTGCCATCAAATTTAACATATATTTTGCTGATTAAAAGACTTTTACTTAAGTGAAAAATATTGTCTATTACCTTCTTAGCAAAGAATCTTATTTGAATATCTCGTAAGATGTTTTTGTTTCGTGGCGGTTTCAGTTTATAAAAGTGATGTCCTCAGTGAAGCCACTGTTAAGTTAAGGATGTTCCATAAAGATTCCGTTCTTCCACCAGTATGTGTTAATGTTGAAGTTACGTTCACGTCAATGTCTTAAATCTGATGTTAAATATCTTATAGTGTTCACATAAATAATTATTTGTGAATGCCTTGGGTGAACATCCCTACTCAAGGATATTTTCATTCACAACAGCTAAATTTTATTTATTTATTCCTATGGTAGGAAACAATACAATAAGAAAAAGAAAAAAATTCGCACAAAGAGATCAATTCAAAACAATTAAAAGAACAAGTACATAATTTAAAAACAATATAGCACATTTAAGTAAAAACTATATGTCTAATTTACAATAACAAGTTGATTTATCAGTCTTAAAATATTGATTCTAAAGCCTTAAGTCAAAATTCTTTGCCCATTGGGCCGCATTGTCAGTTACACAACAGCTAAATGTTCTAGCTAGACTTGCATGTGTACGCGGGATAGTGCTATTAATTTTATATGCTCGCATCGGCGAACAAATCTCTTCTCTCAAAATCATGATCCTGGTGCAACATGTCAACTTCGTTTTCGTGTGTTTTCCCAATTTTTGTTATTAACTTTGTTATTCGCAACAACTTGTTTCACGATGGTCAATTTTTTTGACTCGACGCCAATGTCTTTACTAAAACCTGTCACCATTGACTGTACATTCCAAATATTTCATTATATGACGCTTTCAAAATAATTTATTTTCAACAAATGTCCAGGTCTCAAATCACAGCTATGTTTATATTGCCCTACAAATCTCAGATGTCCCACATTTATTATTTTGTTCTGGAATATTTCTACTTCCTACTATTTACATTCCAATATTGGTATCTATCACGCCCAATATAGCTACCCAAATATCACGTCCAATGTGTCTACCCAATCTCCTCTTTGTAAATGTATAAATTGCTATTTTAATTTCACCCTCCCGGGTACTAATACTTCGAACTTTGTAACTATTCCATATTATTTTAATCAAGAATACAAATGAAATATCTGGGTACATCTTATTAAGAATTCGTGTTTCTGGACGCAACAAGGGTTATGATTGTTAGTCCCGCAAGTATATTGCATGTTTTTATATCAGAAGGTGACTGCATTCTTTACCTGCTGGATGGTAAGGTCCGGGGTCTACTTACAGGCCAGCTTGCAGAGTTTTCCCTAACCGGGCACTGCCCCAGTCAGGACAGGCTCTAATCTCCCGATTACCCTCCCGACAAGTGTGGTGTGTAATGCATGTTACTGTGTGTATTAGTAAGGGGACAGGATAGGACATGGAAGAGGAATAAAAGACCGCACGCGGTCCGTGATCAGTTTGTTTCGATGATGTTTCAGCATTCACCTGACGTTGATCGGAAAAAACACGGTAAACTACCGATGAGAGTTGCCGACCGTTAGAATTCTCTTAAAGACATCGACACTAGCTTTTCAGCTAGGTCGAATTCAATCACTGTCTGGAGAAGAATTCTAGATGCCGGCTGCTCTGATTGGTAGTTTTCCGTAGTTACTCCGATCAACACCAGGCGAATGCCGGAGAAGTACCGTAAGAAACGGGCCACGGACAGCGCGCGATCTGTCCTTCCTCTTACTTGTTCTATCCTCTCCCCTTACACACACACACACACACACACACACACACACACACACACACACACACACACTAACACGCACTATACTACCACATATTCCGGGAGACCGGTCGGGAGCTTAGAGCTTGACCCGACTGGGGCGGTGCCTCGCTGGTGGGAGAGTCCTTGTTTGGGGAAAACCCCGCTACCCGACGGTAGGTCGGCGCCGGATCTCGCCATCCACCGGGGGAAGATCACCGCCTTCTCCCGAGAGAGAAAAAATGCTCTACACTTACGGGACTATTGACTAAAGCAGTTAACGCGCCCGGAAACACAAATCAATGAATCAATCAAATCTTAAAGGCAGTTTCGGAACACGATCTAGCTATTTAGCCAGTGTCGAAAAGCCAGCCAATGTCGGGACTCTTCCCCTCCAGTACATCGTCCGGTCAGAGGTACTGGAGTGACGTCAGAAGATGTTCAGAGCCACCGACACCAATAAATGCTTTTTAAACTAGCTCGTTTCATTAGAGGCAACACACTACTCTTTCAACCAAATAAAGTATCCCGCTCTATTTTTTATTCACATTTAATAAAAACCTACCTAAAGGCACGTCATATGAGACCTAAATATTGAGGTTAATCTGAAAATATTAGTTTTGATAAAGACGGCGATTGCTTTGTTCCGTCCCCTTCCTTGTTAAGCCTCATAATTCTATTCTTTTGTTTTTTTTTCTTTTTGTTGCCTGTTGGTCTCATGAAATCACGCTTTTAATGACATCGTGCGTTATCTACTACTTTTTTAATATAATATTTTTGTTGCTTCCTTTGCTTTCCTCTCTTTCAGTTGAATATGACTCCTAGCAATCTCTGTGACCGATTTCTCCCGTCTATTCCTTTCTATATGGTATCTAGTATTGGGATTAATTCCGTTCTTTGCAGCATGTATACATTTTTTTATTTTTAATGAAGAGATAATTCTCAACAATCTCCAAATGCACGGGTACTTGAACGGTTGAAATATTTTGTTGTTTTGTATCTTAAATGTTGTTATTTATGAACAGGAAACTCTAATGCTATTTTAACCGTCAATCTGAAACTCCGCATGTCAGCTCAAACACAGTTACGGTTCTTTATAACGTATTTTGGAAGCAATAACGTTATTCGTACATGCGGTTTTGTTACTATCCTACCTAATGTAATCCATATCTGACGGACGTAATAATCATGGTATTCTTTATAGGGGATAATTATTTTGTTTATGTTTGTAACGGAATAGAATAGAGAACGCCAAACGTTTCTGGAAGGCATATTGAATAAAGTCAAATTAGTGACTTGTAGAGTGGAACAGAAAGCATTCAATTATGGATCGTTCTCGTAAGCTTGAGTTTGGAATCTGGGAGAGCGAGCGCGCTTCTTATCTGTCTGTAAAATATATACTTAGGCCCCTTCCAAAGAACGGAACTGGCAGGACCGACAATTATCCGTTGTTCTCGGCGGTATTAGCACAGCAAGCAATATGAGTAAATGTTGGAAGTTTCGGTGTGTTTCACTTGTAGTAAGCTTCTCGAGCTCTCTTACAAAGAAAGAAAGAAATTAATTCAAAATTGTCATTGATTTTAATAGTTAATCATAATTTAAAACTGGATTTGTAAACTATGACATCATTTCTGAGCTCAGAAAGCTTCGTTTGTACAACTTTGCGGAGGGATGCAACGTGTCTTGTGCGATCGAAATTGCATCCAGTTTTCGTCATTTAGCATGTCGTACTAGTTAGTACACATATCATAGTTTCACCCTACAATGGAAGTGGAATGGCGAACGAATATTTTGTTCGTTATCGATAACGGCAGCATGGGAACGATCTATTTTGTTCATTCTCGATAACGGCAGATTGGGAACGATATACAGTCGACTCCGGTTATAGTGATCTCTGATGTAATGAACCCTGGGTTAGAGTGAACTTAAGTCACTGATCCTGTTTCACTTACATTACGAACAAGCATTAGAAGATTTGGTTATAGTGAATCTGAACCTCGGCTATAGTGAACGTAGGAAATACATCTTGGAAATTAATCCTTTTCCCTCCTGTAAAAGGATATATGGCCTCGGTGCCACAAATTTCAACACTAGGCAGCTTGAAAAAAATAGAGGCCAAATATCATAATCCAAGAAATCAACGTGAGGTGAAGGTAGCGGACCGAGAATGGGAACCTTACTAATGACCTTGTGCCACTCAGTTTCATTGTGGGAACAAAGGCCGTGTCCTGCGTAGGCTACAAATAGCGGCGGTGACGCGCGATTGCTTGCTTCAGTCTCCATCTTGATGTCACTTGATATGTAGCGGGCCAAGCGCGTTGAGTTCTACGTACGCGACAGGAAGCACGTGACTGACACAGCCTGGCGATATCCGCCGTGCCACGTGGAATAACGGATCAGTTTCAATAGCCGCTTGCGCCATCCCGCTACCGAAAGCATTACGCTCGTTATTAGACCAGTAAAAGGAACTTCCGAGAGTGGGGCGTTGTTCCAATAGTGCAAGAGGGCTGTTAAGACTGCGTTTCGATACTTGGACACAGAGGACAATGCAGAATCAAGTATGGAGATAGCACGAACTCTGGAGAAGGATGTAGAGAAATTCCTAATGAAAAAAGTATTAAACACGTAATGAAAAATAATTGAGTTTTTAACGGAAAATAAAGATGCTATAAAGATAGTCCCCACTATTTTAGAATAACCAGACTGGACTGTATTTTGTTCGTTCTGGGTAATTACAGTATCGGAACTCGTAGTCTCGTACAACGTGGTTTCGGTGCCCTGGGCTCCCCGACCAGAAGGACCAGAACTGTATGCCTTGGTGTCCAGTTCTAATTACAAGCTATATCTGAAGGTTAGTAATATTAATTTCGAAGTTCAAGAACTTACTGTGGGAAAGAAAGTTATAACGTTGTGATGCACCATTTTCTTTATATTCACTCTTTTTCTAGATGCAGTAAATAAAAAACAAGGCAAATATTCGGGATGCAAAATTTTAGATTTTGTGTTTACGTTGTTTTTTTTAGATTATTAGAATCTCTTCAACATATTTACAACCTTTAGAATACAGAAAGAGCAACATTAAATATTCTACAACTCGTTAAAAATTAGTCATTTTATGAAACACGCCGTTGTTTCGCTTGAGGTAATTCCTGAATTTTCGGAAGTTAATTCTTTGAGAGTCCTCGTTCGTATGAAATATAAATACGCCAGATGAAAGGAACACAATATGCCTGCGAATCCAGGGAGAAAAATTGTGTTGCGCCTGCGGGACACAAATGCGAGAAGATAAAAAATTGCGGGTATTAAAATTTCACCATTATTGTACTGCTGTTGAACAAAGGAAATACACCCAGTCTTATATTCAGCAGATCACCAGGAGATGTGAAATATGTTTGCATAATATGATATATAAAACTTGTTTTTGCATATTTTCGTGTCTCTATAAAGGAAAATAGTTTGTGGTAACAAGTGACTTCTTGTGGACACAGGTTTGGTGGTACGGATAGAGGACATGTGAGAAGAGGAGGGGAAATTACGAGATCTGAGGGCACTTCGTGCCCCAATTGACATTCTTATGTGGTAATTTAAGAAACGTGACATTTTAGAACTCTCTGTTACCCTAAAGTCTCTAAAGACTTCGTTCTTTTGGGAGCCTCCATTCCTAACAATGGGTAATCAGGAAAACGCAAAAACTGGACATCTACTTAAAAGAATATTTAAGGGAAAAAACTAAAATAATCTTCCACAATAATAATTGAAAAGACAATTTGATTTTCCATGCAATTTGATCTCAATGCTTAACAATATAACAAATAATTTCTCCCTCACTACCGTACGCGGCGTGGTACGGTGAAAACTACCGTCGGTTGGAGGGGTTTTCCCCAACCAAAAACCTTCCATCAGTGGGGCACCACTCCAACCGGGACAGACTTTAAGCTCTCGAGCGGACTCCTGGCATATGTGATAGTGTAGTGCACGTTAGGGTAAGTGTGTGTGTGTGTAAGGGGAGAGGATAGGACAAGCAAGAAGAAGGAAAGATCGCGCGCGGTCCGTTACCCGTTTGTTAGGGTACCTACTGTTTGGGCATTCGCCTGGTACTGGTTGGAGAAACCACGGAAAACTACCGATCAGAGCAGCCGGCCGCTAGAATTCTCCTCCAGACAATGCCAGAAGTCGACGTAGCTCGATAGTTAGTGTCGAAAATCCTATTACCACCGTGGGGTTTGGAAACCTAGGACCTGCCGGATGGAGGCACTGCAGCGACATGAATAAGTGCCCAGAGCCACCCCAGCCAGTGGATTCATTAGGGCCATGGAATTCAATAAGGTAGCGGTTCTCTCCAAGCCAGCGCCTCTGACCGGGAGGTCCTAGGTACGAGACCTGACAGCCGCAGGATTTTCGACGGTAGCTTTTCAGCTAGG
Organism: Teleogryllus occipitalis; assembly: GCA_011170035.1. Classification (NCBI taxonomy): domain Eukaryota; kingdom Metazoa; phylum Arthropoda; class Insecta; order Orthoptera; family Gryllidae; genus Teleogryllus; species Teleogryllus occipitalis. Next base: position 465,235 of record BLKR01000577.1, read on the forward strand.
TCGAATTCAGTCGCTGTCTGGAGGAGAAGTCTAGCGGCCGGCTGCTCTGATCGGTGGTTCTCCGTGGTTTCTCCGATCAACACCAGGCGAATGCCGGAGCAGCACCCTACCAAACGGGCTACGGACCGCGCGCGATCTTTCCTTCCTCTTCCTTGTCCTATCCTCTCCCCTCACACACACACACACTTACACTAACATGCACTACACTACCACGTATTCCGGGAGATCGGTCGGGAGCTTAGAGCTTGTCCCGGCTGGGGCGGTGCCCCGCTGGTGGGTGAGTCCTGGTTTGGGGGAAACCCTACTAACTGACGGTAGGTCGGCGCCAGATCTCGCCATCTAGCGGGGGAATATCACCGCCATCTCCCGAGAAAAAACATGCTCTACACTAACGGGACTAATGACCAAAGCAGTTGACGCGCCCGGAAACACGAAAAAAATCAATCAATCAATCAATCTCTCAAAGCGGTACAAGTGTTGGGATACCGAACGCATGTTGAGTGATAGGATCGACTTAGAGAACTCTTGAGTGCACGCCTGAGGTAGTTCTAGATACCACATGGCACGTCGCGTACGCCAGGCGTCGAGAATGCGGAATGACGGAGGTCAGCGAGCGTGACACGGGTGGGAGTCTCTATTGTATTCCTCCAGACCGCGGCTGAATTTTACCTTGCTATCTAGCTAGTGTCGAATATCGTATTACCACCGCGGGGAGTGGAACCCTAGGACCTCCCGGTCAGAGGCACTGCAGCGACATGAATTGATGCCCTGGGCCACCTCTCGCAGAGGAAAGTCGTG